>CM067060.1:35172428-35677094 GCA_033980235.1 Diadema setosum
AAAGTGACATTCGCATTTGTTATGATATACATATATGTCAAGCGTGTGACAGTCTTTACAGAAAACATAGCAATCAAACCTTCTCCCTTCTGCGAAAACATTTTCCGATAAAACATTTTCCGATGGAATGTAACGCTATAATGCTATACACTAAAGGAGCTATTATTTTGACACATTCAAATGTTCTCGAAAAATTTATTGACAAAGAGGAAGCATCGACAATAATATTACACACACACACACACACACACACACACACACACACACACTCATATGTATTACATACTATGTATGTGCGTGTTAATGTAAATTGACTGCTGTAAAACATCACTAGTGCTGTAAAACAATGAGCTCTTAGAAACGTATTACTCTGTCAGAATAACATGAGAAAGGAAGATACAAATTTGAATGAAATTTATGTACAACAAAGCTGACTAATCACTTACAGTATAAAAGTGAATGATGTTAGTTATACTAATCCTATAAGAAAACTGATTTGACAATACTGGTATAATAATAATGATTTATCTTGGAGAACCCATGTTAATTATGTAAGCAGAATTATTGCTAGAAATACCGGGGTTCTTAACAAACTTAGCTATTATTTTCCATGTAATATTCTACAGAGCATATATCTAACTTTGATATCTCCCTATCTCAACTATGGGATTCTGGCGTGGGGAAATGCTTCTAAAAACCTTATCGATTCGTTATTTCTTGTACAAAAACGCGCTGTTAGAATGTTAACCACATTGGATATAATTTATCCCACACGAACGAACTTTTTGTTAGTAACAAAATTTTGAAAATTCCCGAGTTATTTTATTACAACGTTGGCCTGTTTATGTTTCAACTTTCAACTGGCCAGTTACCAGATGTATTTTCCCAAATGTTTTCAAGAAATTATACAGGTCATGATTATCCAACTCGTCAACGTTACGCATATCACCTTCCACGTATCCGAACAATTTTCGCGAAAAAAAAACCCATTATGTTCACTGGGCCCAAATATTGGAACGAACTCCCTACGGAACTTAGACCCCGTTTACAGTGCGGGGCCGGGCTCGGCCGCGGCTCGGCCGCGGCCGAGCCCGGCCTCAATTAGACCCCGTTTACAGTGCGAGGCTCGGCCGCGGCTCGGCCGCGGCCGAGCCCAGCCCCGCTTCAGTGTAAACGCGCAAAAGGCCAAATGCGAGGCCAAAATTGGCCTCGCATTTGGCCTCGCTCTGGAGGTGGTCTCGGCCGCGGCCGAGCCGCGGCCGAGCCCTGCCTCTTCTTGGTGTAAACGCAAACTGGGCCAAATGCGCGGCCAATTGCGCGGCCAATTTTAGTCTGGCTTTCAAACCCTCTGCCTGTATCTTTCGCTATTCAGGATATTGACCCCCTCAACGTCGAAAACAAGTATTGTTTAAGGTGGTTTTGTCCTGCAAAGGATTCTTTCCTTCGGCAAAGGCCTTTGCCCGAACGGCGACTTCGTCGCCACGGAATTCATTTGGCAAAGGGTCTGAAAACCAGACAATACCAAATTGCATTTGTTTACAAGCAGAGCGCCACTACGACAAAATATTGAAAGGTTTGAATCAAAAGCGCGGCCGAGCCCAGCAGTGTAAACGGACAAAATTGCGAGGCTCGGCCGCGCAATTGAGGCCGGACTCGGCCACGGCCGAGCCGCGGCCGAGCCCGGCCCCGCACTGTAAACGGGGTCTTATTGACCCCGTTTACAGTGCGAGGCTCGGCCGCTTCAGTGTAAACGCGCAAAAGGCCAAATGCGAGGCCAAAATTGGCCTCGCATTTGGCCTCGCTCTGGAGGTGGTCTCGGCCGCGGCCGAGCCCGGCCTTTTCTTGGTGTAAACGCAAACTGGGCCAAATGCGCGGCCAATTGCGCGGCCAGTTTTAGTCTGGCTTCCAAACCCTCTGCCTGTATCTTTCGCTGTTCAGGACATTAACCCCCTCAACGTCGAAAACAGGTGGTTTTGTCCTGCAAAGGATTTTTTCCTTCGGCAAAGGTCTTTGCCCGAACGGCGACTTCGTCGCCACGGAATTCAGTTGGCAAAGGGTCTGAAAACCAGACAATACCAAAATGCGTTAGTTTACAAGCAGAGCGCCACTACGACCAAATAATGAAAGGTTTGAATCGAAAGCGCGGCCGAGCCCAGCAGTGTAAACGGACAAAATTGCGAGGCTCGGCAGCGCAATTGAGGCCGGGCTCGGCCGCGGCCGAGCCGCGGCTGAGCCCGGCCCCGCACTGTAAACGGGGTCAATTGCGCGGCCGAGCCTCGCAATTTTGTCCGTTTACACTGCTGGGCTCGGCCGCGCTTTTGATTAAAACCTTTCAATATTTTGTCGTAGTGGCGCTCTGCTTGTAAACAAATGCAATTTCGTATTGTCTGGTTTTCAGACCCTTTGCCAAATGAATTCCGTGGCGACGAAGTCGCCGTTCGGGTAAATGCCTTTGCCGTAGGAAAGAATCCTTTGCAGGACAAAACCACCTTAAACTATACTTGTTTTCGACGTTGAGGGGGTTAATATCCTGAATAGCGAAAGATACAGGCAGAGGGTTTGGAAGCCAGACTAAAATTGGCCGCGCAATTGGCCGCGCATTTGGCCCAGTTTGCGTTTACACTGAGAAAAGGCCGGGCTCGGCCGCGGCTCGGCCGCGGCCGAGACCACCTCCAGAGCGAGGCCAAATGCGAGGCCAATTTTGGCCTCGCATTTGGCCTTTTGCGCGTTTACACTGAAGCGAGGCTGGACTCGGCCGCGGCCGAGCCGCGGCCGAGCCTCGCACTGTAAACGGGGTCTTATAAGTTGTACCACTGTAACCTCATTCAAGCGAAAACTGAAGCAATATCTACTTAGCAGATACACTGTACGGCATGCACAGTGTATGGTTCTTGTTGCTCTTTATATTACCCCTTGTCTATCCCTTATTAGTATTCTGGCGGGATCCTAACCATGAACACTATTTTTGATCAGTCTGTCTGTTGCGCTCTTCATGCACCTATTGTTCCACTCTGTTATCGAAATTCTCGCGCGTGACAGCTGTCGGTTACCATGGTCACACGGCCTGCTTGGTTTTTAGGACCCATGCTGGAATGTTACTCCTTGATGAGCTTTATTGCCGTAGTACACGGTATTGTTTATATTCACGACATATCTCATTATTATTCCACCTTCTACTTATGTATTTATGTCATACAGTCACGCCATTTTCTATACTCTGCAACACACCCCTTGAATCTCTGCAATCCCAGTTGTTGTTCTACCAATGTCCTAAGTAGTAGGTTATATTGCTGCAACATGTGACCTTTCTATATTTTTATTTAGTGACATTTATTTAACTGGATTTTTTTGTTTTGTTTGTTTTAATCTGTTTCCCCAGATATAGTTGGTCTTAAAAAAACTCATCCGCACTTTAAACTTCCCCTAATCTAATTTTTCACGGGAACTGCGGCTGTACAAGCTATCTTTGCTTTTACGCAGGCCCCATCATATTTTTTTTTTTCGCATCATGACCTCAGTTTAATTCGCATGCATACAGACCTTGTGTTTATACCAAATCAAATTTCTGTACATTCCGATGAAGTCTCATCTAAATTATGTTCTGTATAATTTTCGTATTTATATACTTTATTGTGTTATGTGAGAAATATGAAAATAAATTGAAATGAAATGAAATAATGATTTTTAAAGAAAATTCTTGATCGAACTATACAGGCAACACCTTCGTGACCGGCTATACCCATTATATAAATTTGTAAACCAAGGGGGAAGCAGCGTGGATGACTGTATTGCTCAAGGACAGGAAGTGCAGTGATCCTGAACTTTTCTTTAATTCATACTCAAACAGACGAAAACCATCCACACCGAGAAAGTTATTCATAAGTGAAAACAAACAAAATATGGCAATCAACAAGCAAAAATTCTGATCACTATTAATTTCATAGTTACAGAAACAAATTTGTCTGATAACATCTCAATCGTTACTGGAACAACGAAGGAAACGTTGTTGTTAAGGGTTATTTTATTTGTCTAGGGAATTAGCGGAAGCCAAAATATTGATGCTTAAAGAGCTTCGGAGGGTATATAACAACATTTCCAATTTCTACCCTAGCATTTCGCGGTTTGATGTCTACTGTATAGCACATTCAAATTCAATATTAAATGTCTGTAAAACATGATGAAGGACAGGCGTTGTGACCATGACTGTCTGAATGTTTATCAGAATGGTAGGTCTTTATAACCACACTCTGATTGCGTACATTAACATTACATATCGTAGGTTTGATAAACAGAAAGAAAGTGCTTTCAAACTACAATATCAACCAGAAGTATATGCTGTTAAGACGATTTTGAAATTAATCATCGTCATTGTATGATCATCATCACTGCAGAGAGAGACAGAAGGAAAAATCTTATTTGGATTCTCAAATTTTGTTTTCCCAATAACCTCAGTGTTGGTTAACCCGTTCCATGCCGGATTCTGAAATCCCCATAGATTTGATACACAGGCATCAAGGTTCCCGTATCATAAGGAATGGTTTAAGTGAACGCGCTCTCTCTGGTTGTTAAGTATTTTTTTTTTATCTCCGTAAAATCCGTTAGGAGCATGTAAGGTCTATTCCTTTGTTCCCTTGTACACGAGCATTAATTTCAATTGTCAGTTGACAAAAACGGCCAAGTTGTTTAACTTAATTAGCACTTAGCGGGCAAAGTCTTCGTCCCATTAATAGTGCATTAACTCGTTGGTTATTGTCACCACTTTTCAATTCAAGGATGGGTTTTACTTTATTTTTGAAGTTTTTGTACTTCATCAGTACATAGACACCATAGCCTCGGTATTAATTATCTTCATATTAATCAACGATATTGATCTTTTGTCATTGATACCACACTAATAGAATTAAGTTGTAGTTTTATTGATCGGGCAATGGGATCGTCCATTTTGCTAATTTACATGAAAAGGTCATGTTATAATGAGGAGCAAATTTCATTTGCCTGCAAGATTGCTCACATGCAACTAATTGCATTGTGTGCATTAATTCACTAATATGCATGCTTTTTGCACTGAACTTTAAAAAGGCCTCGAGAAAGTGCTACTATAAAGTGTCTCAGGGGCGGATCCAGGAATTCCATAAATCGGTGGGGCGGGGGTGCACGCGCCCCGCCATTTTTTTGTTTTTATTTCTTTTGTTTTAACAAAACAAAAAACCCCCATTCGCCACTGTGTCTATACATTATAGCCTCAAGGTGAAGTTCCAAAGCACTGTAAACATTGCAAATGGATGTCCATAAATGTATATGTAACTTTGATGAATACGAGCCTACTATAATCTTAGCAGAAGATAAGTACTATAAGAGCCACTCTTTTTTTTTCAATTTCAATTTATTTTCATATTTCTCACAAATAACATAGAAAAAACATAATTAAACAATAAAAGAAAAATTATACATAATATGAAATTAGATGAAACTTCACGGGAATGTTTACAACAGTATATGTCTCAGTATAAACACAAAGGTCTATGTATAAATTAGAGTTGAGCT
The DNA here is from genome assembly GCA_033980235.1 of Diadema setosum. Lineage (NCBI taxonomy): Eukaryota > Metazoa > Echinodermata > Echinoidea > Diadematoida > Diadematidae > Diadema > Diadema setosum. The sequence continues at coordinate 35,177,973 of CM067060.1, forward strand.
ATGGTCATGATGCGAAAACATGATGGGGTCAGGGTTAAAACAATTTTATTATTTTATTTTTATTATATGTAAATATCAATTTGTGTGGATTTATTCAAATATGAATCATGTTTTGACTACATACAATGCTTTTCTGTGCCATAACCTTCAGAGGTTCAAAAGAGTCATGTGGAAATGATACTTCAAGCGGTTTTCAGTATCAAATACTTGAATCCTGCCAAACATGAACATATAAATTCGATCTTGGACATCAAATTCCTATCAAGAAGATAAAACAAACTGCATGAGAAAGCATACAAGCAAAGTTCACTGTGAAAATAGATAGGCCTACATGACTGCAGGCGCGGTGGAGCACCCCAATTTGCATCTCATTATCGCCCCGTTCTATTTGAATTTCCAACGGGCATCCACGGCTGCCCGAAACTGTGTGCATGAAAAAGTCAAATCTTTACCTTCTCCTTGTGCCGCTATGCGTGCCGCTAGTAAACTCAAACTTCCCACACTATCTAAGTTTTTAAAAACCTTCCTTTTGATGAAAAAATTATGAAATTTGCTGCACTAGAACTTGAGATATTAAAGCGTTTTGAAAATCACCTCTCGCAAAACATGCTCTCTGTTTTTTTCCGACTGGACTATGGCCGGGCTCCAATGTGTCCGAAATTGACAACAGAAGTTTATCAGGCCTCAATCCATATATGGTGAAAGTTTTCGCTTGGTTCCACCTGTAATTTTTGAGAAATCAACATGTTTCTATACAGGGTTTGGAATAGAAAATTGTAGTAAGCGAAACAATTGAAAATGACGTCATTTCTTTTCCCGTAATATTGGGCATGCGTGGTACGTGAGATTCAGGATTTCGTGCTCATTGTTGGTTTGCATGTGACGCAGTCAATTTTGCTGAGTGTCGCACGGCGGTGACTGCTGAGCTGCTGCCGCGCACGCTGCATGCAGCAAAGCGTTGTGTGCTGTGACATGCAACGCTACAGTGACGCGATTATATATATATGGGACCGACCTGTACGCTTTGCGTTCGTGTCATTTTTGACATCACCTTCTGTTTTTTTCCGACACAACCATGGCCGGGAATATTACGGTATGACATTTAAAATGCAAGCAGATAAATAAATTTCGGTGTACTTTGTTTGAATGGCGCTTTGGTTCCACAATCACACTTCGTGAATTTTAGGATGATTTTCGAGGCATATTTTTGGTAATTTTGCTCGCCAGGTTTTCGCTAAAATTTCACATTTTATCATTGTCAAATCCTTTAATATGTTATATGTGCATATTCGGACATGTTTTCAAATTCAAACTAACTCAATTTTAATCCGAAAATAGGTTTCCTTAAATTGTTATTAGCTTGAGAAGTTGTTTACTTTTTCTCAACTACGCGAGTACATGTTGTTTACTTTATGCAAATGAGGCTCGGCTGCCGGTGGATTTCTGCGAGATAATTGGGGTGCTCCACCGCGCCTGACTGCATGCTTGTTACGAGTATAACAAATATGGGGCCTATCATTATAATGCACCAATAAATGTCTCTTATATAATAGCGAATTCACATGGTTTAACCTTTTAAAGGATTACATTGATATCCCAATGATACTGGTCACTGAACGACATAACATAGATATGGCACAAGAGCGTTTGTTTGCCTGAAATGTGTTAGTTTGTGTATGATGAGTTTAAAGGGAAATATTACTTATTGATGTCGTCATTGGTGCTAAGAATTATCACCATCATTGACATTATAACTGGTCTTCGCCGTTACGCTCTCATTATTGTTACTCTTATGATCGCTATCAGAAATAAAATAATAAAATAATAAAATTAATTCGATTTCTCTAAAGCCGTCAAAACTAAAGAACATCCTCATGCATATCATTTAATCACATACACACACACACACACACACACACACACACACGCACACACACACACCCACAAGGACAAGATATATGGGGGAGGGGGAGAGTGTGTGTGTGTGTGGGTGTGGGCAAAGCGAAAGTTTAAAGAGAAAGTGATGAATTGTATACGATGCACAGCCTTCATCTTAAATCAATTTACAGTATTTCCAATCACGTCGTGTAACTATAGTACATTGTATACATTTTGTATAGGTGCATGATTATTACGATTCTCTTTATTCTTACTAAACATCATGAACATTGTCCTTCAACGACCTTTGACCTCAGACTTTAAGGGCTATTGATACTTTTCGACGATGATGAATCATTGATAGGTATAGCTTAGCATGATTGATGACGAGAGTAAATTCAATGGCAAGTCATTTGTCCTTCCAGATTTTCCAGCCTTTACGATGCCACGGCAGAGAAAATAAAATATGCATTATGTCAGGGTTATTGTTTGAGTATTGGCGAATGATACTCATAACACGAAGAGAAAATAATCGGAAACCAATATCGCTTGTCATTCACAAGACTCGTGGTCCCCCTGAATAAGTAAAGGAAAACAATCAATGAATTATAAATGAGCATTGAATTAAATACGGCGAATGAATGCATGCTATGGTTAAGATGAAGACATATCGATCAATGGATAGGCATGTATCTTTATGAATCGATTATACGCTAATAAAATGCAAAATCACGGATCAAAACGTGTATTTGAGTCGGCTTTGCGATTTTAATGCAGCGTATAGTACAAGCATACTGGTGTTATTTGAAGTGGTACATAAAACATACATGCAATTAGCAATAACTGCGCATAGTGGTCAAGCTGTCACGTGATCAAGACTCGGATGAACGATACCCAACGTTATCAACTTCCAAACCTGCAGAAAAAAAAAAAAAAATCTTGTCACTTTCCCAATTGTGCTCAGGTTGTAATTGCCCCCCTATAGCTTAAATTTCCCGCTTCTAGTTAAAGAATGAAAAAAGGGACATTTCTTTTTGTTTTCGTGAAGTTGCTCTGACACTAAGTATAAGGCCCCTTGTAATCATTATTTTTTTTTTCATTAATTATTCTTTCATTCCGCTTAGGTAGGATAAGTCAACGAATGTGTTATCGACGTACGTGGATTCAAAGACATCGATTCAGATATTTTGAAAATTAGTTAACCCCTTGCACGGTTGTACACGTGAGCAAAGTGTACGTGTATTCGGTGTGCTCTGATGTGTGTTAAATTGCCTTAATCAAACGTTTCGAAGGCCGTTGTCCACATGGAGACCAAAGAAAAGCGTGCATTGATGGCGTCAAGTACTATATTTTTCAAAATATTTGGTGCGCGTCAGCCCTCATCAATCAACAACAAAAGCTAACTCTCCCCGACATCCGTTTGTAGATTAGAAAAACAATCTAATTAATCTACAGATGGGAATGCGACAAAGGTGGCCACGTCCCAATGCGTATGAAAAGAATGCATGATCGCCCACGGGCAGCGGATTAATTTTTGTCTTTACTCTTTTCAATTTTGTCTAGAGAACTTTTCATTCAACGCGAGATATCAAACTAATGGGCATCTACCGTAGCGATGCGCGCTCTGAAGTAAAGTTATCCCCAACACCATAACCGGTGATAACGTAATGCGTGCATTTTGCTCGTTTAAAAATATCTGGTGCATATTATAGTCAGCTCACTCCTCTAACTCTATACGCTCTATCACACGTGCCGTACTCTGCGTCGGAGATCAGCGTTCCTTCCTCACGATGGCAATTGTACAGGTACAGTATCCTTGCTACGATTGGCTGCTTTACTTGTATATCCTAACAATGCCTAATGGGGCTTTAAATCTATACGCCATATTTTCTGCGGAAACGTGATGTTGTCATTAAATTCACATTGATATCAAAGTGTAGTACCATGCTGATTGATAACAGGCAAATATTCAAAATGCGGAAATTATAATGATGAGCATTCAGAATATTTTAACATGATCTCGTGAACAGCCATACTTGGATTGACTATTGTTAAATGCTCGCTCTCTTCCGTCGAAATGCTCGCCTCGACAGAAATTAGTTTGATTTTTTTTTCTCAGTTTTTTTTTACAGTTAAACTTTGAGTAGTAATCAAACGAAGTGTTGTTTTTTGATCTGTTACTCCGTTAATGCAGGGCTTTCGTGGTCCATCAGTGTTGCTTTATCTATGTGAATGATAAAAGAAGTTTCTGGTTAATGAAAAAAAAAATGAGAAAAATATATGAGTGATTCGCTTTCCTGCTATGGCCGAAAATTTCAACAAGATATATGTGGCGTTTTTATAAGATGCCATAAACAATGTGCGTTATAAAGAGAGAATGAGTTTAAATTAAAGATAGTTGATCGGCCACAATAACGGAGAAAAAAATCAAATTCATTATTTCCATCCCCGTTTTAAAACTTTTTGGCTCATCTGTACATAGCATATGAAATGGGGTTATCAGAACCTATAGTGTCCTCCATACTATAACTTTTGCTCATTTTTCCCTTTTTGTATTTTCACACAGACAGTGGCGACTATTTTGCTCGCCTGCATCCTTGTGAACGTTCAAGGTAAGTTATAAATCGAGTCTTTCATTGGTACATTTGTATTACAATAGTTACAGTGTTATCATTTACGGTGTTTGGCTCTTCAGCGTTGACAGTTCTGTATATTAATTGTTGATGTTGTTGTTGTTTAATTTCTGTTGTTGCTCTTACCATTATTATTATTATTATTATCATTATTATCATCATCATTATTCTTATTATCATTATTGCTGTTGTTATTGTTGTTTTACACACAAACTCCCAACCCTCCATAAGATTGCCCGCACATTGTCAGATCACAGATGTTTGGGCCTATACAGATCTCTTTATATCCTCACTTCGGCCAAAGAGGAATGTTACGTGATGAAACATCTTGATATATTTACACATCGAGTATAATAATTAACTGTACACACTGAAGACCCAAACATTACGCTCGACATTGCAAAGATTCCAAATCGCTTTTCATAGAGAAATTAAAAACTTGCATGTGGGATGTGTGGTATATTAATATTATCGGTACAATGTAGGTCTGATGCTATAACTATTTCTCTCTATTCATTCTTTTTTTTTTTGGCGTTTTTCTCCGTTCGACTGGTTTCGAAAGTGCTCTTTTTTTAACCTTGAAGGATTTGGAGACTCGTACCACAGCCCTTATAATATCAGTCCGTATAATGCTCTTATTATCATGATTCGTACCCAGTGATATCATTCATATTTAAAAAAAAAAAAAAAAAAAAAAAAAAAACCTCATTATTTCTTAAACATGATCGTGTGTGTCGTCAATGTCACTCTTACAAGGTCGAGTTGACGAGATTATCATGTACGAACTAAATTGGTCTGACTCGGACACAATGGCGTGGCTTTCCGTCAAATTCTGTATGATTCTCACTTATAGGGTCGTATGCTTTCTATCTAATGAATTATTGATGATGCACCCAATCAATCCGTCTGTTACTATTTACAATTTGGTTTATTCTGGCAAGGACATACGATGTGATATACAATGTACAATAGGTTCTGTGGCATTTGCTCATGCGACAATAAATATTGCTCCCATGTTTAATATCTGCACGCTGAGTCAAACATTAATTCTACCCACCGACATAATCCTAACCCTAGTCCTCACATCAAACTAAGCCTAAAACCCTATCATAACCCTAACCCTTAACCCTAAGTCCTTGGAGAAAATAAGGCCAGAGCATTTCGGGGAGCAAATGTTGTGTTAACGATATGCTAAGGTGGATACAACGTGTGATATACGTGCAAATGGAACGTGTCTTCATATTTTTAGATATTAAGCATATTCAATTGAGTTCATTAAAATGTGTGTGTGTGTGTGTGTGTGTGTGTCTGTCTGTCTGTGTCTGTCTGTAATTTTTGTCGAAGCACACACACGTGTACTTTGCAAGAATGTGTTAAACACAACGATGATGGTGGATAAGCATAAAAACGATTTTGAAATTGAACAACCGCAAGGACAAAAGTGATGCATTTGATTTATGAACTTTCTTATACAAGAAAGAAACGAGGGCGTAAACGTGATGTAACCCTTTGTAAGCCATTTTGTATGGGTGTTAGTTCAAATTTTTGATCTATAGTATTAAGCGAATAAATCACAAACGTATATAGAGTGAGCGTGTATATACGATAGGATTGAATTGAGAAAGTAATTCAATGATAATGATCAAATAAAAAAAATTACAGATTAACATAAAGAAAAACAGATCACGAAGAAACGAATCTATGAGGCAAAAAAAAAAATTGAGAGCTAAATTTTGACAGCATAACATTTGTACTTACAAAGAATTGTCTCGAATCATGGGCATTATATTTTCATATTTGAAAAAAAAAATGTGACAGGGAACAACATCTGCGAAGACATAGTAAATCAACCTTGTCCATCTATACCCCATGGGGTACATGGCACCCTTCAGCTGGTGAAGAAAACTCTTCCTACTGGTATCCTGTCTGCCGAGTCTACCGGTGGGTTACATTGCACCACACCAGGTACATCTGTTTCTTTCACCATAGTCATGGCAGTATACTTCGTTTCGTTTCGTTTCGTTTTACGATGAGTAATAACAGTTAGGGCAGATGGTATGATATTCTTCAGCACGAGTATACAGAATGTGTTATGAAAGTTTTTTTTTAATCACTTAATTTGTCTCCCTCTGTATGTAAATGAAATTGTAAGATTGCAACTGCTGATCTGAATAATTATTTTTACAAACATGTCGGGAAAAAAAAAGAATTAGTGAAATCGAACCTGTCACTTTCTTTCCGGCCAGCGACATCAAGGAATTCCTAAAGTCACAAAAGAAAGTGTAATATGAAGCAAAGAAAAAAAAAATTACATACCGTACAAATTCAATTTCCTGTTTTCATGGGAACTGAAAAATACAAATGAATACAGATTATAGATTTTTTCAGGGTTGTCACGCTTTCAAACTCCGTTTTTATTCACCCCTGCAACCCCATCAAACATTAAGAAAAACCATCGTAAAATACAATCTATATTGCTCACTGATTTTGAAAAGCCTGCGTAATGTTATATTTCACAATATCAATATGTCTCCTAATAGTTTTATACGTTGAATATGTGCTTTCTTTGTAAAATTTGTGTTCATAAAAAAGTTACAAAACAAATAAATGAAATAAAAGTAAAATGCAAATACATGCACAATGTATACATCGATGATGACGATGATATCCGTAAAAGATAGATAATGATAATCAAAATGACAATTTCATATAGACAGTGATAGATTGATAGATATTGATGAGGGGCTAAACATTTTTATACTATTTCATATGATGGTTATACATTGATAGTAAGAGCCATTCGTTTGATTTTAGGTGTTATAGACATTCATATAGAAAGTGATCACGATGTTAACACCGGCAAATTTTCTTGCAATCAATTCAGTTTGCACCCCCTTATCGTGTCAAAACAATGGGACATGTGTGGAAACCGTCGAGGGATTTCGTTGCCTCTGTCCCTACCCATACTCCGGAGAACTTTGCGAGAGTAAGATAATACATCGAATTTTAAATCATTGTCAAATTCATTAATATCCCTTCGATCAGATTGTATTGTGTATCGATATGATGCGAGAGCCGATTCTTTTTCGTTTTGCGTGTGAGTGTGCGTGAGTGTGTGTGTGTGTGTGTGTGTGCGCGAGCGTATGTGTGTTGGCGTGTTTATTCTTGTTTTCATGGAATATGTTTCATCATGAATGAACATTTATGACAAATGTTATATATATGATATGTGTTTTTTTTAAACTTATATTTTCAAAGGAAATGGAATTAATAAAAAGATCACTAAAAAAAAGTGTTTGGTGTTTGGTGCGATTGTGTGTGTGTATGTGGGTTGGTGGTTGTGGGTGTGGGTGTGGTTTAGGTTTTATCGGGGGTTGGTGGGGATGGGAATTTGAATTGAAGAAGGATAATTGTAAATTGTATGAAAGATAATGATAGGATTTGATATCTAGGCTAGATGTACCGTATGTCCCCCCCCCCCCAAAAAAAAAAAAAAAATAGATAAATAAATAAAAAAAAAAAGATTAAAAAAAATAAAAACGGGACATTCCGCAATGGTATCTTTAAAAATACTGAATCAATCCAAATACAAATTCAGGGTACGAAACTATAACTCATTGCCTACATCTTACAAAAAAACCCCATTCGATTTGCTTCAGTGGTCAAAGAGAAAAGAGGAATTTTACAGAGGATGTCAAGAATCTCTTCCCTCCAATTTTTATCTATTGGCAGGATTGAATTCACACACACACACACACACACACACACACACACACAATCGAAGTGCTAAACTTTGAAGAATCAGACTCATGACATGCTTTACAACTTTTCACATTTCTTAGTGTCCGCTTAACCAAACTGAATGGGATTTTCTGCAAAATAGAGCTAAGATATTATGTTTTAAGACCCTAGAGTAGCATTTAGACAGTTAAATCATGTTGGGTGTTATCAATGCGAAAATTTGATTGTATTTTTTTTTTTGGGGGGGGGGGGGACATAGTGTAAATTTGTTTTTGGTTGGTAGGGAAGGGGTTAGTAGGGTTGTTTTTTTTTTTTTTTTACTAATGATTTCATTCTAGATTTGTATAATGTATTTGTTTTGGGTTTTTTTTTATATGCCCTTGTGAGAGTGAGTTACATGAATCAATATATTCAAGTGATATGAGTTTGGTACATGTCAATACTTTCTCGTGAAAAAAAAAATTCAGTAGGGTTGATTTATAATCGAGTTATTTATGTTGAATTAAGAGAGATGATTTGCTTTATAAATTGACAAATTGATTTGTCTGTGTTTTGAGTTGCATTTGTACCATTTTTTGTTTGTTTGTTCATGTTACACCCAGAATGAGTTAATTCATGAATGATTTGAATAAAATCAATAAAATGTCAAGGAAAAAAAGTGGGGGTGGCATGGGGGTCAAATATACTCCTTGAGCTTATCAAAAAGAAGTACGATGAATTGGTAATAATTCTAGTAGATATTGGTGTCATTTCAGTAGGACATACATTGGTAACATTTCAGCTCTTTAGTACATGAACTCCTTCTAAGTCTTTACGTTAAGTTAATAGCTGAATCGGGCGTAGTTGGAAGTGAGAAGGCCGTTGAATTTCCCTCTTGCTTCAATTCTAAGACTCTGTCCACATGATTAAGACTTTGATGGGTGGAAAACAACCGTCTGCAAATTTTAAATTGCCTCTGTATCATTGATTGAATTGATGTCATTCTATAGCCATCCACAACTTTACGGACTGCGGCGAAATCCGGAACCATGGACAGGGAGTTGAGACGTCGGGTATGTTTCCCATCCACCTGGTGAACGGTTCTTCCCTGGACGTCTTCTGCGATATGACTTCCGGTGGGGGCGGCTGGATGGTGAGACACCCAGAGACTTAAGTTATAATGTCTTTAGAGGATGACTCGACTCTGACGTGAACAGTTTGACTTGAATAGGAGGAGAACAGTCAAAGAAATATAATAGCATTACGACCATAATGGGGAAAATGAGAAAGAACTATATTATACTAAGGCTTTTAAAGTAAAACCTGTTTTCTCGAAACAATCATACCGATGGCAATCATGTAAAAATTATCGAAAGTAGAAGAGGCGCTCACGTCACTGCCTTTCATCTTTCTCATGGGTTTAAAAAAAAAAATGTATATGATACATACATATCATTTATCTAAACATATATATTATAACTTCAGATTCTTTTTCAGTAACTTCACTAACTGCAACATTTCTTTCAAATATGTCAAGTATCAATAAACCCTCAATAATTTGATATGAAGGATATTATTTTACCTTAACGAATTTTTGACAAGAACGATTACGGTATATAACTTATAGTGAAAATTGTGCAATATTGAAAGGGATCTCGAGACCTGTGAAGCCACTCAATCATTACCATATTTCACCCAATTCTATTTTTTAAATATTTGATTCAAAGCAATACAATTCAAATCAAGTTTTATTCCTTCTATTAAATATAACTTCAAATACGTTTACAACACATCAGTTAGATACAAAATATAGAAACTTTAAAAATGGACGAGATCAATAAGCAAATGCACAAAATAATCGCTATTGAAAAGGAAACAGCAGCACCTTTTTTTTATTTTCTTGAACACATGGCGTCAATACAATTCCTTTTCAGTTCTCACTGCTCTGTTGTTCTTTTTATTCTTTATTAAGACTAGACGGACATGAATGGGCTTGCCCTTGTCCTCCATTTTACGTGATTAGTATTGAGGTTGTGTAGTGGTTTTTGAGTGTTTACACGTTCATTAGGAGGCCCTCTTAATAATGCGAACGACTGCTAAGGTCATTGAAAAATACGCGAAGCTTCGAAAGATCTCTTTTATTCCCCGCAAAAGAAAAGAAGGTTATTAAGGGGAGCGAGTGGATCATACCCAAAGAAGGTAGAGAAAAAACAATGAGTTAACTGTTTTCGGGTTTAACAAATTATATCGATTTGTGATCATCCAAGGAAGCGTCTCTGAATATCAAACGATGTCAAAAAATATTGCCAAAACCCGTCAATGACAAGCGACGTTATCTATGACCGAAAAGTCATGAGTCCTGTCACTTCAAACTGATTATTTTACATCTCTGCCAGAAAATAATTCGTTATCTATTTGTTTTTATCCATAAATGATGGCCACATTATTTTGTTTACATTGCTCGTCGCACAATTCTTGTGCAGGGATTTGCCAATACCGCGCATGTGTCCCTTATGTTCCATATTCAATCCAAAAGTAAATATATGTATGTATCATTATCCGTTATGGTTACAATCAGAATTATGACATCATCCCAAAGCCCATATTTATGACCCATTGACCAACATAGTTTCTTGTGTGTATGTGATTCTTTCTCAAACCGTCAAAGGTGATTCAACGTCGTGAAGATGGGAGTGTCGACTTCAACCTAGACTGGGCAAGCTATAAAGCGGGATTCGGGGCCCCTACGGGCGAGTTCTGGCTCGGTAACGACAACATCCACGCCATCGTCAGCGAGAAATCCTACGAGGTCCGCTTCGATCTGGAGGACCATGCTGGGGAAACGAGATACGCTGTTTACACCACATTCGATGTAGCAGACGAGAGCGACAAGTATCGTCTGACGATATCTGGTTACTATGGAGACGCAGGTACGCTACACCATATAGGTCACACACCTGTAAGCAACTGCAGTATGCAAGACAGCTGGTACATAAATAACGCAAAATATGAGTGCTGCTAATTATTATCATGGTTATTATTTGAATATCTTTATCATTATTACAGTTATTCATTATCTAAAGGCAATCGTCTGCTGGGTCTTATATGCAAAAGACGAGATAACGTAGGATACAGTATAGGCTAATTGAAGCTTAATACCCATGAAAATCATAGTGCGCTTTTGTGGAGGGAGGGGGCCTTTATGGAAAACATGCACAGACGGGTTGGAGAAGAAATGGCGTACAAAGGCTGTAATGATATTTCTATCCAATGAATGAATAAGCAAATTAATGAATAAATAAACAAACAAATATAATATAATATTTGGTGTGCAGGAAACAGCATGGATTACCACAACGGAATGCAGTTCTCGACTTCGGACCAAGACAACGATCTCGCTGGCTGGGTGTGTGCAATTGCACATAAAGGGGCGTGGTGGTATAACGCCTGCCAGTCGGTCAACCTCAATGGCTTGTACGGAGCAGGAGTCACCGTTGCCTCGGACGGGATCGTGTGGAGAGCCTGGCACGAGCTCTTATATTCTTTGAAGGGCTCGGAGATAAAGATCAGACCTCGTGTTTAGTGCAGTAATATTATGATATCTCTTTCGCCGACCAAGGTCTCAAAATCCTAGATGCCATACATGATATTGATAAGAAGTCTTGAGTTAGGTTGTCTTTAAAAGACAATCTTTTGCTCTCTGATTTTCCGCGGTTTGGGAATGGCTTTATTGGAACCTGAAAAAGATGAAGGGTCTTATTCATCGGGCACTTTAATGATTTGCAACGGAAGCAATTAATGTTGAAAAAAAGACCAACATTCGAGGAAGTTTTCTCCGAATGTGTTCTAACGATATGTCCAATATACATCCGGATGAGTCGAAACTGAAAACAGCAGCACAAATGCACATGAGAAAGAGAAATGAATAACTTTACAGAAGGTCATGCGTATAAGTGCATTCATTTATAACCTGTACAAATATGAATTTTGTCGGTTGAGATTCTAAGATAATAATGTTTTTTTACACTGTTTTTTTTTTCGTAAGTGTTTGTATTTTTTCTCAATGATTACGAATATTATTGTTGCTTGACGGTCGGTTATTAACAGATCTTGAGTGGATTTAGAGCTAGTCCTCTCAAGTAGTTGAGTACTGCCCTCTGTTGTTCGGTTGTAGAACTGTGCAATATCTATTTGATCATTTTAGGGATCAATGAAGATGTGGGAGCTCGACACATATCTAGGATGATAAAAATAATGATAGACACAGTATTAGATGTTTGGGGTTAAAGCAAGTATCAATGTTGTTTACTGGTCTGATGTTTTCATACCCTCTTCTGTACAAGGCTAAACAGTGACGCGTTGTAAAAATCGCGTTGAGCATGCACGGCTGGTATCATGATCAAGTTACAATAATATTGCTAATTGCATACGAAGTGGCTGATCATGGCGTGATGTATCTTCGTGATATATAGTCTGTGTTCCTCTTCATATTTATGGCAATTAACTAAGAAGGTCACTCCTCATAAAAACAATATGGAGAAACTTTCTTGTTTAATTCGACCAGGAGAGCTGTGATTTTGTGATGAGACTATCTAGGAACTATACCGTATGACATCTTTATATTCCCGGTGAAGTGAAGAATATGAGTTGCGAAACAACAGAAAATTGATGATTGCCTTTCATAACCTTTTATTGTTGAAGAATTTAAGGCGAAGCATTAGAAATGCAGTGGGACTATAATGTTACATTAAACCTGTAATCATGCTAACTGCACTTAATGCGACTTTGCCGGTAAGCAACACGTAGCATGTACATAGTCTGAAGTTTGTCGTATATTACACCATGGACCTACTACACACATGGACCATGGACCTACTATACACATGGACATTCATGGCTCGTTAATTAATTCGTGCACCTGTTTCTATCAAAAGCGTCACAAAAACATTTTTAACGTGCTTTCCTGCTTTGACCCAGTCTTGTCCACCGACAGCCAGCTATGGATAAAAACAAGACGGCGCTTTGAGAAATCAAAAAAACTACATGCGCAGAAGATAGATACTCGCTTAAATCAAGAAAAAATGCATGTGCAGTTGTAGCGTATTTTGAGAAAATCGCTAAAGCAATTTCATTTGCGAAATACAAGTAAAAGCAATCTATTTCCCCCATTCGTCGCACATTGCTTTGGAGCAAACATGGGCAGTAACAGTAGATGACATGTTTGTGTTACCATTCAGAGACGTTAGCTGGACGTTACATGCGTGGCCGCAAGTGTCCGCTTCAGTTATTACCAATTTTGTGACGCAAAATTTGTCATTGTTTGAGGTTGCATGCTGCTCCCCATCATTGCTGTTTATTCAAAGGCAATTGAGTCTTAAGGACCGAAATGAGGGAAACCGGGTTCTTTTGTCAGTGACGATGCACGATTACACAATCGTCATTGTCCAAACGTCTGAATGTACTCATTAAGATACACATAATCAGGTGACGGTGGTGAAAGTTGGATCAAAGAAAGACCTCCGTTCATAGTCCATGTGTGTAGTATAGGTCCATGCATGGACTAATAATTATATTAACGAAGGTCTTTCTTTCATCCCATCATCAACACTGCCACTGAATATGTGTATCTTTATGAGGACATTCATATTTTTGGACAATGACGATTGTGTAATCGTGCATTTCAATGAAGAACTATTTCCCTCATTTAGGTCTTATTTGGCTGAAGTGCCTTTTCAGACTCTACTGCATTCATTTTGAACACCAATGATGGAGGCAGCAAACCTGAAAACATGACAAATTTTAGGTCTCAAAATTGATAATTACTGAAGTGGACACTTGCGGACACGCATGTAACGTTGCTTAATGGTGAGACACATAATTATGTTGTCTACAGTTACTGTTCATGTTTGCTATGAAACAATGTGCGAAAATGGGAAAAATTGGATTACAAATCACAATGAAATTGCCATAAAATTTGCTTTCTCGAGTAAAATACGTGCATTACTCAAATCAAATTCCTTGAGTATTGACTTCCCGATATACATTACAACTGCACATGCATTTTCCTTGATTTAAGAGGGTTATTATCTTCTGTGCGTGCAACTTTTAGACCCCGTTTGATGCAGGGCCGGGCCGAGCCGCGGCCGAGCCGCAGCCGAGTCCGGCCTCAATCCTTGCGGTACTCGGTCCCGCAATTTTGTCCGTTTCCAGTCCCGGGCTCGGCCCGGGCTTTTAATTCAAACCTTTCAATATTTTGTGGTAGTGGCGCTCTGCTTGTAAACAAACGACTGTTATTGGGAGCGCGGCGCCGGTCGCAATTTGGTACCGCATTTGGCCCTGTCACTCACTGTAAACGGGGTCCAAGATTTCTCAAAGCGCCGTCTTGTTTTTTTATCCACGCCGCCTGTTGACGGAGATGAAGAAATCAAGCAGGAAAGCATGTTTGAAATGAGATTTGTGGCGCTTTTGACAGAAACAGCTGCTGCATGAATTAATCAACGAACCATGAATGTCTATGTGTAGTAAAAGTAGGTCCATGTGCATACACTGTTTCAAAGTTTGTAAAGGTCCGATTAAACTGTCATCAGGCGTATTCGTTATATCGATGAGTTTTTGGATATCTCTCTCTCTCTCTCTATTTATGTACACAGTCATGATGTAAGTACACACACTCACCTAATTACATATTGAATTATTATGTAAAATATCAAATTATCGAACATGGAATTATGCAGTTATCAAGCAATAATGCCTTAAAAAGGGATTTTATAATAGTTTATGCATGCATCAGAAAAACAAAACAGCATAAAATCATCATCGCAATATTTTTGTGCACCTTTGTAATCATTTAGTCACAGATAAGAAACTTTAAAAATCCATAACTTTCTTATGTTTGTTTGCTTTTGATTAAACTATCGCAATTCTGTTGGTTTCATTCCATCCGTTGAGTTTCCATAGAGAAAGAAATGTCCGAAAAATTGCACCTCCTGTCCTGAATCCCGACGCAGAATGGGTTTTTCCTTGATATAGTAGTACTCCAGAGGCCAATCCAAATTATCTATAGAAGTCTGACCTACTAGCAATTTGTAATTCAGGTCTTATCACACGCTAAGCTGGAAACGATGCCCTTATAATCGTTCATTCTTATTGATGCATTGCATCTTTTTGCTTATGTTCATTGTTGGCTCCAACGTGGACATTTGAAGCGATTGAAAATAAAACTTGCTTCACGTCACTTCAGTTCACTAGGCCAAAGGAGCGTGTGAGCTTGTTTGTAGGAGTGCTTAATAATGTGTATAGAAAGATACAGGCGACTCCCGGTATAACAAAGTTTTCGGAACCTGCGGTTTCCTTTCGCTGTTTCAAAATTTTGTTGGAATCAAACAGTAAAGTACTATAGATGATTAGTTTGGGACATGACTTTTTATATCGCTGTAACGGGAATTTCCTTATAACCGTGTTCATTATAACATATGTGCACTATATGTGCAAGAAATAAAACATGATTGTATATATAAGTGTGTATGAAAGTGCTTGTGTATATATATGAGTAGTAAAATGGTTTACTGAAATAATTACGGGCATGATGTACATAATAACTAGAAATGTCGCTTTGGCAACTGGTATGCCTCCGCCATAATGCATGATTTTCCCAATAGGTCTAGATAGTACATGTGGACAATGTGTGATTACATTTTCACAAAATTGGCAAAATAATGAAATGACAAGTTTGTCACAAATGTGTTGAATGTTCACCTTCCTTGACCTAGGTTTAATTGGATGAATAGGAGAGCATGTATCTAGGGATTTAAGGACTTTAACTCGACTTTGACCCATTCATACATTTAGGCATTGAGTAATTTTCAAGGTACAGGTGTGGAGAAAAAGTGCAATTTCTGAATTGAATAGTAAATTGTTACCAGTTTCATCTGGCCCTTGACCCTAAAATTCATAAGATAATCACTTTCAGGTAGAACATGCATAATATGTACTAAGTTTCAAGATAACTTGAGCCACTTCCGAGATATGGAGGAAAAAGTTAGTTCAGCACTTTCACTTGATCTGTGACCTTTTGACCTTTGAGGCAAAAAAAGAAGGAAAAAAAAAACTTTCCAGAGAATTTCGATTAAGTTACACATGTATGCATACAACAAGTGTAAAAAAAAAAATAACCCTGCTGGCATTGCATGATAGGAGGGAAATAGTAAAATTTTAAAGTGTTGCACTCGACCTTTGACCCCTGACCTTTGACCCCATGAACCCTACATTCTCTAGATAATCACTTCCAGTCAGTATATGTATATACTATATGTTCCATGAAGATACCTTGAACAATTTTCCAAGGTATGGAGAAAAAAAAGAAGTTTTAATATTTTTACTTGACCTTTTGACCTTTGACCTTTGACCTCATGACAGAAACTTTCACCAGAGATTCTTAATTGGGTAATACATGTATACACTAAGTTTCAAGAAAATATCTTCAGGCATTCAATAGATATGGTGGAAATAGTGAAATTTTATGTATTTGACCCTGACCTTTTGACCTTTGACCTTTGACCTCATGACCCAAACTTTCACCAGAGAATTTTAATTGGGTAATACATGTATACACTAAGTTTCAAGAAAATATCTTCAGGCATTCAATAGATATGGTGGAAATAGTGAAATTTTATGTATTTGACCTTGACCTTTTGACCTTTGACCTTGAGCATGTGCACCCAAAAGTTGGTAGGCACAACTTCACCCCCTAATACACATACATGCCAAGTTTCATTAGGATACCTCAACAGGTTTTGATAGTTACCTTGTCCACAAAATTTATTACGGACGGACGGACAGATGGACGGACGGACGGACAGACGGACGGAAGGACGGACGGACGGACGGACGGAAGGACGGACGGACGGACAACCCAAAAACATAATGCCTCCGGCACCACTTCGTGGCGGAGGCATAAAAATTGCTCATAAACTGTTCATAATAAAAATTGCTCATAAACTGAACGAAGTAATCTGCGTATATATGGCTGATAGGCATAATACCTGTGTGTGTCATACAACTTTCGAACGATAAACATATGATGTATACTGTTCCATCAGACGCTCGATGGCGTAGGAGCGAGGGACATAATAATGGCTTCTTATCGTTGGGAGATAATTCACATTGAATATTCTCAATTCAATTATACTTTATCTCCATCGAAAAGAAGACGATACCCTGATATAAAGCATACAAGCAAAGAATAAAAAAGTATAAGCTATTAAGTGGCGTATAGTACAAAATGTATGTACGAATCATAGTATAAGAAAAACAATGCATACTTTGCCAAATAACACTAAAAAGTAAATGAATAGATATCAACATAATCTGTGTTTCTATGTGTATTCACACGAACAATATGATGTATTCTTCCCTGCAAGGGGAATAAGTGTAACGCCAATCTCGAGTATAGCAGTGGATATAATATATTCGTATGCATGAGCCTATTCTTTATAAATACATACAGAGAGAGAATAGCTGTATAGAAATGATGAATACGTTCAAAAACTACACAGACGCTGGAACAGTCCATAAAAATCCATGACATGTAACAACATTACCACTCTTCTTGACAATAACAATTTGTTTTGGCAATTATTATTTTGTATTTGATCAAATAATCTCCACTAAATTTCAAGGTTCGCTATAGTAACCTTGGAAAGAACATTACGATAATTTTTAGTATAATTGTATCTAGACATTCTGGAGTTATACATAAACTAAAAGGTATTTTCCTCGTTCTTTTATTTTCAAACATTATTCTTCTTTGATTCTTCCTAATTAGCATTATGGACTTTTGGGCTAATGGGGTAACATGGTAACCCTGGAAAATTACAAGAGAAGGTTTTCCGTATTATTTGACATCGACTTTTATTCACTAACCAATCCTTTGTTTCACCAACACAACACCAACACATGATTTATGATTTTCATTTAGGACAGCTCATGCATAAATTCAATTATAATGATCTTGCAAAGATATTAACAGTATTATTTATCTAAAATAGTTCTGTTCACAATTACCCAGCAAGATAATCATAAGAAGACAGTCAAACTCACTGCATCTGACCTTTGAATAATCGTTATCTGCTTCCAAAATGTTCAGATTTACGGGGCCTAAACTCTGGAATTCATTTGACACATAAGTTAAAAAGTTAGAAATATCTTCTTTAATCTTAGGAGACAATTTAGGAACAAATTATTACAAACGTTTGTTTCTTATTTCTGTGAACACGAAGTGGAAACAGAATGAAATCAGTCGTATCAAACCCCTGAAAATAATCATAAGTTGTACGAAATCATGTGGTCTCATACGTATAAGGTTTGCAAGCAGAATAAGTATCAATCAAAGATCATTACAACAAAGAGCAAATCAAACAGAGAACACGTTTTGTCAGAGGAAAAAAAAAACATCCTGTAATTCTTTATAGAAAATGCATGCACGACATTTGGTCCACGAATTTATTATGATCTAAATAGGCCTATCTATAGATTTTACAGTAACAAATGGATCAAATCCATCAATCATTGCTGTAGCTACGTGACAGAAAAAAAGAATCTAACTTATAGTAATCAATCTGTTTATTTCTCTCGCTCTCTATCAAAATGCATAGTAATTGACATCCAGGAAAAAAACAAAACAAAACACATGTTTGAACTCCTACCCTCGAGACATGTTCACCATCGGGTTCTGAAAAACTATTGTACTTCTGCGACAGGTGATAAAACGATAAAAGAAGTAAATGCGGTGGTTAACGCACCGTGACCGTGTAGTTGTGTGGGTCGATCGAACGTGACCTCTTGCGTTTGTGTGTTGTGTCTTCCACGTTGGATCCAGGCATCTCTCCGTCTGCGAACCACGTGTTCAGCCCGAGTCGAGAGCGAGACGGCGTGATTGCGCGTGTGTCATTGACTTATCAATGTGCTCCGTAGGTAAGTGGAGGATGTGACCTTTGTATCCAGCGCTCCTTCAAGTTTTGCCAAGATAACCTATTTTCCGGTTGCCTTGCGATTTGGGGCCAAATTTGCCCTCATTGCTACTCCGCAAAAGAGTCAGCACCGATTTCAGCACCGCAGTTGGCCCGCGCGTTTGATATTGGACGGTCGACACCGAGGCTGGCTGGAGAATTAGTGTACGTGTCTATACCTCCATTCAAGAGTGCGTAGTAGAAGAGAGCGCAGTTTAATAGTAGCAGTCCTTGTCAATTCTGCTTGTTTCTGTATCCTTCGCTCTGATAGTTGTGACGTCACGAGTTGTCAGTACACACTCTCAGGTGATGCATTCCAATCATGGGGACAGTGGCAGCACTTTCTACTCAGCCAGCGTTCCGACCAGCTCGGGGCGCCTCAAGTCTTACCCTGTACGCATACCCGACAACTCCGGCACCTCTCCCCCGTCCGCGGAAACAGAAAATGCAGGCATACCGTACCAGGTAATCAAACGCCGTTCACTCTCAATCAGCATCGGTGACTCGGGATCCCCTCGCCATCGAAATGATTCGACGTCGTCGATAGGAAGTCCTGTTCGACGTCCTTCACTGGTCGTGCGATCCCGGCGGTCTTCGTGGAGCATCAGCAGCCTCACCGTGCAGCCCTCCAGGGCGCGCCACGCGCGGAGGGCTGAGCCTCCGCCCAAGCGGAGCCTGTGGCAGCTCGCTCGCAACAATGCCATTCAGCTGGGCCTGGAGTTCTGCTACGCCACGGAGACAGCCATGGTCACGCCCATCCTTCTCCAGCTTGGCCTCCCCACCAAGCTCTACGGCATTGCCTTCTTCGTGGCGCCAATATTCGGCTTCCTCATGAACCCCCTGATAGGCTCCACCAGCGACAGGTGCCGGTGTTCGTGGGGGAGGAGGAGGCCCTTTATCTTGGCGCTTGGTATCGGTACGTTGGTGGGCGTGTCTCTGTATCTCAACGGGGGAGACATTGGTGCTGCAATCGGCGACAAAGACAGCCAAGGTGAGAAAAACGGCCACACCCTGTTCTAGGGCTGTGATGTAATATCGGAATATCTATCGTACATAGTCAACTCGCTCTATATCCCATAGTATACTGAAAATGATACTCCAAATCAGATTATAGTCTTAGTCAGATGCAAGGTCGGGCATCCTCCCTTTCTTGTTCATGTGTAACTCAATCAAAAAGAAAACACAGCAAGAACAACAAAACATGTTTCTGGGGTGTCCTCTTGCATTCTACTAAGGCATGTTTAAGAGATTTATCTTTCCAAAGCTGGCAGTTCAAAACAAGAATGAAAACGCAATAAACAACAGCATCAACAATATAAAGTTGTTATTTCGAGATAAAATTTGAGGAAAGAGGGTAAGAAGATTGTTGCAATGTGACGCCATGAACTCAGTCAATTATTACATCTGTTTTAAAGCAATATGTTAACACATTTTTTTTTCTCTTTGCTTCCCGTTTCAGATATTACATTCACCTTTTTTCCACTGTATGGAGTGCCAAGATAAAGTGTATCTACACATATCAGTCAGCTGTCAGCACTTGAAATGCCCTAAAATACCAGCAAATAATCTATTGCATCATGTATTCTTGCCTATGTCGCTCTCTCATTTCGAGCATTCAAATAACTTTAAATTGCCGAAGTGAACCCCCCCCCCCGCGAGGAAACGATTTCCTCCCCATCCCGAGATTTCCTATAATAGCTGTTCCCTATGTTGCACCTGTGAACTCAATATTTTGACTCCTTCGAGACCATGATTCTACTGACATCTTGCTCTGTAATGGTTGACTTTGGTATTGACAGACCGTGGTTAGCGTACCCTATGAAGCTACGTCTTTGTCCGAAACTGCCCTTCCAGGCCGTTCATGATCAGCCAACAATCCAAACTCGAAAAATCTGAAACTCGTCAAAAATGCTCTGTGATATTCTGTTATGATTTGCATATCGCACGGATGATCAATGCAGCATGCCCAACGAAGCAACGCAGAACTCTTCGGTATACCTGACAATATTCAAATTCCCACCAATCTCAAACATCGTGTAGCCTGAATTTAACAGTCGCATGATCACGGGCAGCTAATTTGTTTGAAGTTGTATATCGTGCAGGGAAAAGCCATGAATAGGCTTGTTGGCTGATGTTTTCATTGCAATCCGTACGATGACGTGTTTCAAAAGTGTACATTAACATGTTGCGCCTATGATCGCTATAGCTTCTGATCGGACGAAATGATGGATTGCGTCATCAGTGCTTGGTAACTCTTATTCCACATTTCAGCGTCAACATTTTGGGACGTTATCGTCTGTGTAGGGGCGTTTTATTTCGAATTAGTTTGGATCATAGCATTGATTTGAAGTCGGTTCAATGCACGGATTCCAAGGAGTGCTCTGCTAATATCAACCACGCAACCAGCCGAGTGCCATTAGCGGACTAGAATGACTATTGACTACTACAATACGGATGACCGATTCGTATTGCAATAACACCAGTAATACACATTTTTATCAGCACTATCGCACTTGAGCTCGATCTCTGACCATTGACCAAATTGTGTATGTATTTGAATCAACACACGGACTTCTGAACACGCTTTTGGACGACAGCATCAGACTATGCATAAACATAAATCGCTTCCACTGGTATCAACGAATCTGTGTGCGTGTGTGTGTGTGTGTGTATGTGTTTGATAGCATGCATGTGAGCGATTGTGTGTCCTCCTCCTTCTTGAACCTCTGCACACTCATGTCATTTTAAAAACCCTCGATATCAACAGATATTTTGACGCGATATGTGTATTTTTGGCATGGGCGTAGCCATAGTGGGTGTATCAGCCGACCCCCCCCCCCCTCCGCACTCCCCCACCCCTCTCCCTACATTAGCACGCGCGCAGAATGAAAAACTGCTTTAGCCAATAGGCGTCTCGTACTTAGTGCGCGAACCTCTGTTACAAGTGCGTGATAAACATGTTGCCCGGGGGTGGGGGAGAGCAGGGGGGGGGGGGGGGTCGGCTGATACACCCACTATGGCTGCGCCCTGTGCCGTAAAATGTCTGCTGCCCTCAACGAACCCGAATCGGTCAATAGGCCTACATGTACCAGTTCTGCTCTAAATGAAAAACAACAACGGACAAATTTGACAATAGCAGTGCGTGTATACAGTTTATGTTTTCTGTCAAAGTACTTCATTATGACCTCTCGGCATTTGGTATAAATAGTAGGGAGATTTAAGTTTGTTCAATAGATTCCTTGCGTATCTTTCACCATAGATTTCCATCCCCCTCACCCGCCTATCGTCTACTGAAGTTTTTTTTTTCCTAGCGACCTTGTTTGTTGACCTTTATCCGACCGACTCATGGTTATCGGAAGTTAGGTTGGTACTATCAGTCTTAAGAGGCTTGCGCGATAGTTTAATACCATTATTCTCAATATAGGTTGGAACGTACGCTACTACGTATACACGTCGACGTAGAAACAACAACCTGTTACCAAAAAAGAGTAAAGGGTATATATGATTATGTTTTGTCAAAAAACAAAAAACAAAACAAAACAAACGGAAAGTAAAGTTGAAAGAATTTTGAATTGATCATGGTCACATTTAGTCGTTTGAAGGTTGAAAGTAGCGCCTACTCTGGGAAATGCTCACAGAATAAGTTAATCTTGCAATGGAGAAGTTTTCAATCTGCTGTGAACTATAGGAACAAAAAGAGGAGCGAGGTGACCGGGCAGAATCGAGAGTAGGGGTCCACGCATGGCTATATTATTATGTAGGGTGCTCCTGCAATATTCTGTTTTTGTTACATGGCGTATTAAGGCTCATATTTGTCTTTGATGGAATTCAATTTATTCGATTTAGTTCGATTTAGGATTGTCGAAAGAGCTAACTTAAGGTGTATGCCTTCTTGGACTGTTACCACGAATACTTAGCAGATCAAGCTTCGATCAGGTGTTGGAATTTTGTCACATCGGACATAGTTTTCATCTCAAGCGTTTTGGAGATCAGCGTAAGTGCGAGAAATGCACGAGATTTCGCACCACTAGTTACATCCTTTATTTACACTCTGCCCCAGTATGCATCTCACCAATTATAGAATAATATTATCGTATTTTTCTTGTCCCCTATAGATAACCTAATTGGCATCGTCATTACGCTGATAGGCGTGGTCGTCTTGGACATAAGCGCCGATTCATCCGACGGTCCCTCTCGCTCCTACCTCCTCGACGTCTGCGGTCTGGAAGACGTCAACACGGGCCTCAACCTCCGGGCCATCCTCGGAGGTAAGTGTCGTTATCAAACTTTGATCGCTTGGCCTCAATGTCTGAGTTATCTTCGGATTTCAAGCATTTTACCATGCCTCAATATCTGGTCCAGTCTTTAGATGTCACACGAGATGAGCAAATATATTTTCTGAGTTATGGATAATTTTTTATCCAAATTCATATTAATATAGTTGTTTTATTTATTAGATCATGTTTATTTGTTTGTTTGTTTGTTTCGGTCAGCCTCGTGGACTTTGTATGCTGAGAAGTAACTGATTTTGTCTTATCCCAGCTCCTTTCAAATTTCTTTCTGCATTGTTGATTTCCGTTTTCATTTCGCTTTGACTGTCGATCGCTATCGTGTCAATTGGCAAACTTGGAAGGGGGATGTAATTACTTTGATATCAATTCTATCATAACTGTATACTACTGGCAAGCTACAGTAATCTTTTTTTTTTTTCAAATCGCTGCAATACGTTTAACCTACTGTGTGCAAGAGGTTGCTTTTGTGTCGGGCAAAAGTAAGGTAACCCTTGGGCAAGTGTTTTTTGCATTTTTGGATTACCAATACGCAGAACATGTGCTTGGCATATTTAGTATGAGAATGTTTGAAAAAGTAATTCATTAATTGTAAGTTTAGTCGAGTGTCAAACTTACGGCCCTGCATGATAAATAGTATGATCATTGTCAGTTGTGCCGACCAAAAACACATTTATTTACATCTCCAGCTCAATTTGAGAAGTTTTGGTCTTGCAAAAATAGTACAGATCTGATCAGTGAGATTGGTGACATTCTTTCTACCGATTTTGGTAGGATTAGTCGAAAAGTTATGAAAGCGAATCGAACTGAAACAACGTGATTTGCTGTTCATCGCGAGACCTGGGAGCGCGTCACTAGTGACTTTTATGTTCATTGTCAAAATGTCGTGCATGCTGTTACACTTTGACCAATGCGTAAATGTTATATTAACGAACAATGTTTCTGCGTTCCAGGAATCGGTGGTGGCCTTGGGTACATCACCAACGGCATCGACTGGACATCGACCGTGCTCGTCAAAGCGTTCGGAAGCCAACTTCGCGTCGTCTTCTTCTTCAACGTCGTCATTTACACGACATGCCTCATCCTAAACTTGACGAGTATTCCCGAAACGCCTCTCGAAGGCAACGATAGAAACGACGACACGGAGAAATTGGTCGTGTCCAGTGATCGTCAAAACAACCACCACGACGACGAAGACGTGATCGACGAGAATGCTCCGCTGATTGTGAAAAACAGTCACCCGAAACGGGATCGGAGAAAAGTGTCGGAGTCGAGGCGAGACACGAGGAACTACCAGACGAATTCCGTAGAATCACGTTCAACGATCCCCAGTGAATTGGGGAGTTCCCCGGGTATGACGTCACCGCGGAGGAGTGTTGGAAATGGGTCTCTGAACGAATTAAACCTCACCTCGGATCTTCCTCTGATTAGTGGTGAGCGTGTTTATGATTAAGAGCTAAGATATCCTTGTAGTGCCTATTATCAACAGAAGTATGTCACTGTTTAAGCAGATATTCGAAAGGAAAAAGAAGTCACATGGTTAAATCTTCAATCTTCTGTTCACTTGATTATACTGTCTGTTGCAGAATTTTCTATTACAACCCCGACATCAAGTGGGAAATATTCATTCCCTTTTTCAGACAGACGTGATGTATCTTGAAACGCTCGGTACATCCACACACATACAAGCAAACCGTTTCCCTTACCATTTCACCTGTCGGCATTATATAAATGTTCACTCATTGCCAATTGTCATGAGCCGGATTTTGGATCTAGACTTAAAGTGTGTATTAGTGTTTTCTATTGTTGTCAAATGCTGTTCGAAGAATATCCATGATACATTGGAACTATATTTGCGAGGAAAACAACAACAACAACAACAACAACAACAACAACAACAACTGCGAATGTTTCCAGCTGCCTCCGTAGTAACGTTTTTATCATTATTTGGGTGATGAGTCCCAGCTGTGATGTTAACATTATTGATGTCAAGTTTTTGGAGTTATCATAATGGTGGTCTCTTCCTCGTCGATTCAGAGAGCGAGGAGGACGACGATGGCGAGGAGCCGACATCGGTCCTTGCCCTCCTGAAGTCCATTCTGCACATGCCCAAGGAGCTGCGGCGTCTCTGCGTCAACCACTACTTCGGCTGGGCGGGCATGGTTACCGTCCTCCTCTTCTTTACCGACTTCGTAGGCCAGGCCGTGTATGATGGTGCGTTTATTCCACTCCAATCGTTGGTGCCAATGTAGATTTGCTCTTCACATATGGTTTTGTTTGTTTGTTGTTTATGTTTGTACGTGAGTTAGCTATTTTGATTTAAAGTAAGGATATAATAATATAGATAGATAGATAGATAAAAGGCAGTTATGATTTGTTTGTTCGTTTGTGTTTTGTTTGTCAGTTAGCTAACATTTCAAACTAAAAGTAAGGAACATTATTTAGATGAAATCTTCAGAGTAGGGCTAGCGAAGTACCGGTATCCTATTCATTATAACGCTGAAATGTCATTTCATTGTTTGTTAATCCTCAATATCGGTGACACGGACACTCAATTCTTCATTATTTTACAGCGATTTCCAGTTACAATTAGCATATGTGGGACGAATGAGGAGAAGATTTTGTTTTAATGATAAAAAAGAAACTACGATCACATCTATCAGAATGATATGACGCTTTTATTTTGTTCGACTTTCAAACTTTCAAACGATCTGTATTTTAGGTTCAAATACATGCAATGTTTTGGTGTCATATTACAATGAAACATTTAACGAAGGACTAGCATTAATTTGTACGAAACTTTATTTCGTTGTTACTCGGCATTTCCAGGCGATCCCACTGCCCCGGAGGGGAGTGCAGCTTATGAAGCCTACCACGCGGGGGTGAAGATGGGATGCTGGGGAATGGCCGTCTTTGCCTTCTCGTCATCCCTTTCAGCGAGTAAGTCTGATAGGCACTCACGTTGCATTCATACACGATAAGTTTTGAATGTTCATCAGTTTAAACGATCAGATCAGATATCAATCAGATAGTTAGAATGTGTCGCAAAGAGAAACGCGTAGAACGCAGTTTGTCTTTGAATATTGGTCTTTGTTGGTAGGTTATTTGTAAGACAGTTTGTAATCAACTTTTGTTTTTGTTTTTTCTCGGTTGGCTATAGGCACTTTACTCGTTTCCAAGGCACTTCACTCATTTCCAGATTGTATGAGCTTATTATACCCGACGCAAAAGTTTATAGAATGCATGTTCACACAAAGAATAAACCTGCGCAGACCATGTTACCAAGATATAGGGTCTGTCAATTCGCACTCGGGAAGCATCCATCATTAAATTGACATGAATGCATCAATAAACCTTTTCTGTATATTTCTGCCAAATGCTAGGCTTTGATGAACACTTTGTTGCTGGCAGGTGAATGTGCTGGCAAGTGTCAGTTATAAGGATAACCAGGATAACCATTACATCACAGATGTTGATCTCAGTGAAAGTCAACATGTCTGTTATATTAGTACAAATGATCTCTATCTGCTGATACGCAAAGTGTACTACAAACTAACAGCTTCCAGGCAACAACTTTTTGTATTTCTGTAATGTCGATAATACAACCTACCTTGCTCTTTGAAATTAAGTTCTTTGAACGAGATCACAAATATGCCCTGAATTGGTCATGATATGATTGGGCTTATGACTATGATTATAACAACTATTGATATCATTTTTATCATTATCGTCGTCATCATCATCACTACTACTATTATTATCACATTGTATTCTGTTGTGGTTGTTTGCTTTATCATAATAGCGGACGCTGCTTTGGTGTCAACCCTGTTCTTATTCTATACTATGTGTAAGCGTAAAAAGTGAAACGATTTGCAAGACCTGAAGCTTAACTGAATCTCTCTCTATCAGTTTTCTACATGAAGGTTGACACGATCCTCAGCCACCGCACGCTTTACGTGTTTGGCCAGCTCAGCTTCGCCGTCGGCAACGGTCTCATGGCCGTCTTCGTCGACCACGCGTACGCCGTGCTCATCCTCTGCTTCACGTTCGGCATCCAGTTCACCACGCTTTTCACCGTCCCCTTCAACATTCTCGCGAGCTTCCACGACTGTGATTCGGTAAGCCATTCTTGAGGGCAGTCACTAAGTCAAAAAGTAAGAAATTAATGTGAATCGTGTGGATTATAGGCAACTTGAATCTGTGAATACTTTATAGCGAAATCGGACACCAGTTTCTTTGCAGAGTAGATAGATCACCATTATGGTGGGGCCATTGAGACCTCAAAATGGCGTATCAGCTACAAGTGAATTTCACCAAAAAATGTGATGTCAATGTTTGAACATTAAAAAAGAGAGAATATACATTTTCGAACAAAAGGACCTATATATAGTACCTTCACAAGTACGGAATAACTTTGACATCAATTAAAAGTGTTGTTCTTAGAAGCATAAGTTCTCTGTTAGGCTGTGGCTATTACTGAATGACAAATAAATTCAGAGTTTATGTTTCCAACTTACACTATTCAATCTTCACCAACAATCTCACTACCATGACACAGTACAAGAACCCGAAAGGCGGAGTGCGTCGGGGTCTCGGTACAGACGTGGCCTGTCTCTGCTGCCAGCTCTTCCTGGCCCAAATCACCGTGTCTTCCGTCATGGGACCCCTGGTCTCCGCCATCGGATCACAGATCACCGTCGTCATATTCGCCTCCGTCATGGGTTTCCTCGCCGCCTTCTCGTCGGCGGTGCTCGTGATCTACAAGGTAAGAAGTGCAAGGACGACATTTTCGATCTTAAACAAGACGGGGCGTCAAAATCAATACCACCTCCAAGCGGACAGTCAGAAGCAAAAGAGTCAAGAGTACTAATGTTTCAAATTTATGGATACCGTATTCAAAGGAGTTCTACCCATAAGAATTGAGTGAAGAGGTATTGAATTCACCTGTTCTTATCAGATAAATGTCAATACAAGTACTTTGGAAAAATGCTTTACGTTAGGTATGTTGGATAAGGCTTATGGTAGTCCGGAACCTGAACTTTGTGTCTTGTAGCTATGTATGGGTCTGTATTATACGCAGAATTCATTTTTCGAGGCAGTAAACCTAAAAGAAAAAATATGTATGGTTCCACTGACATGAACTATGATTATTTATATACCCGAAAGAAATGCGTACATGTATGTATTGATTATATTTCATTTCATTTATTTCCACAACTTGGCGCAACGCGAGTAATACAATGTATGTGTATATATTATAGATGTATAAATCATAAGTACATACTGTAAATACATACCTCATATCATGAGAGTTTTTGTGATTCAAAGGCGAAGACATCTGCATGGATTTTCGCTTACAAACACTGGCCTTAAAATCATGTGTGATGTATTTTGTCTATGATTTCTTTAATTTTCAGGACAAGCCATTCAATCATATACGTACAATAATCACCCTATATACACACTCCTAAACATCTCTTTGAATATTCTATACAATAGAGATATTTGAACGAAAAACATTACTTACATACACGGCTGCCCGCATTTCCAAGGTGCGGGAAACCATTTACGTGACAATGGGTCATAAACTTGTTTTCTATACTAGCAAATTCATTCCATAAAAATCTCCCCGACATTGGAAAGTAACAAACAAAATAGCCTCTGTTAAGCTTCATAATCAGGAACCGTGAAAAATTATACGACCACAACCTGAATATGCTAACTTTTTATGCGACAAAACGGCGACCTTTTTTTCTATTTAAACCTTTGAATCGAAAAAAAAAGAACAACATTTGAAATGATGATTTATGGTGCGCATTGTAAATATACACCATTTTTCTCAAGGATAAAGCACTGCAGAAGAAAACTCCATTATTTATGCATCGTAAACCCCTTTCATGATCAACACGTTAACACGAATACATATTCATCATCTTTGTCCGTGTGTGTGTGTGTATGTTATATTTATTCATAACACCTATGTTAATAAGCAAGTTGATAAGAATGAACAAACTATTAAAAAAAACATGGCGATGGTATGCCATATGATTTAAAAACGCAGCCTGTCCTTTTAAAAAATGCACATACATGTACTATAAAACAGAAAATACCCTGTAGGGCCCTTAAGGTTTTCCTGAAATAAATAGTCTAATGCATACAGAACTGAGTATCCGCATGATATACAGTAGTCACAATTTCATCACATATGTATATAGATTGTATATTTCATGACTGAAGACATGTAGTATTACCAGTGGTAATAAGAACACTAACAATAATGACAACATCTGGAACTGAGGCTGAGAATGTTATAATTTGAACCATTGAAAATGTATGCCAACTGCATGCAGCATATTCAATAATGAGGAAAAGGTTAAAGGGATCGTATTTAATAGTTTTGGTTAAGACCTAATTTAACATTTCTAACATTATTCGTTTTGGTGAGTTGACGAGTAACCTCTTATGAAATATGAAAGAGCATGTGATTCCAAGAGGAATTCACAATCTATTTGATAAGAATTGGTTATGAAATGACTGAGATATCCAAAACAGAGCGATGCTAATAAAAGGTAGGACCTACCTTTATTACGATCGCTTTGTTTTACGTTGTTTTTAGATGTCTCAGCCGTCCCAACACCGATTTTCATCAAATAAATTTTGAATTCTTCTTAAAATGGTATGCTCTGTACTATTTCATTAAGTGGTTTCTTGGTATCTCGCAAAAAGTTAAAAGCCAAGTCCTCATCCCCACCAATACACTACCATCCCTTTAAACAAGAAATGAATTATAAATAATGAACATGACCAAACCAGGATACTTTCTAAATATATGATACCCACCCTTTTCTTCATTTCTCCCTCTATTTTACTTTCGTCTTCTTCTAGCCTTCCCAGAAAACTGAGAACAATTCCATCCAGTGACTTCGGCAGAGACTACTACAGAAGCCCAGTACACGTGTATACCTTTCCGACTGAAGCCAAGTATATCTCGTGTCATCGCAACTTCCGGTTTAGCGTCTTGCAAAATCAGCTAGACACCAGTTTTTTAGTTTCATAACAGTTGTATTTGACTGTTGTTGATTTGAGGCACACAGTAATGTTGTTTATTTGTTCCGTCGTATTCATTGCAGCCATTTTGAGACTCGTTGATGACCGTGCAACATCCATTTAATTGATTTTTCAAAGAAAATAATTATATGCTGCTGTTGGAGAGAATTTGCAAAGACAGAGGAGTGAATGATAGAGAAAGAGAAAGAGAAGGAGAGAGAAGAAGAAGAAGAAGAAAGGAGAGACAAAAATGACTCCCTCAGCTATAAAATCCAAACCAGTTGAATATTGACGTGAGAGCCTCCTTTAGAAATCAGAAAACCAGTCGGGGGAATAACATGATTGAATTGGCTCGCATAATATCGATTACCTCGCAGTAAATGTTGATGATCCCGAGCCATGTAGCAAGCCGAGATCAAGGCGTAGGCTGGGATTTATCTCGTCGCGAGAGGGAGTGCTTCCCATCAGCAATGCGGCAATTCAGTTGGCCCTTGACGAATATTATCAGGGAATTTCAACAATACACAGCTGCCCTGGAATGACATTACAGCAGAAAACAACCGACTTTCAAGCGCATACGCGGAGTTTTGAACGAACCCTAGTGTGTATTACAGGACAGGGGAGATTAAATCGTTACTGACAGAGCTACCCTACTGAAACAAAACAAATAAATAAATAAATAAAATTAAAACATTTTGAGGTCGAATAACAAATATCATGATCATTGACCATATTATTGACCATTGATGGCATATTTATATCCTGATCTCTCCCCGGTATGATAATAATGTTTCAGTCATCAAGGAATTCGGCAAACAGATTACCCCAGCTTGTCAAATTAGAAATAAGATTATATATGAATACAGCTTGTTTATGTATTTAATGTATGATTACTGGAATAAACGCCATGCAATCCCATGTAGTCCACATATAAAAAGCATGGTTTACTTTGACTGCCGTATATCAATAAGTATATACTTCACGGGCTCGTGTATGTCACTTTGTAAGTTTATGATACGTTATTTACAGTCTCATGCACCTTCGCTGTACACACCTTGTGAAATAAAAGTATCCTTGGTTTCATGCAAGTCGTTGCTGTACACCTCATTATGTAGTTCGCAATGCGCTATGAATTTTTGATGAAATGTGTCTTTAATATCAGCTGACAAAGTCGGACATCGCAGCGAGTTGTTGCTGCCGTCAACGTTGAATTATGACATGTCTGGACACAAATCTGACCTTATCGATTTATAATAAACTTTACTTTGAACATCATACCATATCAGTTTCTTGTCAGAAATAATCGGAAAAGCGATGAAATCTGCTTTCCCGGTGGGTACAGTTTCAAACACTTTCACAGCATACAACTCAGTTTTACACTTTTGCACATAATTATTTTGGACGCTATTTACTTTTTGTCATAATATGCTTTATCATTAGGTGAAGTTTCATTTCATATGATATTATTATGACGAGGAAAATAAACTGGATGTTATGTTAGCGTTAAAAATCTTCAGATTGCTCAGAAAGATGACGGCATCGACACCCTCTCATCAAAGGCACAAATGCACCTGTAAAAAAATTATGTGCATCCATAGAAACGTGGCAGCTGTTTGAATAATCATAGCCAGTTGAAACTACATCTCTTGGGTCTTCTTCATTGGACTCGGTGAACTTTCAATGGCTGGAAAGTGATATACAACTTCAAAAGCGAGTGAATGGAAAGGAAATAAACTATTTCCTAAGTATTGCGCCACCCGTTAGGTGTCTTAGCCTTCAGTGGAATGAATGATTATATTGTGCCCTTCGTGATATTTCTCGATAAACTTTTCAAGGAAGGTTTTCGGCAGAGGGATCTCATGTACACATATACATGTTAGCAGAACAATTGGTTTCGGTAGTTTTCTTCAGAATCGGCAATACATACAGTACTGACCTATGAATATTGGGAAAGTTTCGTGTGTGTGTGTGTGTGT
The DNA here is from genome assembly GCA_033980235.1 of Diadema setosum. Classification (NCBI taxonomy): domain Eukaryota; kingdom Metazoa; phylum Echinodermata; class Echinoidea; order Diadematoida; family Diadematidae; genus Diadema; species Diadema setosum. The sequence continues at coordinate 35,210,522 of CM067060.1, forward strand.
GTGTTTTCCTTCTCATTTCCAAACGAAAAAAAGGTGACGAGAACAATAGCTCGAGTCGATAACGACATTCTTTTATATGAATGTCGATAGCGACATTCATTTACATATAATAAACTGCAACATGAATATAGGTGATACAACCTATACTAACCATTGTTAAACATCACATTAGGAAACAACGCAAAGCGAAATAGCATAATGTGACTCGTTTTTCTCTTTTGCAATGATAGACCTTCTAGGAGTGTTACCTCAGATAATTAAAAAGAAACATTGATTGAAGTGAGGGATTTTGAATTTTAAGCCTGTCTTACTTCCCGTCCGACACGTCTGGTACACGGGATAACGTTGATCATAGTTTGTCAAATGTTGTTGTTTTTTATGCTTATGACGCATTGATGGATTATTACCCCCCCCCCCCTCCCCCTCTTCGCTTTCTCTGTGTGTCCGGTGTTTCAAAATTGGAAAAGTACTCATTTATTATACGCGTTTGTAAGCGTGAGTCAATGTTCTCAAAAACACACAGCTACGGCCATCTTCGATATTCATTCACACATAGGTTGTGACTTGTAACTTGCACAACCTTTTATCGTCATGTCAATGGTTTGGCAAATGGTATTTTCCGTGCTTTATCATGATTAGCTCTACTATTATTGCAACGCTTCACTTGGAAGGCATGTAAGCCTTACACATGTACCTGTATTGCTTACTGTCGTTTTCGTCAGGTCTCGCCATTTGAAATTAGTACGAGGACAATAACTGAAGCAACGTTTAAGCCAATGTGAGGTGCCATGCTCGTTAGGAAATTATCGATAAAGCGGAGATTTAGAAAGAGATCTGAGGATACCTTCGACAAACCGATAATTGAAATCCTCTCATTGACCTTAGCCACACAATCAACCTGGGTTATGGAATCTGCTAGTCTACACCCCACACTTATATTGAGAAAAAAAATTCCGTTTTCAACTATAATCGTGACACGGTTTTTCTTTGTGTGTCTGTGTGCGTGTGTTGAATTCACAATTTAAGTCACGAATGATTCAAACATTTTAAATAAATACAGTTATGTTATTCTATAACAAAGTTGTAGATTATAATATAATTACATTTCGTCAATAATGATTGAATTTGAGTTGTACTTTGTCTTGGAAATTTCGTCTTGAAGAAAGGCTATCCGAAAGCCAGTGAAATTTTCTCGTATAATCCTTGCTTTTGTCTTGGGATCCCATGACGAGCTGTCTTTTGGGCTATTTGGTGCGATGAGACGAGAAGCAAGACCACAAACCTGGAACAACTATAGATGAAAGGCTAGACCGATTTCTAAAGGGTACTTACTATCGCTTCCTTGAAGGACATGGGCAATCAAGAACGAGTGAACTCTATGCTATAGTATGACCGTCAGTGGCGCTAAAGAGATAGTTTTGTCCACGACGGAAAAAACAACAAACCGTTCTTTACTGTCCGCGGTTGCCTTCAATTTTTACTTTGTCCCATTTCAAATCTCCCCTCCCCCTGTCCCTTCTTCTGACTGTCTGTCTGTCTCTCTGTCTCTCTCTCTCTCTCATACATATTAAAAAAAAAATCTAAAGATTACTAGTTTGATAAAGTCGACTATATGCTGTAACTCGCAAGTGTATCGTCTGTTATTTGGAAGCTTCAGCACGCAATAACGTACCTTGGGCACGTAATAATGAAAGAGGTCGATTCAATGACTTCTTAATGCATTGAAATTATAAAAAAAAAAAGACCCCATTTTTTTTTGTGCAGACTATATTTACTTGATTATATAAGCGTTGCAAACTACAAACTAACCATTTTGGAGATTGGCAGGGTCATTTATTTCTTCATTGATTCAGTCATTTTCTATTCATTAATTAATCTATTAGTCAATCTATTCATTCATCTATCCAGCGCAAGTGAAATGAGGATGTCAAAATGGTGGTGTGCAAAAAATGAGTATCTGCTTTTACTGTTTACATTGTTCAGTTCTATTTAGTCGAGAATGTCCCCTATGCGTAGATATAGATGAAAACCAATTTATGTGTCGTAGTAACTCCCCAATTCGACCAATTTCCTCTCAGGCAAGTTGTATAGTTTTTCTTTGATCTATAACGGTGATTTCGTTGCAATGACTGCGAGTGAAAATAGAACCAAACGAAACAAGTAGAGACAAACAGTAACAAAGAATAAAGGAAAACACAAATAAAACGGAAAATAAATATGGTCGAAACACCAGTCGTTACTTCGTCACCGGTTTTGCCGTATCAAATGGCACAATAATAATCATTATTTTCTCCGTTACAGGAGGATACAAACAAGTAGGATATAATAGTTGCTGTATGGTAGCAATGGATCATTGCAATACATTATACTACCGAAGACCGGATACCTTCCTTCGTGCTTGAAACATCCTGCACCCGAACCGTAAACCCGGGATATGTTACCTTTCTCTCTTACAACCAATCCTGCCAGGGAGGTGAGCTCCCTGATCCTACGGTTAAATTCTTGCGTGCATAATCATCTACAGCTCCAAATAATGCGTTTTTCCTCGCTGCATTTCTTCGTTGGTCTATGATATGAATCCAAATGTATTTTTCGCTTGTCAATCAAATTGCTCTCGAGTGTTATTGACAATTTCGGTCGCGAGAGCTTGGAGAAGAAGACCGTACCACATACCAACTCGTCGATGGCACTCCAAACTGCCGCTTCGTCATTACTGGGGAACTGGAAATAATTAATTTCTCAGATGTTCGCCGACCAAAGCGCCCTGGCCAGACTTAAGCCAAACATCGCTGAGCGCGAGAGCTAACAATGACCGCGCTGACAGCTGGGTGGCCAATCAGCGACCTCCGTTTAGCACCTCGTCTTCGGAGTGACGGACGTGCGGGCAGTTGAACAATAAGCGATGATTGACACAGGCCCCGGCAGCCCGGGCAGCGGCGCTAATCCCCCCAAAATTACTCGTCCATTTAGGGCGGCTGAGATCAGAGAGCATGAACTGTGGATTTTGCAGACAATGTAGGCATAGTTGTCGCCGTCCTCCCCATCCAGGCTCGGCTCCCTGCCGTAAATGACGGTCTTCAGTGCGTGGCGATTATTTAGTGTCAAAATGTTCCTTGTCATTAGAATGCCACAAGTTACTTGTACGTATAGGCCTACGTGTACTAAGCCACGTTCATTACTTCAAATCTTCACTTGAAAATATCCGCATGAAACATTTCTTGGTTGTCGCTTACGAGATCTCTGAACTAAGTAATTCAGTGATAGCAACAACTTGAAGAAGTGCACATGTGGTTACAGGATAATACTGTTGTAGAGAGAAAATATAATATGTAGTGTGAATCAACCCGATCTAGATGAATGGCATCCTTCATGATTTATTGCAATGAACCATTACAAATTGTCCATGTACAAACGTAAACTAACATTTTACAGAAGCGTGGCGAATTGCGCGAACACACACATAATGTATATACACCTGTATATTATTTAAGTGTATATGCGTGTCTGTATTATATTTGTGTGTATGTGTGTACGTATACGATTTGTTTAAATATGTAGTACAATCTATGCTTACGTACGTCTGTGTAATCTATTACATGTGTACCTACACTATATTTATGTATATTCATATAAAGAATATGCATGTACATAAATACATGTATATTCATAAACAATGTATATGCATATATTCATACATAATGTATATGCATTATATATATATATATATATATATATATATATGTATTATACACTCGGGGATACACACACACAAACACAGATTATTGAGCAGCCGAGCAACGGGAAATACATGTGTCAAACATATTTCACACACTCTTTCACTTTTTCTTGGCTTTATCCTCTCCCTCACTCCCTCTGTAAAAAGATAATGCATAGTAAGATAATGCATAGTAAGACATATTACTTTTAAATTTCATATTCATGTTTATTAACATTTGAAGTTAGACCAGCTCAGACCAGCTGAGCATAATGTATATAATTCATGGTAAGAGTATGAGCAATTCAAGTCCTTTCTTAAAAAGTCTTTTCTCGGGCGCTAAGCCACTGAGCTTGCTACACCGTGACAACGTCAATGATGTCCTCTTCTCGTTCCTTCAGAGCTGTGCTGCGAGAGTAGGGTGTCTTGTGAAGACGATGTTGATGATGATGGCTGTGGTGGTAGCGGATCTTTCCACACGCTGTCTGGTCCACGACATCATGATGGTGATGGTACACGCCGAATGGTAGTACTGGTGGCAGAGGCGCTGGCGGCAACGCGAGGAGGGGGTGAGGGTAGTAGAGCGGAGGCGGTATGGAGGAGATGTGGGGGCAGCACTGGCGCAGACATGCACCCTGATACGGAGAGAGGGGACTGGTAGAGGGAACCACAACCGGATATGGCGAAAGGCCGAGTCCCGGGGCATGCAAGACGGGGTAGTATGGGAAATGATGCTGGGAGTGCTCGGTGAGACCAAGTTCAGATGGCGTGCTCTCCCGGTGTTTGATGACCTGGACGGGAGATTGTCGCAGGGGTGATGGCGTCGGCTCACACGTATCTGTTTGAGGGGGTGTGGTGGGTGGAGTGAGTGGTAGCCGATAGCTTGGCGATCTCGGCGCACTCGGCGATGGTACTTCGGACGGGGACGCCGCTGGCAGCATCGTGCTTGCAGCAGTGGTGGTAGCTGGCGAGGTAGATCGAGTGAGAGTCGGCCTAGGCGATCGAGCAGGAGCTACCTTCTCGGAGGCTTTGTGTTCCACGGCGGGGGACCTCTCCCTGGGCGGCTGGAGTTGAGCAGCCGGTGATGAAGGCCTCGAAGCAGAGCCGATCCGCTGACAAGTCGCTACCAGTAAGGCAAGGGGACTTGGCTTGTTGGATGTGTCGCAGTCTGGAAGCTGTGCAAAAAATAAAAAAGTGAGAGACACCATGAGAATTGCACATTCATGTCAAGAAAATACGAGGACAATCACCACATTTCACTTATTTCAGCAGTACATTAGGTGATGAACGAACAGATAGAACGTGACTGATGCTTCATAGGTAAATCGAATATCCACGATCACAATTGGACAAACATTGATCGAGTTATTTTTCAGCCTGTGACTGAATATCCATGCCATAAGAGACTACAAAATATGCATAGTAAGTTCGATAAGAAAGCTGTGTAATCGGAAGATAACAACGTTCATAGTAATATCATTGAAAATACAGGAATACCATAGGATGGATGCCTATTCCTTACCTGCAGATATTTCGAAGTTATGCACGACGCCATGGTAAAATGCAGTGTAGGCAGGCTGGTAAGAGAGGTTTTCTGTGCTGTCAAGTTCTCTCTGTGAAGAGCAAATAGTCAATGAAAACTGCATCGGACCGTGCCAGTTTTTATACCGAGACTCTTCTGTCCCTCCGTGTCGGCAACATGAAAGGTGTATTAGCGGCCTCTCTGATGGATCCGACATCCCTGCTAATCTCCATTCACGCAAATCGCGTCGATTACGCCGCGCCGGCAGAACGCACCGGCCAATCAGCGAGCGAGTAGAGGCGGCTCGCCCGACCGAGTCTGACAGCATCGAGCGAGCAGTTTTGTCCTGTGATTGACAGCTAAGTCTAAAAGTGGGAAGGGGGGGGGGGGGGGGGAGGTATGGACGTCGTTGTAAAGCAAGGAAACGTGTCTTGAGCTGTTGTGTTGAGAAATGCATCTTCTGCCATGGAGATACATCTCATCAGATACCATGGAGCTCCATTGACAAGGAGGTACATTTTGTGTATACTCCTTGCTTATACCATAGAGATACATCGTCTTGTACGATGAACAGCATTCATACAAAATGTAATGAGCAAGGTTTATTATTATTTGGGAAAGGTGAAATTCGACAAATCGGCATGCCTTTATCTTCCCATCTTCCTCCTTCTATCTCTCTCTCTGTTCTAATTTGGTGTATTCTCCGATAAGCAGGTGTTAGAATTAAAGGGATGGTAAAGTATTGGTGGAGATGAAAATTGGGCTGTAACTTTTTTGCGAGATACCAAGAAAACACTTATGAAATAGTACAGAGCATACTATTTTAGGAGGAATTCAAAGTTTATTTGATAAAAATCGGGTTTGATATAGCTGAAACATCCAAAAACAAAGCAAAACAAAACGATCGTAACAAAAATTAATGTGGTCCCACACTAGGATCGCTCTGTTTTGGATATCTCGGCCATTTCAAAACCACTTTTCATCGAATATAATAAACATTGAATCCCTCTTGAAATTACATGATCTTTCATATTTCATAAGAGGTTTCTCTCTATCTCACCAAAAAATGATACGATCCATTTAGATACATAAACGATAAGCATGATTTCGACGTAGAAAAAGTCTGGATATAAAGAAAGTACATCCATAGAGTTGCGAGTTCACGGCAGCAAGGCTTTTGCATTTGCTGAATAGTGCGGAGACGGTCATCAAAAATGTGTTCATTTCATAAGAACATGGACCAATGATACAAATATTACGATAAGCTGTCTGATTCATTGCCAAATTATGTTATAAGCTATGTTACAATAATCCAATTTCATTTGCATTCTAAAACAAGAACTGCTGATAGTATGCTTTTGTTATATCAGCACCATGTATGTTTATGACCAAAATAGTACATGGAACACTAAAGGAATTTCACACAAATACATTATATTGGCATATTATTGGTGCTGATGTTTGCTTTCTTTTTTAGTGTTTCACGTCCCACAAGCTTAGCTTGTTAGTGGAACACTCTTTTCCATTGATATGATTACTTCTTCCTTTTAGTTTCAAGGGCAAGGTGTACATTGTTCCTTTTCCTGCTACTGAATACTATTCGTGCATACATTTTATGCTGTGTTCAATCATCTGTCCTTCCCAACTGAATAAAGTCGAATTGATACATTTTCCGCTATATGTCATTATTCTTTTTAATGGAAAAAATAAGATATTGAATTGAATTGGGGGAAAAAAATGTCTCTCTGGCGCTCTGGTAATGACTGATCGTAAAAAAGTGGGACCCCAAATAGTGATAGTCACCAGTAATGATACTCATTATCACCATCACCATCATCATCACCATCATTATAATCGTCGTCATCCATATTTTCATTATTCTAGCATAATACCACTTGACTTAGCTCCTTCAAAGGCATGAAGGAATGTCAGTAAAACTTTCTAACAAGTATAATAAAGATTGTCTATTTTGTGAAATATTTTTATCTTGATGTAACTAATGTGACAGAAGGAATTGCAGCCATTCCCTTCCAGCGACAACTGCACGTGAATTCGGCCAAGAATGACGAATTCATAACTTTTTAACAGCTTGTCCCCAGATTTTCAATGTGTTGCACATATTTTGATGCATTCACTGATTTCACATGTTATAGGGCTTCTCCGAATTGAACCTTGATGGTGCTCGAGAGTTAGCATTGCGATAATCGGTTACAGCTCGTTATTCCGAAGGTTCGTTATTTCGAAGGCTCTTCAAGTCCGAAGATTCCTTATTCCGAAGGTTCGTTTTTCCGAATTTCATTTCGGATGAACAAATCTTCGGAATAACGAACCTTCGGAGCAACGCCACAAATGTTCGGATTAACGAACCCCTTTTCATTTTCGGATTAACGAACCTATAGGTATAGGGAATTTGCGTGTTTCGGATTAACGAACCTTCAGAATAACGAACCTTCGGAATATCGAACCTTCGGAATAACGAACAGCACCCGTGATAGGGTTACGTTATTCTGTGACGTTGCCTTGTAGACTCTTGTGCATTCTTTGTAAGGTTGTTCTTACAATGCATTTATGCATCTTCTCCATTGTGATACGGTATACTACTAATGGTGTAGTAGTCACTATGTACATCGTATGTTTACGGCATTGTTTGCAAAGTATTCTCGTACCACAGCTTTGCTGTGTTGGATAGCGCGTGGCCACCCGAATAAATATTGATAAATGTATGACGTCTTCGTCTACTACAACACGCTATCAAGCAGTGGCCAACATTTTTGGTCAGCGTTACAGTGTAGGACCTATTATATCCTATGTGGTCCCTTCATGTTACCTGTACCTATAATGATGCTTATTGTGAGTTTGCGCAGGTAAGGAAGGTGGGACCTCCCTGTGCAGGCTATACCTTACTGGTCTGTGAGCTTGACATGGAAGTGGCTCTGGCTAACAAAGGCGGGAATTGTCGTCTGCGCGTCCGGCTGAGCAGGCATGCACGTCGATCAAAATAGGACGGCGGATCGATGGCGGTCTCAGACCATGTGGACTTTGATGCTATTGTTTCGACAGAACAAGCACTCTCAGTCCCGCGGAGGAGCGTCTTCTCGCCATTCTATTCCTGTTTGTTCGTCCGGCCATTGTGCCTAAAAACTCCGAGACTGGAAAAGAAGGAAGATTCACTTCTTTCACTGCCCCCCCCCCCCCCTTTCTCCTCTCCCTCTCTCTTTCTCATTGACGCTTTTGTTGCTGTTGTTTTCTTTCTTTCGAGAAAGCTGTATGGTGTGTGGAGGTAATTGCCGGTCAGTGTTAAAAGGAGAAAGTTTCTCCAAAGCGAACGTCACGATGAATGCAGTCGGTGAAATCAAAGAGCAAGATTAGCGGCAGATCGAGCAACATCGAACAGTGAATTGTAATTACAACGTATGAACGGTGGCGTCGTCGTACAAGGGACCTCAAGATAAACCTTCCTTGTCTTGCAACCATGACTGCCTCCTGCGCGCTTTGCACCAAGATTTTGTTGGACATTTCAGAAGTTTAGGGAAGGATTCAAGATTACTTTATAATCAATAAAGGCTGCGTCGTTACGTGTGTCATAGACAGAAAAATCCGTCTGTCACCCTGCGTCGTTAGGTAGTGCCATAGGCCCCTATTTATAGAAAAATCCGTCTGCCCTCCGGAGTTTTAAACATTTTTATTTTAGCTTTTACTTTTACGGTTCTCCCTTGAAGAAGTAGACGGGAGAGAAATTCAGTGAAGCCAGGCGCAGTATCCACTGAACATCTCCCAGCGATAAATACAGACTAATCTTTCGGTCTAGTGTCCCTGCTTTATCATCAGCAGTGACATGCCATGTATACAGTTTTGTATGATTTAATGTTAAATGACGGACAGAGGAAAGGTTCACTGGCGACAAAACAATGAGCGATTTGGAACTTAATGACCAACATAACTCTAATTTCACCCTCTTTGAACACCATGTTACCCGGCCGTTTACATTTTACTACCTCCATAACTTTTTTTTTTTTTTTTTTTTACATGTTTGTGCGATCGTGAAACACTTTACGTTTGTTTCATTGCTTTCGTGGATAATTTGCATTGTGATTGGTGTGTGTAACGGTTCCCATATAGCCCAAGACAGAGGTGGCAACATTCACACATGCATCAGTATGAGGGAGACTAAAACAACATCATTATCATCATCATCATCATCATCATCATCATCATCATCATCATCATCATCATCATCATCATCATGAACAACAATTGGAGAGATAAACCTACTGGGTCTATATGTTACATGCATCCCAGTATAGAAAGAGTGGCCTTCCATATCGTATCAGGTTTTATGTTCTCTTGTTCCGATATGGGGAAATAGTTAAGTTCTTAGACCCTCCTGTAAGATCTACGACACTTAGCAGCCTTCTTCCGTATTTAAATAATTGTATAATTCAAATATCTAAAAACTGAAAAGAGCAGAAAAGCAACAATCATGTTGAATAACTATAACCATGACTAGAAGGAAGGAAATATCATTTCTCGACACTCACAGTAATTCCACAAAATCCTACATTGTATTTGGCCAGATGCAACGAAAGATCGCAACAAAACATAAATAAGCCGAGATTAAGCAGATTTGCCAAGAAAATTCCCATGATACACTGTATAGGGCCTACTTCACTTCTTCTCCTGAAATAATACACATTCTTGGGAACTACATCGTTTAGAAGTTTCCAATTCAAGGGTTTTTTTTCCCCTCTCCCCCCCCCCCCCCTTTTTTTTTTTGTTTTTAAACGTCAGTCAGATGGTATTTGTACAATAAATCGCATTTCTGTTTGAACCGGGTTCAATTGAATAGATCTCCGGACAGAAGAGGGCGATTTTCAAGAAGTGATAGCAGTTACCGGGCTCACACGGGTAAATAATTCCCCATAGAGACGTGTGTTAACATTCAAATTTCAAAAAATTCTGTAAAATAGCTGGGAGAAATGAGGTGTTTCATCTTCACTAACCTGGATAAGTGAGATATTACCTTTCATCCATCAAATTTCCAGGGTGGGTTCTTCTGCTCAAATTCTGTCGAAGGGTCTGCAAAGCCAGACTACGAGTTCTTGTCACTCAAAAAATCACCTATTTTCCGTACACGTACCCAATGAAATATAGTCCCCTCAAATTCAATCAGAAAAGCTTTCATCTTCCAACTAAAATGCAGTTTGTAGAGGAATTTATACTCAATATCTACAGCTATTCATTTTTTTGCCAAACTCCATCATTGATTTTTAATTAATTTTTTTCTTCATTTATTTTGGACAGTCCATTCTATTTACAGGTGCGAGCCCTACCGTGTCGAACCCAAAACGTTGAGGTCGGAGGTCATAATTACACCTATCATTAACATTTTTTTTTTCTTCAGATAACTGCATGGAAATCATCATGTCATAGTAATTGGATTTGTGCTGCACTTCTTCACGAACGATATTTGCTTTTGTGACATCTCCTCTCATCATGTGTGAATGTCTAATTGTCAAATGAAGATGGTGCACATTTAGAATTCTACAATACATGTATATCATATTTTTGTCGGATTTAAAATGCCTTCACTATTTTTGTGGTCAATTCAATTGTAACGTAAACCTGCTTCCCTCATCGAGACTTGCTTTTAAACTACCACTCAGACATCAGTCACAGTCTAAGGATTTGAAACCCATGTGATCATTGTTTATCTTCTTTTTTTAATCATCTTTTTTTTTTCTCAATATATAAATATACACACATTCCTCTGGCATGGCCAGGTCATCATTAATGATGTCACGCAAAGGTCAAGAAGAGGTCAACTACAGCACTGAACCGGCGTAGAGTTCTGGGTCGGCTGTGGCGGGGCACGCGATGTGCTTGACCGCCGCAAGCGTCATATGCCTACCCGGTCCAATGACATAGCTGACCTCTGTCACATTTCCCAGCATGCATCACTGCTAAAAGCATCGTCGGTTCTGGTCGACAACAGAGGGTTATCGTACACGAGCCACAGTCTGCTCACCTGGGCTCTAGGTGCACTCTGTAATCCTCTCTAACCAAGCAGAACACAGTTATGTCATGACATCGCATGTTACCGTTATTAACATTGCATGTTATCTCTGAAACATATGCGCACAAAACATTTACTTTTTTTTTTAATAACTGTCATTTTTTTTTACCTCAACAGTTTGCTGAGCTTAGGGTTACGATACAAGGAAGCTCAGATTATATTTTCAACAAACGCACACCAATTAGTTCCTCTGACATGGTAGTTGTTGTCAGATTGATCAGAGTTGTCTACTTTGTAGATGTTGTCATATAATTCATACCAATAATTGTAGCCACATGAATGGATGCAGTAAGAGGCACAAGTCGAGTAGTAAGCAAAGTGCCATAGGTACAAAGAAAAGGTAAGATGATTGATGCACACTATTCATAAGCAAGATGGATACATAAAACTATACTGCAGCAATGTGCAGAGCTGCCAACTTTTGTAAAAGCCTCTCAGTAATTTGATGGCTGAAAATCAGTAATTTGCACCTTTTTGGAGCGAAAATCAGTCATCCTTAACAGTGTAATAGAATATATAACAGACAATGATTTCTAAAATTAGTAATTTGCTTGCAACCTTCAGTATTCTTCTCCAATTTCAGTAGAAATTACTGAAAATAAGTACTAGTTGGCAGCTCTGAATGTGAACAAGCTACAACACTTCTGTGAAACATTGATTTACATTGTGTTCATCTCAAACTTCTTGTGTGGTTCCCTACCAGCCCCCCCCCCCCAAAAAAAAAAGTGTATGTGTGTACCAGATAATGTATACACCATATACATGTATGTACTTTGTATGGTTTTCGATTTTTGTGAGTTTCGCAAGTTGGATGCTACTTGTAAATTTAACAACATGCAGAAATTAGTTCAGATCCTGATATGAATGCAACATGCACACATACTGGTTTCCCTGTTGATTATTGTACTCCACTTTCGCAAAATTGCTGGGAAGTTCTGATTTGCGCAAAATTAGACGCGCTAAATATACGGCACATACAGCACAATGTAGTGTAGTTGAGAGCGACAACGGGCGATGATGCATTTCGATGACTGGATATGCATATGATTTCCACAACCAAACTAACATGTGATACTATGTACACCTTGTGCGATAAGACTGGTTCTGTAATGTTTCAGATTTTATGCATGTTTTGTTCACAAAAGTTGCCCTTAAACCACAAAGCCTGCTGCAGGCTTGGCCAACCTAGTGACAACTGACTGAATTCCTACCTATGGAACTTAATGGGAGGGGAGCAGGTGAATAAAATGCATTGTACAAGGCTATAGGAAGAGAAACACCCACAAATTGTAGTACATTACAGGAAAGGTCTATTGGATAGAGGGAGAGTGCCAATGTATTCACACAACAGGAAAAACACAAGGGTTAGACAGGCAGGCTACAGATACATGTATGGAAGTCTAAGAAGACTGAATTGGCATCATCATAATCCTTTTGCATAATACTGCAGTGTATTCTAAATTGCATGAAGTATCATCACCAGTGCATATCAATATACATGTCGTGGGAATACTGTATAACCCATCTTCCTTCACATGTTCCAGGTAATGATGTTTTAGGTATTGTTTAGAAATTTTGTTTTCTTCTTGTGGTCTTTTTGTCTCTCAGCCCTTTAGATAACAGAAGTGTTTCATTGCAAACTTATAAAAGTTTTGTATTGTTCTAAATTATGGCAGGGGAAGAGAGGGGGAAGAACTCTTTTACTGAATAGTGTACGCCCAGCTGAACCAAATTCCCTCCATTTGAAGAATGCACTTGTAGCTATACCTCCTTTTTAATCATCATATCTCTCAAGTACATTAGAAACATTGCAATGTATTATGCACTCTTGCAGATTTGACATGCATGTCTATGGAATCTTTTACTCTAAATCCTGGACATACTGTATTATGAAGAATTGCATGCAAGCTCTTTGAGTAATTGCCAATCCATGCTTCTAGGACTTCCATGCATATCTATGGGGTGACATGAGCAAACTGGAAGGTACGGATCCTGCAAAAAGGAAACACAAGCACAAATAAGGGACTGCCGGCAAAAAATATGACTTTTATTGATAAGTGATGCTGAATAATTTGCTATGCAATGAACAGAGCATGAACAGCACATTAAAGCTCGAGTGCGTTTTCAAAAGAAAGATGTCAACATGTGGATAGAAAGTGAGATATAATTGTTTTTGCAAGGTTTTCGACAAATAGGATCCTGATCTGCATCGCGGCACCGGGCCCGCAAGGCACTCCCCCCAGAGAGGGGATCCGCCGCATCACCCCACCCGGGAAATCCATCCCAGTGTGGTTTAACGATGCGGCATCATGTAGAGCGCCCCCGGGCGGTGGTGCCCCCCGCGATGGAGACTCACAGGCTTTGTAAGCATGCGTGCAATTGTACTCCAGCGTTTGCTCAAGTCCCGGACCAATTGACATGCAGGCCAGCTTGTGAGGGTGCTATGAGTCGAACCAAAGGTGGTAAACATGAGATGCTCGGATTATCATCATCATAATGCGACAAAAAACAAGCCACCAGGTTCATCTTCCTGGTGGCCTTTTACATCAATGGAAGGAAAAGAAAATGGAGGATGGATGAATACAAAACCTACAAAACACCTACATGACCAGGTCGTTACATGGTTAAAAAAAAAAATAATAATCACTGTAGCTAAAAATAAATGCTTCAGTATCATACAGTACACATTGGAGCCAATCCATTGCATTTCATATCTTTTTTTTTTGTTTTTCATTTTTATCTACCTTTCTCTCTCACACTGGAATGTATTGCCAGATGATGTTGATCCGACCCCAAGGTAACATCAAGTGGCAATTTAGAAACACAGGACATAATTATGTACATTAAACGCGACAGGGCTTTTCTCCTTTCCTCACGTAAAGTTACTTATGAACCGTGAACCTCAAGTGAGGTCTAATTTCTACTAGAGTCCATCTCAGCACATTAAAAGCCATTGGTGGATTTTGGCAACGTTTGTGGGCAGCAACTTAGGTCATTACAGAGTTTCACGTGTCTTCAAAAATCTTGCTCGAGCTGCATAATTGACAGTTAAGATTCTATTGGCTAGGAAATGACTGACCCTTACAGACACTCCCAATTTTTGTGCAATGTAACAAAATCACCATGCCAAGTTCATTTTGGCACAGTACACATTAAGAAACAAACAAACAAATGATATGGCAAGTTATGTATCTCATTGTCTGGAGGGGCTGTGTAACCCCCAGCCACAATATTAAGAGGTCAAAGGTCACCTGAATTTTGTCTCACAAGCCACTTCCAATTAAGTGCAATGTGAGAATGCAGCTTATGTGAACCAATGATCATGATCCAGTATGCATGGAGAAGATTAGCAGAGTAAAATAAGAAAAGAAAAGCAACAACAATGTTTGCTCCTCCGCGTGAGAATAATATGGTGTGTTTAAAAGGACTCCACATTGAATACATTCAGTGGCATGGGAGAAAGAATGAACTGCATATACTGGGTACGTATGAGACAGAGACACAGCTATAGTGTAAGCTGCATTATGTATGAAGGGGTTAATGATGTAAAGTGGAAACTTGGTGCAAAGAGGTCCTGGAAATTTTGCTCATCTAGTATTTTGTCATATCAGCTGCGTAAGGTACAGGAAAACCTTGTTATGATGAGCTGCTTTTGGCCAGCAAAATTTCATCTTAATATCGGGTATCTAATCTTGTTGTATGAGGGATAAAAAGCACAAGAATATAAAAAGAAAAAAACTGAAGTTTCCTCGTTATATCAGGTATTTTGCTCTATCTGACCTCATCAACACATGTTTCCACTAGAAACACGAATGAATTGGATACACTGGGACTGAATAGAAGATTTTGTTATACCAGGTATCTTCCCTATAATATGAATGAGTTTCCACTGTACTGGTCACAAAGTGTGCACATGCAACTCTACCTCTATGGCAGCCAACACTCTTTCAAATGAGACTCCAATTATTGGCCACATATCAGGTTACATTTTAGCAAAAGATGAACGATGATCAACTATGCGCATCAGCATCCAGAAAAAGGAGTTCTTGTAATTTGGAGTTTACGACTAAACCTTGGATACATTTGACTGCCACGATTCCAGAATATTCATATTTCTGGATGAAAAGAAGACATGCTGTACTCAAAATCTCATGAAGATAAATTTGCTCAGGTACATCATACCTTGCAGAACATATAAGGAAAACGTTGGTTTGTCTTAAGCACATCATTACTTATTCTGAACATCAGAAAACCTTAAAAGGTGATGGACAGAACATCAACAACTATCAAAAATTTATCAGGGCTTTTTAAATTTTATTCACTTTTTTTTTTTTGATTGTTGAAAAAGAGGAGTTAGCTCTATTTTCTAAGAAAGCCCAGTAACATGGTAAAACACTGTGAATATTTACATGAAATGGCTGCAGATGATAGTGAAAGGTTTTGCGAATGATGTGTATGTACTCCCTGGAGTGATGTTACTCGTGTAACTGTAAAAAGCATTGCTGGCATGTCTGCAGCATTTGTATCACCCTTTCCAAACCTGGACACGATCACAAGACATGAGGGAGAGACTGACTTTTGATATGCTTCCTACTACTAGTGTTATTCCAGTCCATGTTCCAGTCTACAATGCAAATGACAGAGTGTAGTGCCACCTTTAACGCTGTAGTAGCCATCCACAGATGATCTCATTAAGACACAAAAAAACAAAACAATTTTGTTCCTCTCCTTCCCTCTTCGCACTGTTCAACGATGGACTTTGTCAGTGTTCACAAGGCATCCAACACCACCATCATCACCACCGCACTCCTTGATTAATGCATCTTGGTCGTCACGGCAATGACGCGGGGCTTCTCGATGATCTGCGCCGTACGTTGACCCCTGTCCACGATGCCGATGATCCAAGCCGTGTGGCTAGTTGTCCTTTCCATTTCACGGCAAAACGCTGCGGCCTGCTCCCGAGGGAAAGCAATCAGCAGACCGCCTGACCAAAACAAAAGTCAACAATAAAAAAATAACGCATCTCAGAAAACTATCACTCAACATGCCGATGCAGTTGTCGTAAAGATATGAAGTACTGTCCAAAGACAATGGATATGTATAATATCTCTTCATATACACACACATACAGCAAATCATAAGTTCACATGCATGGGATCTGAGAAAGTCTGGTGACTAATGCTGTGTTTACACTCTTGGGAATTCTTGGAGGTTAATGATCATCAACATCCTCAGGATAGAGTGAAAGGCAACTAATGACTTTAAAAAGTCATAACTTTTGAACAAATTGTCTGCCTTTCCTCAAACCTCACAGATGTGTTGTACTAATATTGCTGCATTCACTCAATCAACATACTCTGCACATGAAATGGACTAAATTTTGATACTACCAGGGCCTGAATTCAGGCACCCTGTATAACGAGAGAAAACTGCCAGTCCCGAGGACTTCATTTAAACGGGAATGCACTGTGAGCTACAGGAAGTTTGGATGAAGCGAGTACTGGAATTTTTCAACTGAAGGAAATCAACATCTGAATTGTGATTCTTTGCTAGTTCTTTGATCAACTACTACACATAGTAATATGGCCATTTCAAATGAAATTGGAAAAAAAGTTAGTTATGGGGTATAGTGCAACTAACAGTCTTCTGTGCACTTGAAACTACAGCTATATGTTCAAATGTTTAAGGCAGTGCTACAGAAACCACCTATTTTACATGATTAATCTTTTCCACAGCCATTTCCACATACTATGGATCATGTGGACAAGCAATGGTGAAAACGAAATTACTGTAAATTTCATTGAAAGCATTGCATGCCCAGCATCAAATTCTACCACAGGTTTGCCAATGTGAGGCTTTTAGTTTGGGTCAAATCTGCTGTCAGTCTCATAAAGGAATTGATGTCACGAGTGGACTGCCAGAAATTCAGTCTTTAAACTTAGTTGTCTTCTCTAAATCTTAGCTGCAAAAATGTTACTGTAGAAGAGAAAACGTTGACATGATTGCTTTCATGAGAAGTCCCAAAATTACTTCAGCATTTTTGAAACTAACTGGTTAGGCAGAGCAGAGCAGGTGAGCAGATATCACAAGCCACTCTTACCGGAGGTCTCCGCCGAGTAGCCTTGCAGCAGCTGGAACTGGTTGCCACACGTCTTGGCAACGTTCTGCATGTTGGCGATGACCGGCAGGTTGTGGATGACAAAGCGCACCTCATTCTTCTGGTTCTCCACCAGGTTCTTGGCGTGGCCCAGAATACCGAAGCCGGTCACGTCCGTCGCGCCGTGGGCATTGAACTTCCGCATCTGCAAGGCAGCTG
Source organism: Diadema setosum (assembly GCA_033980235.1). Lineage (NCBI taxonomy): Eukaryota > Metazoa > Echinodermata > Echinoidea > Diadematoida > Diadematidae > Diadema > Diadema setosum. The sequence goes on from CM067060.1 coordinate 35,228,148, forward strand.
CACATTGAGAGACATTGAGAGACGTGAGAAAGCACACTTTCTCTTTTCTCTTCTTTTCTGGATATAGACTAAAACCATATACCACACACTAACATCCTCATCCCCTCAGCATTAGACATGGGTTTAACCCTAATCTTTAACCATGTGACACGCTAGTCTGAATACGAGACATTCTTGGGCAAATGTACATGAGAAAATAATAACTTTCAGGGGATTCACAAATTATATCTCTGTGTCAGTACACACACAGCCAAAGAATCTCCACAGGAGTCAACCGCTACTGTTGAGCGTATACATTGATACACATATTCACTGACAGGCGCTATTTGTGTTTTTAGAATGTACCCTGGTGGGCAGCAAACGAAGATTGATTCAGTCAAATCAGCTATGTTTCCCCACGCTATATCAAAACACATCTGCTGCAAACTAACAATCTCTGGTTTATTACATTATGTCAGCAAGGGAGGCAGTGTGGAATCGTGGACTACAATCAACGACAGAGGGAGAAATCTCACACATCCCAACCAATCGACCCGACCGACCCAACGTACCGTCCTTGTTGAGGAGGGACATGTTGTACATAGCCTCCTGGTAGGCTCGCTCCACCTCCTCCGGCGACACCACCGACTGGATCTTCCTCCACTTATCAGGCTGGTCCAGCCACTGGTGGGCGTTGACGGCAATCTGGGTCCCAAGGGGTTTGGTCAGCACCAGCACGTCACCGACAACAGCATTGTTTGGGCTGAGCATACAACACAAGAAGAGGGAGACCATAGACATGATGTGCATTTTTGCAATTGTCTCCTTAACTGCCTTAAAACCACTGCTTTACGTACGGTGGATATCCTCTGCAGCATTGCTGCTTGTGGTATTGACTGTGTTAATACACAGTTTGGTCTCCTTGGCTGCAACCAACTAATTACGACCCAGTGATGGCATGCTCCCTCACTTCATAAAAACTGCTATGGGAACTCGGAAGCATTCAGAATCTATTGCTTCATTCTGAGTAGCATCAAACAACATTAAATGGGCAGACAATGTCTAGAGATATAGTTACACAAGCAGTCAGTATCTGTCTGGTACAAACTGATAACCCTTGCGATACTGTCCGCATATAGTATTTCAGTGACCTACACATGCAACTGTACACATGGTGACTCACTGGTCCTTTGGTAAATATCTGCAATAACTGAATTTTTTTTTCAGTGTTGCTCTGAATTAAATCTAAGCCTTTTACCCACACTACATCCCTTTCTGTGTTATTTGAAAGGCAGTCCTTGGTCACTTCCCAATGTAATCAATCACAATCCAACAGTGATACTTTATGTCAACATGGCCACCACATGCTAGCAGGCAAGGGATACTCCTGTTGGAAAAGTACAGAGAATGCTGGTACAAATGCCCAGCTAGAAGCTCCAATGAGGAGCCAGTTAAGTGCAATCAATGAAATAAATTACAATTTTCCAACAGCATTACTCAGAGCACTTTAAAGACCATCAAATCAACAATTAAAAGACAATCAAAATTATAATTTTCCAACAGCATTATTACTCCAAGCACTAAAAAAACCATGAAATCAACAACCGAACGACCATAAAAATTATAATGTTCCAACCACATTACTCAAAGCACTATCAAATCAACAAAGCTTCACTACCATGAGGGTGGGCATACCTGATGATGTCTGTTGGTAGACAAACGGTTGTGGCCACACCTCCAACAAGACACCATGGATTGATCACAGTCTGACCTCCAGTTACATTTGCTCCGGCTTCTTGGGCTTTATCCTAGTCCCAACAACAAAATTTTTTGAAAGTTAAAGGGATGGTATAGTATTGGTTTTAGGCAAGGATTCAGCAGATCTGATTTGACCGATATATTAAAAAACAAGGTAAAACAAAGAGATCATATCTTGTAATAAAAGTTGTGGCCTGTCACATTCTAGTATGATCGCTTTCTTTGTACAGTGAAACCCTGTTATAACGAGTTCGGTTATAATGAGGAACCGCTTATAACGAGGTGATAGCATCAGTCCCGTTTTTCTTTACGTGTAAACCTATGGCAGAACGAATCGGTTATAACGAGTTCGGTTATAACGAGATTCCGGTTATAACGAGGACAATTTCGGTAAATCATGATAAAGAAAAACATAAGCAATTTGATCGGATATAACGAGGTTCCTTTTCTTGACTAAATTGCCGCTTTCACACACACGCGACAAACGAAACATTGAAAACTGAATTCACGCTATCCACGCCTTTTCCCGTTTTGCAGAGAACCGTTCCTTTTGTGTTTTCTTCTAAATCACGCGATAAGACACAGGAATGCCTTCCGATGTTCCTACTAAATTATTAAACATAATCATTCGATTTTCTTTTTCGCGAGAAATGCGTGCGTGATATAAGGTCAGACCACAGCGCAACGAGAAAAAATTAGATAACGCATTCAAAAACGTTTCATGTAGCGACACTTGTGGCCAAAAATAGACAATTGGAATGCGTGTGAAACTCATCATTATATCCTTTCCAATTTTAGTTCCGACTTCCAGTTCTTTTGCTGGTTAGCAAATATGAATTTGGATGATTAAAGCCGAACTAATGAAATCATTGCGATCCCGCCGGGTGACAGTAGCGTTAAAATTGTTGAATAACGCATGTGTACCTAAATCAGAAAAGGAAACAAATGCATATATTAGTTTGAATAGATCTGGATTTGTTCATTATCACAATTTTAACACTGCATTTCAAAATGAAGATTTTTCTTTCTTTCAGAATGGTCTACCAGGTACCGATTTGAGTAAAAAGGATGATAACCTTCCACATTCAATCCTGTCGCATATTTTTCAAGAACGGTTGTACAAAACCCAAAGAGATATTTCGGAAGAAAATAAAGAACGCATTTTTAATCCCTTTAAAATGACAGTCGAAATGATTCATGAAATTATCGAATTCCCGCTGGGCACCAACAGCGTAAAATACCTCGCAAGTTATGGTAAACAACGCCTGTATGTTACTCTGAAATCATCGCGATCTCGCCAGGTGACAGTAGCGTAAAAAGTTGAATGACGCATGTTAACCTAAATCAGAAAAAGAAACAAATGCATATATTAGTTTGAATAGATCTGGATTTGTTCATTATCACAATTTTAACACTGCATTTCACAATGAAGATTTTTCTTTCTTTCAGAATGGTCTACCAGGTACAGATTTGAGTAAAAAGGATGATAACCTTCCACATTCAATCCTGTCGCATATTTTTCAAGAACGGTCGTACAAAACCCAAAGAGATTTTTCAGAAGAAAATAAAGAACGCATTTTTAATCCATTCGGGCGTAACGATCAAGTCATTATACAAGATTACAGCCGAAATCACTCATGAAATCCTCGCATTTCCGCTGAGCACAAACAGCGTAAAAATACCTCGCAAGTTTCGGTAGACAACGTTTGTATGTTACTGTATTTGCGCTGGTGTTTAGAAAAAAATTAACAAACAAGAATTACAATAAAGAATTAACTAATTTCAGCCCCTATTTCTTCGTCTAATTCACAAATAATTTCCCTTTATTCTCTCAATAATAATGATCCATAATTGTGTAATAACAACGCAAAGGATGTTCTTAAGGTTCGTTGATGGGTATAAGATGTCGTGCTTATGTTTTTCTTTGTTTTTGATGCGTACGGTTATAACGAGGTACCGGTTATAACGAGGTAATATCGCCGGTCCCACGGACCTCGTTAAAACGGGGTTTCACTGTATATCTCATTCATATCCGAATATCGAGGCCAGAGTTTACAAAATTACATTTTCTACGTTAAAAGTAATATTCTACAGTCTGTTGCCTCCTAATTACTCTCGAAAAGTTAAATCTTTCTGACTGCTCCTAGTACATTTGGGGTAAACTAAATTCCTTTACAAGCTTTCTCTCCCCACACCCCCCCCCCCCCTTTTCTTTGGGGGGGGGGGGGGTGTAAGGGGGAGGCAGCGAAAAAGTGTGTGATAAAATGCAATCTATCATGAGGTTATACTTGCAATTGAAAACAAGGAAAAGTAGAAATTACGCGGTGCGTAACATATGTCCCCGCCGGAAGTAGCATTTTGTAACAAAATGTGCAATATAGGTAAAAAATCAAAGTCAAAGGTCAAAGAAGTCAAAGGTCAAAATTCTGTGTAGAAGTTTTGAAGCCCTCACCTAGTGCCATCACATAAAGCAAATGGAATCGAAATTGGGTTAGAAATGGCGAAGGAGTAGCATTTTGTAGCCAATGTACAATATAGGTCAAAAATCAAGGTCAAAGGTCAAAGAAGACAAAGGTCAAAATTCTGTGTAGAAGTTTTGAAGCCCTCACCTAGTGCTATCACATAAAGCAAACGGAATCGAAATCGGGTTAGAAATGGCGAAGGAGTAGCATTCTGTAGCAAAATGCACAATATAGGTCAAAAATCAAGGTCAAAGGTCATAGAAGTCAAAGGTCAAAATTCTGTGTAGAAGTTTTGAAGCCCTCAACTAGTGCAATCATATAAAGCAAACGGAATTGAAATCGGGTTAAAAATGGCGAAGGAGTAGCATTTCGTAGCAAAATGTACAATATAGGTCAAAAATCAAGGTCAAAGGTCAAAGAAGTCAAAGGTCAAAATTCTGTGTAGAAGTTTTGAAGCCCTCACCTAGTGCCATCACATAAAGCAAACGGAATCGAAATCGGGTTAGAAATGGCGAAGGAGTAGCATTTTGTAGCAAAATGTACAATATAGGTCAAAAAATCAAGGTCAAAGGTCAAAGAAGTCAAAGGTCAAAATTCTGTGTAGAAGTTTTGAAGCCCTCACCTAGTGCCATCACATAAAGCAAACGGAATCGAAATCGGGTTAGAAATGGCGAAGGAGTAGCATTTTGTAGCAAAATGTACAATATAGGTCAAAGGTCAAGGTCAAAGGTCACGACTGAAATTCTGTGTAGAAGTTTCAAAGCTCCCATGTAGTGCTATCATATAAAGCAAACAGAATCAAAATTGGCTCATAAATGACAGAGAAGTAGCAAATTGAAGATTTTGATCACACACGGACGCACACACGGACACACGGACGGACGGACGGACGGACGGACGGACACACGGACGGACGGACGGACACACGGACACACACATGTACGGAGCCCGTTTCATAGTCCCCTGCTCGAACTCGTTCGGCGGGGACAATAAGTTATATATTTGCTCAATTTTATCTCGCGATGTCACGAATGGAATACCTTGAAACCGCTCATGATGAGTGGCATGATGGCGTCTCGTTCCTTGTCTGTGAAAGCCTTGGGCACACCCAGCAACATCAGCATGTTGTCACAGTCTGTTACTCCCATCGCATACAAATCACTTAACACATTGGCGCAGGCAATTTGGCCCTGTACAAATAGAATGTTAGAGTTGATAGATTACATGGTCAGATCTTTCGTATAACACAAATCTTTAAAAATTAATTGCAGTGCTCTTTATGTGAGGAGATAGGAGGACAAAGAATTTCATGTCACAAATGTACACACAAGTAGTTATATGTACATGTATCAAGGTTGTATGCATGGTTGTTTTAATGTGCACATTGTATGTACACAGGGTGACCAGATTAATGGAGAACATTCTATATGATATAGATATAGTACATACAGGCTGACCAGATCAGTGGAGAATTTTCTACATGGTATACAATGTAGCTACAGTACATGTATGCATGTGAAAGGAAATACATTATAGCTCACTCAATCTAGAATGATGTAACCCATTCCAGAAAATTCTGGGAAGTGCTGGCTGAGTGAGGCACTGCCCTTGTAGCCCAATGTGATTGGTAGTTAATTTTGGCAATGATGTTATGCACATATTAGGAAGTGAGTCATCCAGGATTCCTGGAATTTGGACTTGCTAGTATGTTCAGGTATGTGGCCCCAGGTTGGAGAAAATTACAGAATGTACTAGAAAGGGGTGAATGGATAGTATATAAGCAGGAGAAATTCTGAGGTAGGCAGAGTACCCAACACCTCTGCTCTGAGAGTTACGTCACTTCTGGCTCTGAAGCGACTTGTTATAGTCAGTCCTGTGTTACCTGCTGACCTGCTATACAAACTGTGTTTGTGGAGATAAGGCCTGGGAGACATTTTGCCTGCAGAGAATTAATTTGCCTACATTGGAGATAGACTCCATATTTTAGTGTCAACGGACATTATTACGGCAAAGCTGTGACGGGCTGGATTCCTTGCTGGACATTATAAAGTGAATCCTCATTCAACGCATCAACTGGACGTGGTCGTCATAACGTTTGTATTCTACACGTTTTGCTGTGGACACATAACTTGGATTTTACCCCGGATTTATAACGTGGATTATTGCAACCTGCGCCTTTGGAGTTACGTCGGAGGAATCATTCATCGTTGTGTCAAGGATCATTCATCTGTGCATCGAACATCGTATCTGGACACTGTCAAAGGGTTACTTGCTTTCAAATTTTGGACTGTAATGCACGTAAGTGATTCTATTACCAATTTGTAATTGTTTGTATTGATCGTTATTGTACTGATGTGGAAACCGATTACGAGTCTGTACCCACAATATCACTGTTAATAAACCGCCTGAACATTAGTTGATGGTTTCTTTTGTGCGATCATTCTCAGAGTGATTGTGGTCGTAACAAAATTGGGGGCTTGTGTCCGAGAAGTGAATTTAAAGCCAAAACTTAGAATTTGGAACGTTCCGGAATCCAGAATATTGGTACAGACAAAATACCAGTTGAGTTGATTGTTCAATTGTATACTGTGTGTAATACATTGTGAAAATGTCAATCAGTACAATGGATGTTCAGGCATTTGTTCAGAGGACAGATTTGTCCCTCAAAGACTTGCAAAGGTTACGCAAATGTGATTTGACTGCTATTGCACAGCATTTGAATTTAGATGTTCCACAAGGTGTAAGAAAGGCAGAGATTCTTGACTTAGTAGCTGGTCACATGGAGCTCAAAGAAGAAATTGACACTCCAGACCAAGCTCAAATTTTGGATCAAACACGGCTTGAGCTTGCTAAATTGGAAATCAAGGAGAGAGAAAAAGCAAGGGAACTAGAACTGGAGAAAGAGAAGATGAGACTAGAAATGGAAAGGGAGAGGGAAAGAGAACAAAGAGAAATGGAAAGGGAGAGGGAAAGAGAACAAAGAGAAATGGAAATGAAGGAAAGGGAAAGGGCTAGAGAAGTGGAAAGAGAAATTGAAATGAAGAAAATTGAAGTGGAGCAACAACTGAAATTGCGTGAGATGGAATTGACTCATGCACAGACTGTTGGAAATCGTGAAAGGGCTCCCCCTGAATTTGATTTGGCCAAGAACATTCGATTGGTTCCAAAGTTTGAAGAAAACAGAGTCGATGCATATTTTGTGTCATTTGAGAAGGTGGCTAACAGTTTGAACTGGCCACAGGAATTTTGGCCCTTGCTCCTTCAAAGTGTGTTTGTCGGCAAAGCAGCCGATGTGTACTCATCTCTCTCTGAAGAGCAATCACGTGACTATGCTACAGTCAAGAAAGCAGTGTTGAATGCATATGAGTTGGTGCCAGAGGCGTACAGACACAAGTTCAGAAATTCGTACCGCAAACCAGGCCAGACACATGTTGAGTTTGCTCGTGAAAAAGAAATGATGTTTGATAGGTGGTACAGATCCCTGAAAGTGGATCAGGATTTTGATAACCTACGTGAGGTTGTTCTTTTAGAAGAATTCAAAAAGAGTGTTGCTTTCAGTGTGAGGTCGCATTTGGATGATCACAAAGTGACAAGTTTGCATAAAGCAGCCTTGATGGCTGATGAGTATGAGCTGACCCACAGAAATGACAACAGACCGCCTTTCAGGAATTTCTCTGGAAATAAGAGAGACAAAAATCAGTCGAGCAATCCAAAGAATGCTGGTTCTGAAAAAGGCACGTGTTCTGAAACTTCATCAGCACCAAAGCCTCAATCTGACAAAGGGTCCAGTACAAGTGCAAATGTCATCAAATGTTTTCACTGTAACAAGACAGGGCATGTAAAGTCACAGTGTTGGAAGTTGCAAAACAAAACAAAGAAGGACATGGGATTTGTCATGTCAAAAAGTGTCCTACCCGAAAATAGTGTCCCGTTCAGTGAAACACAGGCCATTGAAAGTCAATCTCCCAAATTCAAAGATAGGCTGAAGCAGGTGGATGAGAGCTATCGTAGCTTTTTGTTTGATGGTGAGGTGACCCCATGTACTTCTGGTGAGGCAGGTAAGCCAGTGGTCATCCTGCGGGATACGGGGGCCTCTCAGTCGTTGATGGTGGATGGTGGTATGACTTTTCCACCAGATAGTGCAGTGAATGCAAAAGTCTTGATTCAGACTGTTGATGGCAGTTATATGTCAGTACCACTGTATAGAGTGGATTTGAAGTGTGACCTAGTTTCTGGTCCTGTTACTGTTGGAGTTGTTCCTGAGTTGCCCATGGCAGGCATTGACTTCCTGTTGGGGAATGACTTGGCTGGGGACAAGGTGGTTGCGTCTCCAGTTGTTTCGGATAAACCAGTGGTGGTTGCTGAAACTGAGAAGTTGCAGGAGGAGTTTCCTGGGATTTTCCCAGATTGTGTTGTGACTAGGTCTCAGGCTCGTAGAGCTGTTCAAGATGATGCGGATTCTGTTGATGTGGAGGAGAATTCCGGTGTTTGGTTGGCAGAAACCTTTTTCAAGGATTTGAATGATGGGGTTGCTGTATTAGGCTCCGAGGCTAACAGTGATGGGCTGTTTAGCAAGTCTTCCTTGGTTGAAGCACAGCAGGCAGACTCTGAGTTGAAAGGCTTGTCTCAGACGGCGTGTTCTGAGGCTGAGGCTGAAAAGGTCCCTGAGTGCTATTATGTCAAAGATGGCATTTTGATGAGGAAGTGGAGACCTCCCCATAGGCCAGCTGATGAGGATTGGACGGTGGTCCATCAAGTAGTTGTCCCTCCCTGTTACCGCGGTGAGATCTTGAGGATTGCTCACGAGTTACCAGTTGGCGGCCATGTAGGCGTCAGAAAGACAAAGGATCGGATCATGAGGCATTTTTATTGGCCAGGGTTGAATGTGGATGTGGCTGAGTTTTGCAAGACTTGTCACACATGTCAGGTGGCTGGTAAACCACAGCATTCAGTAAAGCCGGCGCCATTGATTCCGATACCTGCGTTTGAAGAACCATTCAGTCGGGTTCTAGTCGACTGTGTTGGACCTTTGCCTAGGACTAGGTCGGGTCATAAGTACCTCTTGACAATTATGGATATGTCTACACGGTTTCCAGAGGCTATCCCGTTGCGAAATATCACTGCTAAGACTGTGGTAGATGCTCTAGTGCAGTTTTTCACTAGGTATGGGTTGCCCAAGGAAGTGCAGTCTGACCAAGGGTCAAATTTCATGTCAGGCATATTTCAAGAGGTGATGTATCGTTTGGGTGTGAAGCAGCTGAAGTCGTCAGCTTATCATCCCCAATCCCAAGGTGCGTTGGAGCGCTACCACCAGACCCTAAAGACAATGATTAGGGCATTTTGTGAGGAGTATCCCGAGGATTGGGATAAGGGCATCCCTTTCCTGCTGTTCGCAACGAGGGACTCCCCAAATGAGTCGACGGGTTTCAGCCCATTTGAGTTGGTGTACGGTCATGAAGTTAGGGGCCCACTGAAGCTCATCAAAGAGAAATTCATGACTGAGGATGATGAGGTCCACCTACTTGACTATGTGTCAAAGTTTCGTGAAAGGCTTTCAAAGGCTTGTGAGGTAGCTAGGGAACACTTGAAAGTGTCACAAGACTCGATGAAGAGAAAGGCAGACAAAAATGCCAAAGCCCGAACCTTCAAACCAGGTGACAAAGTTCTTGTACTGCTGCCCATACAAGGTGAACCACTGAAAGCCAAGTTCAGTGGCCCATACTGTGTCAAAAAGAAACTCAATGATGTGAACTATGTGATCAGCACGCCAGACAGACGAAAAGATCAGAGGGTGTGTCACGTAAACATGCTGAAAGAGTACTATGAGAGAAAGGCTAGTCAGCCTGTAGGTGTAGCTCAGGTGGTAGAAGAGGAAGTAGATGAAGAGGGAGAAACTCAAGATGAGAATGGAAGTGAGCCCTCTAGTGCCAGGTTGTCTAACTCAGAGATGTTAGGGAAAGCAGATGAGGCACTGAACTACCTACCTGAAAATCAGAGGAAAGATGTGACTAGTCTGTTACATGAGTACAAGGAAGTGTGTAAAGACAAACCAGGCTGCACCCCTCTGGCTGTACATGATGTTGATGTAGGAGATGCTGACCCTATCAAGCAAAACCCTTACAGACTAAACCCGAGCAAACTGCAAAAAGTAAGGGAAGAGGTTCAGTACATGTTAGACAATGACATAATAGAACCGAGTAAAAGCAGTTGGAGCTCCCCAATTGTCATGGTGCCCAAACCGGATGGGTCTCAAAGATTCTGTATAGATTACCGAAAGGTAAACGCTGTGACGAAAACAGATTCTTTCCCCATTCCCAGACTAGAAGACTGCATTGACAGGGTCGGAAATTCTGCATATGTCAGTAAAATAGACCTTCTAAAGGGATACTGGCAAGTGCCCTTGACCGACAAAGCCAGGGAGATTTCTGCCTTTGCCACACCAGATGGCTTGTTCCAATGCAAAGTAATGCCATTTGGCATGAAAAATGCTCCGGCCACCTTCCAACGGCTGACAAACCAAATCATTGCCGGACTTGACAACTGTGTAGTATACATTGATGACATTCTAGTGTATAGTGACACGTGGCAGGAGCACATTACACACTTGCGGCAACTTTTTGATCGACTCAAGGAGGCCGGATTGGTGATTAATCTGGCAAAGAGTGAATTTGCAAAGGCCAAAGTGGTGTATCTCGGGCATGTAGTCGGTCAAGGACAGGTATTGCCAAGAGAAGCCAAGGTAGAAGCTATACTAGGCTTTCCCATCCCCCAATCCAAGAAGGAGTTGCTCAGATTTCTGGGCATGGCTGGTTTCTACAGGAAATTTGTACCGAATTTCAGCACTGTAGTCACCCCCCTAACAAACCTGCTGAAGGGCAAGGCAAAGTACACCTGGACTGATGAGTGTCAAAGAGCCTTCGAGAAACTAAAAGCAGTCCTTGCTAATGAGCCTGTTTTGGCAGCTCCTGACTTCCAAAAGCCATTCAAAGTGGCAATAGATGCTAGTGATGTAGGAGTGGGAGCGGTTTTGCTCCAAGAAGATGAAGAAGGCACTGAACGTCCGGTTAGCTACTTTTCCAAAAAGTTGAACGCATACCAAAAGAAGTACTCAACTATCGAGAAGGAGGCTCTCAGTCTCATCCTTGCCCTCCAGCAATATGAAGTGTACTTGACCAATAGCAAAGGGGAGATCACGGTCTATACTGACCACAACCCCTTGGTCTTTTTAGACCGGTTCAAAATGAAGAACAACAGATTGTTCAGATGGAGCATGATGACGCAGCCATATGCACTCCAAATCAAACATGTGGCAGGCAAAAATAATGTAATTGCTGACGCTTTGTCAAGAGTGTAACATGGAGAGTATCAAAGGTGAAAAGTTTTCACCGCATATCATTTACAGTGTATGTGTTTAGCATATCCATTAATGTATGCAAAACAGTTTGACATGATTGTATAAGTTTCAAGAATACAAGCAATATCAATGTAAATGGTATCCATGAAAAGAGAACATGGAAGTAATGAGGCTATTTAAAAGGCCTGTGATAGTATGTGATTATTGTTGCTTGACTTGGATTTTACCTCACATTCGTTGCAAATAACAATGAGAAATTGTGAAGGTAAAAGAAACCCTTGCTACGGCAAGGCTTTCTTTTTCCCATGGGGGATGGTGTCACAAATGTACACACAAGTAGTTATATGTACATGTATCAAGGTTGTATGCATGGTTGTTTTAATGTGCACATTGTATGTACACAGGGTGACCAGATTAATGGAGAACATTCTATATGATATAGATATAGTACATACAGGCTGACCAGATCAGTGGAGAATTTTCTACATGGTATACAATGTAGCTACAGTACATGTATGCATGTGAAAGGAAATACATTATAGCTCACTCAATCTAGAATGATGTAACCCATTCCAGAAAATTCTGGGAAGTGCTGGCTGAGTGAGGCACTGCCCTTGTAGCCCAATGTGATTGGTAGTTAATTTTGGCAATGATGTTATGCACATATTAGGAAGTGAGTCATCCAGGATTCCTGGAATTTGGACTTGCTAGTATGTTCAGGTATGTGGCCCCAGGTTGGAGAAAATTACAGAATGTACTAGAAAGGGGTGAATGGATAGTATATAAGCAGGAGAAATTCTGAGGTAGGCAGAGTACCCAACACCTCTGCTCTGAGAGTTACGTCACTTCTGGCTCTGAAGCGACTTGTTATAGTCAGTCCTGTGTTACCTGCTGACCTGCTATACAAACTGTGTTTGTGGAGATAAGGCCTGGGAGACATTTTGCCTGCAGAGAATTAATTTGCCTACATTGGAGATAGACTCCATATTTTAGTGTCAACGGACATTATTACGGCAAAGCTGTGACGGGCTGGATTCCTTGCTGGACATTATAAAGTGAATCCTCATTCAACGCATCAACTGGACGTGGTCGTCATAACGTTTGTATTCTACACGTTTTGCTGTGGACACATAACTTGGATTTTACCCCGGATTTATAACGTGGATTATTGCAACCTGCGCCTTTGGAGTTACGTCGGAGGAATCATTCATCGTTGTGTCAAGGATCATTCATCTGTGCATCGAACATCGTATCTGGACACTGTCAAAGGGTTACTTGCTTTCAAATTTTGGACTGTAATGCACGTAAGTGATTCTATTACCAATTTGTAATTGTTTGTATTGATCGTTATTGTACTGATGTGGAAACCGATTACGAGTCTGTACCCACAATATCACTGTTAATAAACCGCCTGAACATTAGTTGATGGTTTCTTTTGTGCGATCATTCTCAGAGTGATTGTGGTCGTAACATTCATAATTCACTGATGACATTTCATCTCAACATGAATGGGTACCCATGTTTCGGTTGGCAGACTTACAGCACTGGTAACAGTGGCAAGTAAACTCAATATGCACTGTGTGTTAATTGTACAGAGGCAGCTGCCCCATAGGCAACAGGGGAAATTATTTTTGAAATATACACAAGGAAATACAGGAATAAAAGCTTTTACATTTTCTTCTTTGGGACAAAGAAATATTAACATTATAAGATAAAACATTAGGCAGCTGTACTGTACACTAGACATACATTTGTACAAGCTTCCATTTCATATTTTGCTTAAATGTTATGTAGTCATCCTTGCTGATCTATGGGGGGGGGGGGGGGCTGAGATGTGAACTGCTTGTAAGTTACTGTACGAGCTGAAATTTTCGCGGTGGTTTTATTTTCGCGAATTCCGCGAATCACCTTTGAACCGTGAAAATAACAACGCGCGAATAGCAAAATTCAGTTTAGACCCTCGCAACCGCGAAATCAGCAACACGCAAAAATGTCCTCCAAGTATCAATTCGCAAAAAATATCTGTACGCGAAAATTTCAGCTCGTACAGTAGCAGGCAGAATCTATTACAATTTCCATGTGTCATGTTGTCTCCTTGACAACTTTAATACAGGATGATAAAGCAGTACACACAATTTATAATAATCTGGATATCAGCTGTGAACAATCCAAAAATAAGTATCCAGTACTGAAATTTTCAATAAAATTGACAATTCATTTGATTCTTTTCCAATCTTCTCAACTGGCTAACAATCATTTCAATAAAAAGCTTTGTTTGCCAGCACTTTATTCAGAGATGACTATAAAGTTGCAATGCTTCTTCAACATAGCTGGGCTACACCGGTAATCATAACCATTCCATAAACTGGCACTTACTTGCATGTATGGATCATCAACAAGAGGAAAGAAGAAATCTGTAGTCTGTACAAGGCATAGACCGCCGTGTCTCAGGGGGGTCACACTGCAGTCCATGCCGATACCTACATGTGAAAACAGGAAGAAGTCACCATAATCTTATGTAGATAAATACATTTATATTAGGTGAAATCAATATTTCAGAGGTTGACGCAAACATAAGTGGAGAATGAAATTCACCCAACGAGAAAGCAATCTCCCTCCCCCCACCACACACACACACACACACACATAAACAGATTTTTTACTGAATGAAAGCAGTGAAATGAAGCAAGATACATTGTATTAACTGCAAAAATAGGGGCTGATAATTTGTTCCCGCCTGCTTAGTCATTGTCTGTTGGGAGAGTCAAACAAGGGACCTCAGGACTGATAAACTGTCTTGCTTACTGAGCCACAAAAGCTCCTCTCATGAAAAAGAATTTCATAAACTATTCTGATTTCATTTCAATATTGGAAATTCATGAAAATGTGTACATATGTCAACAGGATCCTGTGTTGTGATGATGTCATTAACACATCTGATTTGCATGTCTTGTTGTTGTTCAGTTGTTGTGTTACTTTCTCTTTTTTGCCATGCTATGTACATTGGACACAATTTATTCCTGATTGAAAATGAAACCTATCTGCTAGCACATGACCCAAGGTATAAAACACAAATAGTGTTCATATGGCCATCCAACATCTTTCAATTTTCAAGGTAAAGCCAACACAGTTAACAAATTGTTCCCGCCTGCTTAGTCATTGTCTGTTGGGAGAGTCAAACAAGGGACCTCAGGACTGATAAACTGTCTTGCTTACTGAGCCACAAAAGCTCCTCTCATGAAAAAGAATTTCATAAACTATTCTGATTTCATTTCAATATTGGAAATTCATGAAAATGTGTACATATGTCAACAGGATCCTGTGTTGTGATGATGTCATTAACACATCTGATTTGCATGTCTTGTTGTTGTTCAGTTGTTGTGTTACTTTCTCTTTTTTGCCATGCTATGTACATTGGACACAATTTATTCCTGATTGAAAATGAAACCTATCTGCTAGCACATGACCCAAGGTATAAAACACAAATAGTGTTCATATGGCCATCCAACATCTTTCAATTTTCAAGGTAAAGCCAACACAGTTAACAAATTGTGTGGAAAATTATGGAACAAGTATGGTATGTAGAACTTTGGAAAATTGCAAGTATTGATTTCAATACATCAAAAGTGGCTTTATAATCAGTGAAATAGTTTATTATTTATTTCAATTTCATGATATACTAGCCTGAAATTGTTACAGAATGATTATCAACTTGCTAACTTTAATCATACATGTATTTGTTTCATAAATGCAAAATTTCATTTTCAATAAAAATTTCATAAACCAGCAAATACACTGATACAGAGTACTCTGCATCAATCCCAGTGTCATGACTTCAAGCCACATTGTAGTCCCATTGAACAGATGACATTCTCAACTTATTAAAGGTGCTAAATGAGTGCTTGCCCAGGGCAAGTGAAACACAAAGTTGGGCAAGTGTTTTGAAATGAGAAAAACTTTTCACATTCTTAAGGTGAGGCTGCCATGTCATCATTCTTGTTCATTGCAATTAGTAATTTGTTAATTGAAATAAATTTGTAATTTGTCATAAATTTTTAAAACATCGCATCCCAATCACTGTGAATTCTGAAACTCTGTACTCAGTATAACTTATTTATAGTTGTTCAAATGTAAAAGTCTGAAAATCATCCAGAGGTCTCGTGTAATTTCAGCAACTTAATTTCCACACTTTATGAAGAAGCCCCAATCCAATGCAACACCAACACTCAATTGAACCAGGTTTGTTACTCCAATGTGTTACTCATGTGAATCAATGTGTGCTGTATTATTTTCTTACATCTTTGGACTTTCTTTTCAGGCAAGTAAAATTAATGTTTCGACAAGTGGTTAAAAAAGTTAGTGCCCTGTATAATCATCTAAAAAGTGATACAGAATGGTTGAAAATTATCTGTGAACATATGACTGAAAGTATATGATAGGCCCTGATAATAATTTTTTTTTTGTTTCTTTATCCATTTGATTTCATTTTGATTTTCAAATGCATGTGAATAGGTGCCTATGTCTAAATGTTTACTTTGATTTTCATGGGATATCCCATCACATTTTTTTTTTGTTTTGTTTTGTTTTTTGTGCACATGCTGCAATATATATTAAAACTTATATAAGTATAGTTTCCTTTTCACAAAAAAACATAAGAATCTATCAATATACCACAACGTACCACTACAAAGATCAATCACATTTTCTAAATTCATGTTTGGGCAAGTGGTTAAAAAAGTTAGTGCCCTGTAGAATCTATAATCATCTAAAAAGTGAAACAGAGTGGTTGAAAATTAACTGTGAACATATGACTGAAAGTTATACATACTGTATATGATAGGCCCTGATAATAATACATTTTTTGTTTCTTTATCCATTTGATTTCATTTTGATTTTCAAATGCATGTGAATAGCTGCCTATGTTTAAATTTTTACTTTGATTTTCATGGGATATCCCATCACATTTTGTTTTATTTTGTTTTGTTTTGTTTTTTGTGCACATGCTGCAATATATATTAGAACTTATATCATATAAGTAGTTTCCTTTTCATAAAAAACCATAAGAATCTATATAATATACCACAATGTACCAGTAGAGATCAATCACATTTTCTCATTTTGCTGTTTAAATTGAAGGCAATATATTCAAACACATTTGAATTTGAAGACAAAATATATTTTTTTTAAATTTCTGTCAGCTGTCGGAGGCATGAGGGTATTTCAACTGACTTGACAACTTTCTAGTTAGGCAATAGATCGAGTAGTTTCTACTTGCCCTTTAATTGCAGAGGAAGTAGAACATTAGATGCTGATGAAGAAAAAATGTGAAGGAATAGAATTAGAAAGTAAAAAGGAACATGAACAACAACAACATGAAGAAGACAGGATTGCTTTTCTCAACCATGCAACTGCAATGTGCGAAGCAGTCGAGCGCGCGGGTTCAAGAGTGCGAGCTCCGTGAAGGAGAATCATGAATATTCATACATGCAAATCAATTTCTCGAGGGCCCCCACGCCAGTCTTTGTCACATCTCCCACCATTACCCCGTTTTGAATGCCTAAATAGAACATTAGACAGCATCACTGCCATTACTTTTCACGATAAGACCATACGCTTTACATGCAAAATTAGGACGTTCACAAGAATGAATGCCTTTTGATCGATTTGAATTAGTAGTATCTGAAAAATATGACACAAAATGGAATGAGTGGTCGCGCACCACGCCGTCCCAAACATGGCGAATCCACGGCGAGACTGCCTAACTGGCTGAACATGAGTAAAAAAATACTCACCGAATTTGGGGACACCAGACGGGACTTGCATGTATTCTGAATGTTCTCCCTGTCCTTGTTCCCCCTCATTCGGTTCAAGTCCCTTCAGGAGGTTGAGCAGAGCCTCCCGAGGGACCTTGCACCCTCATCCTTTCAACTCGGTGTAACGCGTCAGGCGGAAATCTTTGTGGAGTTCGTGCGCCTCGGGATCGAAACGGCGGACAATCTGCTGTTGTACCACGACGGGTTCCTGCTCCTCGAACTGTTGCTGCTGTTGAACAACAATCTGTTGATGCTGGTGCTGTTGCTGCACCACTTCTGGTGGCAGTCCTGCCATCTTGAAAATGTTATTTGAGGGTCAAAATTCCTCTTGGGTTCGGTCCTTCCGTAACACCTCAATTTTCAAGTCCCTGGCAATGAGAATGTTACCACGAGATGACCGCGTGGTAAAAGATTACCCATAAGCCAACAGCCCTTTAGGCTCTTTCGTGTTGCGTGAAAACAGTCAGTATTTACTTCTGTGGAAAAATCCCTCTTACTGTACTGTTCGCTTCGTAATGATTCTGTAAAATATAATAAATGTATATTTCATTCCATTGTTATGTGGAATTATTCGAACTTCTCACTAAAATTCGTATAACCATCATGCTCATGACCCGAAAATGTCTATTAATTATTACTTACCTAAGCGGTTCTAAAGGATAATTGACAGTGCTGAGCGGTTCACTTTTCTATAGAACTGGATTGGTTGATGAAAGTCCGACACGTCACATGGCGCGAAAGTCATGCCGCTGGTCGTTCAGCTGGGGGAACGTCCCAGCAGGTGCCACGCGCAGTATATAAACACGTCATAAAATAATTTCTAACCGAAAAATCGAATGGTTTTTCGAGTTTTCTTTTTCTTTTTTCTTTTTTTTTTACTGACCCTTCATGGTCCACTGTAAATCACTGCAAAGGCCATACTAGTACAATGTATCATCATTCATATCTCGAAAATCTATATACTGAATTATATTAGTTCACAGAGAGATATGCTGATATGATATTAATGCACAATACGCAAGCATAGCCTCGTCTCGCTCGTTTATAAGTTATCTGACAGATCATTCGTGGCCTTAAGTGGCCATGTAGGCCTAGATATTGATTGTTGCCTTGAGTATTCATTGATTAGTTTTCATTAGCTGATTTATTAGAATTATGAAATAATGACATAGATAATAATATAGCAATCGGAGGAAATGTTAGGAGTGTGCGGTCTTCTGTAGAGTACATCCTACTCGATGCACTGCCATGGGCCTAAACGTATACTTCTATCATTCTCATGTTTACATTGAGTCACAACAATCGACGTAAAAATTTTAGTTGGATCCCTGCTTAAAAACAACAGCAACACTCAACAACAACAACAAAATCTTTATAAAAACACAAAATAATGTTTTTATTTTCTGATCCTGATCCTGATAGATTAATTAATACTTTAAACATTGAATTAATGAAATTAATTCCGTGGATAAGAGCGAACAAACTGTCAATCACCCTACAAAAAACAGTTATACCTTACTTAAACTATGGGATACTCGCATGGGAAAGTGGTACATTCAGATTACAGAAATAAGCTCGTCGTATCATTTGTAACGAATCGTATACAGAACAGCAGGGGCGGATCCAGGAATTCCGTAAAGAGGGGGCGTGTTTACAAAATTAAAGGGGGGCGCACGCACCCCTCCCCCCATTTTTTTCTTTTTCTTTTTTTTTTTTTTTTTTGTTTCAACAAAAAATAAAGGGGGGGGGGGCGTGCGCCGGTTGCGGTCCTCCCTGGATCCGCCCCTGGAACAGTCATACTGATGATTTATTTCATGAAAATGATATTCTAAAAGTCCATGATCTTTACCGTTTGCAATTAGGACAAATCACTTACAAACTCACCAACCATTCTCTCCCCTTCGTATTTGATTCCATGTTTATAAACAAACGAAATTGTTCATGCATATCCGACCCATCATCCCATAGGCCTAATATCATTTGCCTTTGACTTGGACGGATTTTTCGAAATCTTTATTCCTTTCTCTAGACCAAAATTCTTGAATCCTCGTGATGATAGTATGAAAGAAGCTTTAAGTTTTATTTCTTTTCTTTAAAGTTAAAGAACTTTTAAAGAAAAATCTTACACAACACAAAAAGTTATTCTATTGTCAGCTTTGACTTTCAAAATTGTTGTTGTTGTTGCTGTTTAATCTTACAACTCCCTGTAGGCCTCAGCGAGCCCAAGCCTCTGCGCCTCACGTGCCCTGGTTATGACCCATACCTTCCTCACTAATCTTTACGTCTATCTTTTTTTTTTTTTTTTTTTTTGAGGGGACTGCATGCATATACAAGCTCTGCGTTTTAGCAGTCCCCTCCATTTCCAACAACTTTGTTTCGGACTTTACCATAAAGAAAATAACATTCATTTGTATCTCTGTTGACGATTACCTGTGTCTTTATTACATGTTATTATGTTCATTACATTGTTTTACTGATTTTGTGACATTATTTGCACACCCAAACATTTCTTGTATGCTCACTTTGTTGGAGATGAAATAAAACAACTTAAACTTGAACAACTTGAAATCAGGCAAAACCCTACCGTTCTCACTTCAGTCACTGCATCGGTTGTGATCTATAATCAAAACTTATACGCGGATTTGAGAAAAGCCCTGTGTCATTATCATAGTATTAAATCTTTCCATTTTTAGACTCTAGTTTTAGATTCTAGATCAGTATTATTCAGTGTAAACTCTTTGTTTCATCTCCATCACCCTCGATTTTGTGCATAAGAAAAAAGGCCCTTATACAATAATAGAAGCAACTTGCAACGATTTGTCTGGCGCCTATTGCCCGGGCGACTGTTGACAACCGCACCTCATGTCTACAGATCAGTACAGTGGCGTATCTAGGGGGGGGGGGGGGGGCAAGGGGGGCACGTGCCCCGGGCGCCACTCCTTGGGGGCGCAAAAAAACGAAAAAAAAAAACGAAGAAGAAGAAGAAAAAAAAAGGAAAAAAACGAAGAAGAAGAAGAAAAAAGAAAAGAAGAAGAAAAAAAGAAGAAGAAGAAGAAGAAGAAAAAAAAATCACCCGGCAGGGGGAGGGAGAATGGTGGTGGGGGGGGGGGGGAGCAGAAAGCCAAATCAAACAAGATAAAAACAAAACATGATGATGACGCGGACAAAATGACAATGTTTATTGTGTTCACACACAAATTCCATGTTCTGTGAGCTGAAATACAAAAATTTTCGGCTCGCTCGCTGCGCTCGCTCGCCAAAATTTATATAAAAAAGAAGGTAAGAACAAAACGTGATGATGACAAAATGACAGTGTCTATTGTGTTCACACATGTCATTTTGTATTTAGCAGGCAAAATGTTTCACGGAGCAGCGGCTGCAAATTCATTCGTTCTGAAGCGATCGCCAATTGGATCAAAAGAGGGCGTCAACAGTTTCGAACATAGGGGGGGGGGGGGGCGCAAAAAACAACAACAAATCAAACAAGATAAGAACAAAACGTAATGATGACGCGGAAATATACAAATTTCGGCTCACTCGCTCGTACTAATTTAGAGTATTTTTTCAAGTCCTCAGTTTGTTGGTATAAATTATTATATATAAGGCCGTCACTATATCTTGATTAAAATTGTAAGATTTAATAAGCAAAAAATGACAAAAGTTTCATGATTTGTAAGCTGAAATATAAAAATTTCCGGCTCGCTCGCTGCGCTCGCTCGCCAAAATTTGTATAAAAAAAAGAGAAGAAGATAAGAACAAAACGTGACGATGACGCGGACAAAATGATAATGTCTATTGTGTTCACTCATGTCATTTTATATTTAGTAGGAAAAATGTTACACGGAGCAGCGACTGCAATTTCATTTGTTCTGAAGCGATCGGCGATTGGATCAAAAGAGGACGCCAACGGTTTCGAACATACGGGGGAGGGGGCGCAAAAAAAATCAAAAAAAGATAAGGAAAAAACGTAATGATGACGCAGAAATATACAAATTTCGGCTCACTTATATAAAAAAGAAGATAAGAACATTATACGTGATGATGACGAGGATATTTACAAATTTCAGCTCACTCGCGCGCACTAATTTAGAGTATTTTTTTAAGTCCTCAGTTTTTTGGTATAAATCGATATCCATAAGGCTGTCACTATATCTTGATTAGAATTGTAAGATTTGGTAAGCAAAAAATGACAAGAATTCCATGTTTTGTAAGCTGAAATACAAAAATTTTCGGCTCGCTCGCTGCGCTCGCTCGCCAAAATCTATCAAAATTCATTACACCCTCAAAAGATCCCTTTTAAGTGTTTGAAGAAGCATCATGTGGACTTTGTTTAAAGTCCCTACCGGGATGGGGTTGGGGTTGAACACTTTTTCAGAAATTAGGGGGGCAATTTTCGTGCTTGCCCCGGGCGCCGTTTTCCCTAGATACGCCACTGGATCAGTATGATATTCAGTGTAAACTTCCATTTGTTCCATCTTCATCAAACTCGATTTTGAGTATAAAGAAGCAGCTTAACGAGTTGTACTTGGAGAGAAGAGCGAAGGTCCTATATAGATGTCACGATGTCATCGATCTTTTACGTTTTTATCAGGTCAATGATTTCCTGCCGATATATATATAATAATAAACAGTGCTCCACTTTGTCAAAGTGAGGTCGGCCGAGTTGTGCACTATAATATTTGCCTGATCGAATTGATTAACATCATGACAATAACCCGACGATCACGACGTATTGTTGAAGTATTAGGCCAAAGTTAATGACACCATTATTGTATCAAGAATTGATTTGTATATGTTGATAAAAACAATAGGGGTACCTCTATATAAATTATATGAATTATCATGAACACGCCAGTCAAAAAAGAGAAAATTTGTCTAAACAATCAAGTGGCGTGGATTCCGAAGACAGTGCACGAGATTCGATGACATTTCACTGAAAAAAAATCCGGTGTTAGATATGAAACAACGAGCTGGTGTTAAATTTTCGGTGCTCATTTGTGGTGTTTTAGGCCTAATACGTCCGGGTGTCACTTCAAAATATAAAACTAATGTGTAGATAGGTAATTAGTTACTGTTTTTCTTGTTGATTTTGAACTTCAATTAGACGAACTAGAACTTTCCGATAAAGTATTTGATTTTTGAAAAAAAAAAGTAAACACATTCAAAACTAAAAAACAAAACAAAAACAAAAACAAAAAACAAAAAACAAAAAATGGTTTCCCCATTCGGGTACATGGTAATGTTAATGCTGGCAGTCTTCTGCAAGAACATGACTCTCACTGAAGAGATTGCCTTGGGTAAATGAGACAATATCACTGTTGTTGTTGCTGTTGTTATTATTTTTATTATTATTATAGGTTTTCCCGGTCAATTTCATACTTTTGTCATTCAAGTTCCTATTCCGAGCATTCGATTTCACGCATTCCACGCTCGCAGCACTGAACCAGCAATCAAATTCAAAATCCGGTCATTCGAATTCACTATCCGAGCATTCAAATTCACTGTCGGAGCATTCAAATTCACTAACGGAGCATTCAAATTCACTATCGGAACGTTCAAATTCACTATCAGAGCATTCAAATTTAAGAGAGGAGCACGCATTTCATCAATGAGCATTCAAATTCATGTCAAGCTGGCGACGGAATCTCGTCGGTCATTCAAATTCGTGAATAGGCAACCATGTTCCAAATAACTGCATACAATTTAAAAGAAGTCCTGAATTTTAGTTAGTTTTGGGCCTTGTATGCATGTGTTCTCATTTGGCTTTGAATATATTGGGATTTATGATGATTATTTATTTTGCAGTAGAGGTCCACCTGTTCACTGACAATTTTGAACTCGCACTTAGCAAATAGGAATATACAGGCACATGTCCCTCGGATTAGACATAAAATGGAGGTCCCCTGTGTAAGAGAGTCACAACTCATGCACGTAAAAGATCCCACTTCATTTATTCGTCGCAAAGAGCAGAACATCTGACTGGACCCCATATGGAAGACCAGCTTTTGCAGCTGAATATGGGTTATCCAGCCATCTTCTTTGATAGAAAAGGAAACAAACAAACAAAATGAGGCACTGTATAGGCCTACAGACAAGCATAATACGGACTGTTGGTTGACACTTTAGAGGAAAAAAAAAACACAATTTCGACTATATTGAAACTGATACATGAAAATTTTATATGTGTTGTTTGTTGTGTCAGTATTGCTGTCTTATTGATTTACTTTTGCGGGACTAAAGTGAGATCATTGTGTGTCAGTTTGTCTTAAAGTGATGAATTGTCATTATGTGGTTGGTGTTGGGGCGTTGTCAGCATGCAATATCATCAAGAAATATGATTACTATTCGTTGTGTTGTTTGGATGCACTGCTGATTGGACATTGCAATTTGAAATTTATTGAGATGAAAAACAAAGAATACATGAACACAGAACAATTTAGAACGTGTAAACAGTCCTAATTGCACTATATGCAAGCATTCATTGGTTGTGTTGGCCCCTTTTCCTTTCTTAAAAGTCTCCTCCATTTTCCTCGTTAAATTGATTGCACGAAGTAGGAACTTGACCGCCTAAAAATGAATTTGAACGCTCCAAACAAGCTCATTGGGACTATCACGTGACTATCGCATGAATTTGAATGCACGAGAAGGAAAATCGGTGCTCGCATTTTGAAATTGAATGCCCAATCGTGAATTTGCTTTCACGAAAACGAAATAGAACGCTCATAAATGAAATTGATCGCTCGGATTCTTAATTTGAATGCCCGAATATTTTCGCGTGCGTGCGCTGCGTGAATTTGAATGCACATTAATGAATTTGAGTGACAAAAGTATGAAATTGACCGGGAAAACCTATATTATCATTATTATTATTATTATTATTATTATTATTATTATCATTATTATTATTATTATCATTGTTATTATTATTATTATTATTATTATCATTATTATTATCATCATCCTCATCATCATTATTATCATCATCATATCATCATCATCATCGCCATCCCCATCACCATATTATCATTGACCGTTCGGTATAAAGTCAACTAGACAGAATTGAGTTTTCAGAGACTTATGATAAAAATGTTTGATTTCAGCTTTTTATGCAACAGAACAGGGGCCCAGAATTCAGAAAGAATGTCCAATAGTTCCCGTTTTAAGCCTATCAAATGGTTCCTTACAAGCATCAGGTTTGGATGCCATGGGGTTTGAATGCGCCGATTCATGAGACAGGTTGTAACTCACACAAAGTTGTGTCGTTCAATCATTCACGTCTTATCAATAAGAACTGTGGAGATGTACCCCTCTGTCCGATCAAGCGCTCATTTTTATTGCCAATTTCTATTTCGAAGATGGGCGCAAAAGTTTAAAGGTCAGAAATGATTAACATAAGTGCAGTCGTTTTTATCTCCCTATGAGTGGCTCACATTCATGTTGCTCATGCTCAGTAATGTTTCATCCAGGATGTATGTCATTACGATCCGCAGGGTCGCTACATGAGTTCATACTATGTGAATTTGTCCATTATAATGTTCCCGTTAAATTGCAGAACCACACCCCGTGACGTCAAACTTACCTCGATCAAACAGCACCTAATACATATTCCCATCATACACCAGCTTCATGCTACTTCCTGTCAGCGACTGCTCAGCAGATTTTGTGATTCGGTGACGGCATAGAAATATCGAATTTTTGACTAAATATTGTCCGAGCAAGACTATACCTGCTACCCTGGGTAAGAACATTGCTTTCCACTGTACTAGAGAAACTAGAGAAATACATTTGTTGTGATTGCAAAGGAATTTGGAAAGTTACGAAACAAGAGAAAAAAAAGTGCAAGATTCATGTGGTCCCAGACACTGAAAAATTTGCAGGATCTTTCCTTCAACCGACGCAATGCGACAGCATCGTGGTTCTGATGTTAATTCTGCACTGCTTTTACTTGCATTAGGGGACTGAAAGGTTACTAGTATTCGTTTCACAATCGTAGTACGTTTCTGTCATCTTTAGATTTGCATGGTGTATTCTTTTGTGCATTTATGACTTAAAAAGCTGAGCAAAAAGCCATGCCATGGTGGCCCTAGACGCTAGACACCAGTGGACACTGTCACTGATGACACTGACACTAGAAACAGAATCTTATTCTAGATTCTAGTCACTATTGATTTAAATTTATAGACTCTATTTTAAATTAAAATTTACATATTTTAAGTTAGATTTACTTATTATAGAGGACCTCCTTCCACGTAATGTTAGCATTGGTTAGAGGGGGTCTAACTAGTTTATCAAAGCAAAGGGCTGCCGGCTACTCAAACATCAGAGAGAAAAACAAAACAAAACAAAACAAATCTTTATTATGGAATAGATCTAGACTTCTAGATCAAGTAAATTCACGAGTACAAATCTAGCTAGCGGCATGGTCAGATTTTGGCGTGAACAGGTGTTTATTTATTAGGCCTATCTATGTGATGTGTTACTGTTGTTGACTGAACAAAAGGCGAAAGATTGATCAGTCTGTATCTTGTCGTGGGAGGATATATGCAGGGTGCTTCATAACTTCTCTTTCTTTTTCTTTTTTCTTTTTTACCACTTGTCCAGTCAGGCAAGCAGATTTTGAAGTTGTTGCAGAACACTTGCCCGAGTGTGAATTTTACTTGCTCAAAAAGAAAGTCCAAAATTATAAGAAAGTGATATAGGTCTAGACAAGCACTTGCAAGTCACAGACAGGCTTGATAAAATGCAACTGCTCGAATAAACAGCACACATTAATTCACACATTATAGTAAAAAAAGTTGGTTCAGTTGAATGTTGGTGTTGCATTGTGTTGTGGCTTCTTCACTTGAAAGTGCTGGAAAGTTGCTGAAATGAAAATCAAGTGTGTTTGAATCACTTAAAAGTCATCTTTGAGCTTCTGTATGGTTGACTTGAAGGGGGAAAGTAAACAACAACAACAAAAAAGAAAGAAAAGATGACTTAAAAACTTTTTGCTTGACAAATTCGGGCAAGCATTTTCTCTCTTTGTTCCGAAACACTTGCCTGATTTTGATTTTCACTTGCCCCGGGCAGTCAGGCAAGTGCTCAATGTAGCACCTTGATATCTTATGCAGAGCTCAGAGACTACGTCTGGTTTGATGGAAATCCTCCTATACAGACTGAAGGCTGTCATACTGGCTCCTTGTAGGTATAGGGGAGGATGTTCCAGCACGAAAACCGATTCACCGTTGATCATTCATCAGCAAAATGCATAGAAGTGCATGCACAACTGAAGTGCGTGCAGTTCTATATCACAGAACAGTAGAGTAGTGTTGTGTGTGAATGTAAGGAAGAGGACCGTTAAAATCCAAAATAGTTATTAAAATTCTCCGGACAGAGGGATTTTTCTGCCTGGGATGTTCAAATTATGGCTTGCTTGTAGCAGCAACAGCTATTTTGCCAAATGTTGCGATAGATTACAGACCTCTTTCTGCTGCCTGCATAAAGTGCAAACCTGCTATTCATTTGAAATGACATTTATATTGGGATGAGGTTACATGTTGCTGTAGAACATTTTGATATTGTCGAGAACCTCTATAATGCAAGTGTTGTACCTCACTGTTACCCTGTTTTTTGTTTCCTTTGCAGTTTATTTTCCTCGGAGAGACACAGACTAGATATACGTCATAATGTTCCAGACAAGATCCGAGTATGACAGGTCAGTTATCCCTCCTGTTCTCTCTCTTTCTCTGCTTTATTGGTTAGCCCATGGGATGGGGTTGGATCATCTTTTGTGACATAGTAGAACTCAAAATCCAGGCCTCATTAAAACCAAGCAAATATCTGCTTGTGATGATTTTGGAAAGGAAATGGTATCCCATAAAGTTTTACTGCTCAAGCATCATGGGTATTGCAATTTCAGACCAGAGAATGTATTGCCAGTGCTGTATAAATGTGATGTCCATGTAACAGAGATGAGAAAATTAATTTGAGGTGCAGCAAATCTATGAAAGATTTCTGATTTAAACATGCATCACTATAGCAGGGGACAAAGTTCATATTTACACACCAAAACCTGACCACATTTGAAAATGATCTTCATTGTGAAATGAAAAAGTTGATATCTCTGTTACAAGGACATCATGCAATTTGTTGACCTAACCCAATGGACTGACCCACATATCAAGATTAGAAACTCTTTTTCTCTTGTTTCTCATCAGGTTTAGAATACTGGAGGAAAGCACATCTTGAAAGCCATTGAAAAGAGAGATTTTTGCATTCAATATTTTTGGTTCCTTGATGATTTATTACACGCTCCACTTTGCTTTCAGCTATTCAAACATGACATAATATGTATACTGCAGAAGCTACATATTGCAATTATTTGCCTATTATATCAGTGTTTATGTGGTCATGCTGATGTCTTACCATTATCACGTAATATTCTGAAGTCAGAAATCAAGAGACAAGCAATGGATTTGGTATTCAACATTGTTTTTGCACTCATGCCATGTAAAATTTTGTTTTCTCAAAAACGAGTATTGCTCTTTTCTGTGTGAATTTTGACATAGGGGAGTCAACACATTTTCTCCAGAGGGTCGTCTGTTCCAAGTTGAATATGCTATTGAAGCCATCAAGGTATGTATGGCATCATCAGTGTGAATAGCAATTTACTGATCTAGTGTGGTTTTAGTTTTGAGGAGGAAAGGAAAGTCTGCATGAATTATGTTGTTTCATTGATTCTATCTACTGAATCAGAAAATTTCAATTTTAGGACACATGATTCTATCACAAAGTTATGCATGCATTCACTAGTTCAGGCATTAACTGTATGTGTTGTGTTCAGTTTTTTTAATTACTTTAGGTTATTGTTGTGACATCAGAATGAAACGCTACTCAAAAGGCACTCTTGTATATCTTCATCGGTCCATATCATTGTTTTTGTGAATGAAGTATTTCCCAAGAGTGATATATTTTCATTTTATTACTCCTCGTCTCGTGGTGATGCCAGCTTGGTTCTACAGCCATTGGCATCAGGACAACGGAGGGCGTGGTCCTGGCGGTAGAGAAGCGAGTCACATCCCCTCTGATGGAGGCCACCAGTATAGAGAAGATTGTGGAGATCGACAGCCACATCGGGTGTGCCATGAGTGGGCTGATTGCCGACTCGAGAACGATGATCGACAAGGCAAGAGTAGAGGCACAGGTATGGATGATGGATGCTGTAGCGCTGTAAATGCCACATATTTAGCAAGTCTAATTTTTTTGCGAATCGGGATTTCCCGACGATTTCGCGAGTGGGTTAATGGTAGATTTGTGATCATGGAGTACAGTACATGTACTGAATGGAGAAATGTTTGCGTGCACATCATGATCTTGTCGGGATCAGAGTTAATATTTTCATGTGTCTTTAAATTAGTGAAGATCACCTGACTTGCAAAATTTGGGAAAATAAAAACTTCGCGAAATATTCAGTGTATAGAGTAGATCTTTTGAGTGAGAGACTTGTTTTGGTGTACAGCGATGAAAAGTAAAAGTGTGTCATCTGTGAGATAATTTGCAGAGAAAGATAAAAAAAAAAGGATATGAGGATAAAAAGAAGGAAATATTAGTATTTGGGGTTTTTTTCCCCTCATGAATGGAAATTAAGGAATTGTTAGTCGCACAAGAGAGAAAAGAAAAGATAGAAGGAGACATTT
This sequence comes from Diadema setosum, assembly GCA_033980235.1. Lineage (NCBI taxonomy): Eukaryota > Metazoa > Echinodermata > Echinoidea > Diadematoida > Diadematidae > Diadema > Diadema setosum. Next base: position 35,257,189 of record CM067060.1, read on the forward strand.
ATTCATTTTTTCCAAGTTTATTGAGCCTCTGCCACGAACTGGCTTCAGCTCAGGTGGTAGTGCAACCACCTTGAAAGCAGTAAGGTGGGTAATGGGTTCAAATCCCAGATAGTTCTTCTCTTCATTGTGCTCTTTAGATATACAGCTCCGTCACGCTTATGTGAAAAGCTGTGAGAGCACAATCTCTATGTATAATATCTCGATAATATGACTCCATCTCTTTGTCTGGTAATAATTGGTCGTCTTGTTTCTTGTCCTTGTGCTTATTTTCAAATCTTCTAAATTTGTCTAATTATTCATGTATATTTCTACCTATTTGTCAATCTAGTCTATCAAGTCTTTGAATTCTGTTCTTGTCTTGATGAAGTGGAAACTTGATACATATTCATACTTCGCATATGTTGTGTAATACGCGCAGTATGATGTATATGATGTGCATTTATTTCCAGTTGTGGGTTAGAAGACCTTCTAATTCGGCATTGATTTCTTTAAGTTCTTGATATGGTTGAGACACCTCATTGCATATCATGACATGAAACAATTGAAAATGAACTGTGATACAGCCTGTATCTGGCATCTTATTGATGGGTTGAGACAAAGATGAAAAAGATATGCAACCTGTGTTTTTCTTCTTGTCGCTGTTTCAGAGTCACTGGTTTACATACAACGAGAAGATGTCCGTGGAGAGTGTGACCCAGGCGGTGTCAAACCTGGCGCTTCAGTTCGGTGATGATGAGGCGGGTGTTGGTGCAATGGTGAGTCTGCGGCGTCCAGTGTCATTTGTTCAGAGACAGAAATGTTATCTAGCCATGGTCATCATAACATACCAGCAATTCTTGTGTCTAAGACACATTCAGGTGAAAGGTGTGCTCTGGGGAAAGGCTCGTACATAACGTTTGATCTTAAAGGAATAATTTACCATTTGCAGATGAAACAAAAACCCAGCATTAGTGCTTTAAAATAGGTCCAAAATGTGAGTTTGGGATAGAAACAACCATTGTAAAAATTTGAATCTGTATAATCAATATTTAGTATCGTTAAATACACAAAATGTGAACAATAGTTATAATAAAAATGTTGCCAGTCTAAACCTTCTACAGTTGTGGTTTAATGAGAAAAAGACTGACATCTTCTTATATTTTAGGATTTATTGCAAAATATTATATGGTAGGATGTTTTGTGATACAACAGACCTACACATATGCATCAAATGTGATATCTTGAACATTTTTAAATCATTGTTCCCAAAGGTAAACAGAATCTTTAATAAAAAGGATAAAATGAAATTGTAGTTCTATTAGCTAATTGTGCTCTTACTGCAAAGTACCATCTGTAATGTTCAGCTAAGAAATATGATGATAAAAGCACAAGGCTTTGTACTCTCCTTCTTGAAAAAGTACTACAACTGTAATATTTCACAAATGAATGTGCAATAGATTGCCTACAAGTCCAATACAGTAGAACCAAGTGAAGTGCATTTGCATGCATATATTTAGTAGTTGTGATAGACTTCTGTCAGTAATCACAATATGCAGGGATGTTCAAACCGGGAGAGGTAAACAGACAGTGTTAAGTACTTCTGCAAAGTTATCTATTATCTTTTATTGGATGTGTGTGATGTATTTGCCACAGTACATCCAGTGAGATATGCTCCTGAGTTTAAATGCTTCTGAACCAAACCTTATAGAAGTTCAGTTGTAAAGTGTTCCAGGCATCACATGAGAATCTTCAATACTATTCAAGGGCATGACAGAATGTTAACCCTGTACTTCTTTGGACCCTTGTACTTATTGTGGTAATGCTGTTTATCAGATTGATGAGAAAGTTTCTGCAGCTGCAGATGTTCATTCCTTTTCCTTTTGATTTCCCATACCAGAGCCGTCCATTTGGAGTTGCATTGCTGTTTGCCGGTATTGATCAGAATGGCCCGGTATTGTAAGTAACAAGTCTCATTTCATTAGAGTGTTGCTGTGAAGTAATTTTTAGCTACATTCCACTGATGGCTTTAGTCCTTTTTACTTTCATTTGCAAACAAACAAATAAACAAACAAACAAACAAACAATGTATCAAACTCAATAACCAAAATTCACAAATGTAAGTAAAATTTAGTCTGTTAGTCATGCCTATTTCAACTGTGCTTATGCCCAGAACTTATTGCTTTGTAAAAATATGCCCAATAATGAATGCACTCTGACATACCCTTGTGAAAGTTGTGCCATGTGATTTGGTTTATGGACTAGATTTAAGCTATGGACTTTATTTTGACTACCCTTGTGAATTTTGGGCCAATGTGTTTATAAGGACTAGTATGACTCAAGGAGTCATGGGTCAGAAAGCACTGTCTTGCAATTCTTACCCCTCCCCCACTGCAAAAACAAAGTAGAAAAAAAAGTGATTAAGTTGGTGGGGGGGGGGGGGGGGAAGAGGACAGACTGCATACCATGTACACAGTCTTCAAGAAAAGATATTGTAAACACTGTATTACACAGAGAATGGTGCTGCAGGGAAGGCTCATGAGTGATCCAGTATTATAGTGTATTGGATGACACCAAGATGCTGAAACATAATGTAGCAAGTACCAGGTACTTGGGATGACCCATTTTGATGTGATGAAAGGCCAGTGACCTGCTGCAGACGAGAACAGCGCCCCCAGCAAGAACTTGCCATGACATTTCTGTTTGTACAGCACCTTTCCTGGCTTGTTGGTAGTGTGTTCTAATGCCTCCATGCTGGTGCTATTTCTTCCTCCAATCAGATACCACATGGACCCATCGGGGACATTCCTGCAGTTCGACGCAAAGGCCATCGGGTCGGGGTCGGAAGGGGCCCAGTCGCAGCTGCAAGAACTCTACCACAAGGTGAGATGTGAGCTAGGAGGATGGATAGGGTTGGGAGAAGGATTGGCTGGGAGGAGGATGGAAAGATGGGATGGTATTCTGGCTGTGTAACAATGCAGAGGAAGAAGTGACATGTTTTTGGTTGATTCGGCAAACTGACTGACACAGAAAGTCAGGGATACTGTAAAACGAGGAACGTTCACATTCATTTTAATTTCGCGAATTTTGCGAGAGCCAACATTTGCGAATTTAAAATGCATGTGAAAGTTCTTGCCTACGCTATTTTCATTGAATGCCAGTGGCAATTTGCGAATACATGTATTTCATGTGAGAAAGGCTGTCGGCTCCAATTTGCAAAATTTTCATGCCGCAAATATATTGTGTTTTACAGTATACAGTACAACCAAGTCAAATATGTATTTGAGAAATCTGATGCTCAATGGATTTCTTCCATGTTGTACGGGGTTACTGGAGAATGTGAAGCGACAGTCAGAAATGTTGCCTGAAATATAGCTTTTGCAAATGGTTCATTGTTCCTCTTTGAGTCATGTCTAAGTTAAAGAGGGATATTTATTGTTTAGAGATGAGTAGAAATATTGACAGACAAACAGACAGAAAAAGAGAGAGAGAAAAAAAAAAAGTTGTCTGAGATGGACTATTACCTGAGTGAACAAATGAATGGATAAGTTGTGATTCATCATTCATGAGTTAGAATAACAATGTTTTCTGGTCTATGCTTTCTGTTCTTGTGTTACCCAGTCAATGACACTGAAAGAAGCCTCGAAGGAGGCCCTCGTTGTTCTCAAGCAAGTCATGGAGGAGAAGCTAAGTTCAACAAATGTAGAGGTGAGTGTCCTGTGCTGTTTGATCAGCAGCATACAATCAAATCTCCCTGAAATAGCTCGCTAAGAGATTTAAAAAAAAAAAGAGATAAAAAAACTGACCATTGTGGATGACAGGACTGTTAGAAATAAGATGAGGTTACAGAGGTTTTCTTTTATTTGATATCTTACTCCCTGTGAATAAGATCATATGCTTAATCTGTATTATAATGAACACCAAGTGAAAATGAAGGAACTAGATAGTTCTGTGTGGAATAAATTTACAGACAGCCATTTGTTGGTGTCTTGTTTTTTTGTTTAAGCTTCAGTATACAGCTGTATATGCTTTGATGTATTATATCAGTTGAAAGTACCGTCATAAAATCATCTTCTATTGTTAGGAATCTTGGAGTGTGTTTTGACACACATCTGAACATGGAAGCACACATCACAAATGTGTGTAAATCATCATACCATATGATATCAATTTTAGACGTATCAGGAAATATTTTGATGAGAATAGTATGAAAATGATCATCCAAGCATGTATTGTTAGTAAACTGGATTACTGTAATGGGTCACTATATGGACTCCCTGATTCTCAAGTTGGGCGCCTGCAGCGAGTCCAAAACTCCTGCGCAAGGGTTATCTGTAACAAACCCAGGTTCTCAAGGATTACTCCTCTTCTGAAAGACCTACACTGGCTTCCGATTCATAAACGAAATATTGTTTAAGATTTTGTTGATTGTATGTAAGTCACTCATCGGTCAAGCTCCCAGTTACATATCTGAATTATTAGTACTTAAATCTCATAGACATACTCATAATTTGCACAGTTCCAAGGACACTCTTCTTTTACAAATTCCAACAGGTAAAACAAAAGTAACATTAGGAGCATTTGCCTGTGCAGCTCCCAAACTCTGGAATGACCTACCATTAGAAGTCCGGAAATCCCCAACTGAAGCAGTTTTTAAATCACGACTCAAAACACATCTTTTCATTTAACTATTCATTATCATCAAGCACATCAGAAGCTTTTGCAGCACAGAAGAATATATGTCTATAGGTTTTGCGCTTTATAAATTGATATATTATTATTATATATATGGTTGTGTTGTTTGTTTTTTGAGGGATCTTCATATCTGTCCTTGCCTTGTTTATTTTGTAGCTATGAAAGATTAATGATATTTTTTGTGCATTTTATCCACCAACATTTCCCTTTTTTGTTTACCAAGTCAGTTTTTGATTGCATATCTTGCTTCTAGCATAAAATGATTTACGTTCCCAACATTAACACTTATATACTTTTATATGAATAGGCAACAAAATACAGGGCAATGTATGACTAATCAATTCGTGCTTATGTGCCTGCATGTCTTGTAATATTAATACACTTTGCATGTTGTTTAGAATACATTTTGCTTGAGGTCTATAGATCATTATATTTAATATGATTCTTTTAAAATATCAGTTGATATTGCCTATATTACCTTGTGAATCTTCTGTTCTCTTTTTTCTTTTTCTGAACTGAAATATCTTGATAATCAAAACATTGACATGTTAAAAGTATGCCCTCTGATACACTATAAATATCTTTTCTTTTTTTTTTCCTCTCTTACAGGTTGCAACAGTCACCCCTGAAAAGAATTTCCAGATGTTCTCTAAAGAAGACATTGAGGCAATCATAGCACAGATGTAGTAGGACCTCTTTGTAGAGTATTCATTTTCATTATCATTTGTACTCATTTTCATTCTCCTCTTGTAATTCTCAACTTGTGAAATGTTGTCACACATCAATGTGATTTGGACCTCACTCTATGAAGAATCTTTGTAGGGGTTACAGATCGTCCGTGAGGCCTCATTGAATCTTTTACTCGCAGCAAAGTGGTAGGGTGGGACTCAATGTGAGAGTGATGAGTTTGAATGGGATGACATTAGATATACACAGGACTGAATGCATGCACCCAGGCTGCATGTTCCTATTGTGTCACCTCTCACAACTGTCGCAGCCCCTCTCCTCTCCCCCACCCAGCAACAAGAATTTGGAATCTAAATACTCTCAGGATCATAAAAAGTATAGAGATGTATGTATGTGACCTGGTGTAAATACACATACGTGTGACCATCAAAAATGTGAGACATTAACAAATATTTACTTGTGCACACAAAACTTTGAATCAAGTTGCTTTTCAAGCTGTTCTCAGACTTGTCATAACTTTGCCTGCCAGCAGTCATGTGTAGACCCTCCTTAAAAGAGATGTTCAAGGTCACAACGCTAAACTGCACCACAGAAAGTCTGAGGTAGATGTGTGATATCAGTAGCAATTCCTTCTTGAAACATTTGAAGGAGGGATTAAATTGGAGTGATGAGGAGGTTCTGGTTGTATTTGAACCATGTAAGGATTTTGTTTTGTTTTTTATTGTTTATTTAGTTTTATTTTATTTCCCCTTTTTTCTGTTACTTGAAACTTGTCTGGTCCATGTTATATATCTGTAAAGACTCATAGCAATATTCTAAAAGATATAAAGACTTAAAGGCCAGTGAAACAAACTCTTCCCCAATCGATGCCCTGCTTTGGTGTTACAAAAATACAACTACAGCAGGGATGATTTCTTACCAGATCAAGAACATATTGCATCGCAGATAGGTCTGGCTTGCAATGTTATCTAGACATGGTACTGAGTATTCAGTTCTATGTTCTGCCCTCCAGAGTGGATGGAGCATCTACTGTTGGGAGACACATGTTTTGGCATGCATTTTGGTAACTTTTTAAAAAGGGATATATGCATTTAGCCTTTTCTAGACATACAGCTGCAAGAAGAGAACTAAGTTTGATCGTTCGCTAAGCAATCTTGTTGCATTTTTCTTGATAAGCATGCAGATTTTCCATTGCCACCCAATGAAAAAAGAAGAGAACTAACTAGTGTTTTTAGCATGCTTTATAATTTCTGAAGCCCAGTAATCCATTGTGGCAAGAAGTACTATATGCTCTACATGGTTGTAGTAAATTGATAGGTTATGGAGGTTACTTTGGACTTGACCAAAGCTTGTCACCCCACCTCCAAAATGAGGACATCACCACAGACACATGAAGATGAATTCTCTGAATGGACCAACAATAAATGAAAGTAATCACAACATTCTCTTGTGTAGATGCCAAAGAAGCAGAAGGTGATAACTCCATGGACATAGTGCTGTGTTGGTTCTGATTATACAGATGATGCCTGTCATATTAACTCCATGGCATATTTTACATTGTGGTATTTCTCCACATTTTTTTTTTTCACTCCCCACTTGTCAGACTATGAGATGAGTGACCTCGCAAAATCTTTGACCGCACTGACCCTTGGCTTGTTGCTGGCCATTGCCTACCTCTGGAGGTCAAAACCCACTTCAGTTCTGAATGAATCAAGTTGAAAACTTGTCGTCGAGTGTTGTAACATAATTTTCGTGTACATATTATTTTCGTACAACGGTTGTTAAACTTCGCGATGCATTCTTGATGTATGTTCGGACTCGTGTGTAGGACTTGCTTTCAATTAAAGTCGGAAAGTGACTTAGAAAGTGTATCCCCACTTTCGTTTATAACATTTGTGAGATGCTTTGTGTTGTGTTGAAATGAAATTTTAGGACAGGTACTTTGAATATTGACCAAATACTCGTTTGTGTGTGTTTGTGTGTGTGTCTGTGTGTTTTTGGATGTAAATATATCATGTAAAATAAAACCAAAATTTTTGATGAAGGAAAAATATACTAAATATTGTAAACCATGCTGCTTAGCAACTCTAGAACAAGCTCTCTCACAGTTAGCTATACACATACTTTTCATCAGAAACAAACCCTTATGTGTAGGATGCAAAATCCACAAACAAACAAACAAGACGGATGTTTTCCATTCTTTACTTGATCCTTTAATACATGCACGTACTATCATTACTCATTTACAGCATATGCTAATAATATCATAAATTAGGTTTTCTCTTATCTGCTTTTTTGAGATCTGTGTAATTACTTTCAGTACAGCGTAAAGCTGTACCTGACCCGTTCACATTAGTATTACTTCTCAAATACAATGTATGATGTGAAGTTCTGAGAAGTTCTAAGAACAGAACCTCCCGACTCTTCTCGTGAAGTCTGAATTACGTAAGGTGATGATTATATCGTTATTCAAGCAATAAATTCTCATCCGGTTCTAAGATGTACATACAAGGTTCTCTCCAACATGAAGAAAGTGTGTATATGAAAAATACACCATGGTACAGAAATTACCAAGATATGCAAATAGAGAATGTGTTGTAACATTGACTTGTTGTTTTTCCCAATCAATAATTTGGTACATGTATATTCAACCCATATAATAAGGCAGACTGTTTAAAAAACAAAAACACACACACACAAATAATGAAGTGGAAGTTTCCAAAGGACAAGAAACTAAATTCATGACCTAAGTGGGTTAAAGCTGACATATAACAGACTTACTATGATGAGCAATGAAGTCTGTAAGCTCTGACCTTTTTTTTTTTTTTAAGTTCACTTTGTGCATACTGCTTCAACGTATCAGGCTGGTGTACTGACCTTACTATCTCTTCTCTACTTCGTCAGTTTATACAGCCATCATTCCTATGAAACAGAAGCCAAAGCATTTGTGTAACATTTGAAATCAGATTGCTGTTAAATGTACTTTACCTCGTCCCTTTTTTAGTTGGTCTAACAACTATCACTGTACAGACAAAGTAGACTTGTCAGGCTCAAGGAAGCCCATATTTTGAAAGTAACATTTAGCAAACATTTTAACTTTGATAATATTTTGTGAACAAAGGAGAAAATGAATTCTGAGTAAAAGGTTGTCCTGCATACCAAGATATATCTCATTTGTACAAAAAAACAACAACAACACAAGACTGACAAAGCATTTTGTATGGATAGATATACCGACTACTGTAAAAGTGGATATTTTCGCGTGACTAATTTTTCGCGCTCGGCCCAGTAAGAAGAGTTTCGCACGTTTTTAATTCCGCGGAATCAAGACAGTAAGTACGGGAACACGTGGCAAGCAAAAATATTTGCATGCTTTTATTTTAGTGCTATATGGTTGCGCGAAATGCGTGAAAATTTCAACATTGCGAAAATTTCCACTTTTACAGTATGCAATACCATTCATTATTGGTAGTGTGGCAGCCCTTTACAGAGCAACATTTCATCGCCAAACCCATACTGGAGGTTTTAAAGGAGAACTCTGGATGATTTTCAAACTTTTACATTGGAACAACAATAAATTGGTTATACTGGGTACAGAGTTTTAGAATTTATAGTGATTGGGATAAGGAATAAGAATGTTTTCAAAATTCATAACAAATCTCAATAAACAAGGATGACATCAGAGCAGCTTCACATAATTACAGAATGCATGAGTGGGGGCTCAATGAAGCAGAACAAAAGGAGAAAGCATGCATAAATTCTACACAGGTGACCTTGTTAAGTAATCAGTATTGTAATGGACTAATATTGCTGCATTTCTGAAATATGTGAGCCTCTTACTCATGCACTCTTACAATGAGCCCCCCCATTCATGCACTCTCATGGTGAAGCTCCTATGTCATCATCCTTGTTCAGTGTTGATTTGTTTGGGGTTTTTCAGAGTATTGGTTTCTCCGCTCAAGGACCACAATCAATACCACAAATCTAAACATGGATCTGTCATTTCATGATGTGAAATTATGAAAACTGTCTGAACTTCCCCTTTAAAGAAAAGTTGTATGGACCTGGAATACACACAAACTACCACAGAGAGCAATCTAAGACTCGATGACTTTTTAATACATATCAGAAGCATTTATCTACGGGTGCTTTGAAAGGGATACAGGATTATTGAAGGATCAGTCGCGATTCAAGCACTCAGCCTCACTTTATTCAATGGCACAGATTTTCTTAGTTCCATTTACTATTTGCAGTTTCTGAAAAGGAGCATTTCAGTTTGGTATCTACCAGGACGGTCTGAGAGGTCAAGGGGGTTCAAAGTTGACACTTCCCCAACCTAAATTCATTTCATTACAGCATTCATTTCTTTTAATGTGGGCAATTTTCATATACAAAAAAAAAAAAAAGGAAAAAGAGCTAAACTCTCTTGTTTAAAGAAACACAAATATGGGCAGGAGTGTTGGACTATAGTTAACTCTCAGCCCAGTCTTTGTCGACTGCTCCAAGCAAGAAAGCGGGAGCTTAAAAATGCATGCAAGCATTTGCCTTCCTTATATGGACATACGACATCCATGCAGGGATATGACTCTCTTTGACATGTACTATTGTGCCTTTACATTTTGATTGCTTGTTTGTTGTTGTTGTTTTAACACAATAACAATTATCTCATGCTGCATGTCATCACTCTACATATTTGGCTATTTAGGAGCCAGAGCAATACAGAGAATTATTGTGAGAAAGACAATAGATTCATATCCATTCTAGACATATCCTCCTGATGGAACATATCTGGGAACATACAAGTATATGTGGCATATGCCATATATTTCACAGTACACCTGTATTACTACTTGTCGCGAATCTAAGATTCCACTCATATTCACAAAATTATGAAATAGTAAAAAATATTGCATCCTGCAACACAAATGTGCTGTATATCATTTCAAACACTGGAAATCATAGCTTTCTTTTTTTTTTTTGGAAAAGGGAAAATACACTGTACTTTTATTTATCATGTCACTGTGTTTCACAATCACAAGGTCAACCACACTTAAATATACCAAGGAAATATACGTCATATACACAGCCATGCTGCATACATATGCGGCAGATGCAGCATTTCTATTTGAATGCATCTTTCTACCAGTCTTTCTTAACCAGTCTCGCTACCAGCCTCTGAAGCTTGTTTCAGTTCATCTTACACATCGTTATTTCAGGTTGGAGTCTCAAAGGTCAAAGGGTCAAAAGTACATGTACTTCTACTTGCAACTTTGTAATATAACACTGACCAACATCATAGCATGAACACTTCCATTCCTCTTGCTATCATTGACAACAAGGAATGCAAACTGAAGGAAAATGCTCTCCCTGCACAAGCCACAATGCATGTGGGTCATGTCAAATACAAACAAAAAAGTAAAAAGACTTGCTTACTGAGGTTACTTACAATTCATGCAACCATCACACCAGGGAGGTAGCAACATTAGAGCTACTCAACTGTTGCCATGGCAACTCATTTCATCATCATCAATTACTGTTTCATCAAATCAAAAAGTATGTCATCCTGCTTCTAACAGGGAAATACAAATGGGTTATCCATATGTGTCTACTTATGTAGTAGGAATAAAGTGAACTGTTTGTGGTACAATTCATCTCCATAATTACATACGACACAAGGAAAAGGACTGCCAGAGAATCCCATGATCTAATACATGTTGCCAATTTGAGGCGTGCACTTTGTCTTTTCTGATTAAAGGTAAAATGAAATGCATCATCATCACTGGGATGCACAAAAACAGACTCGCATTACCTGTTTTTCTGTCACTAGCAATACATGTCCTCCACCATATCCTCCTAAAATTCTTTCGATATACAAAGATCATGGTTGATGTCTATTCTGAATTTCTTCCTCGCTAAGTCTGCTTAATACAAAAAATGTAAAGTATTAAAATGATACTGCACATTTATCTGCAATTGTAGCACCTCTACATGATTTAATTCCACATTGAAATACAACACATGCTGCCTATCTACTCAAAGAAAGTTGCTTTTCTTAAGTAAAACAAAAAGAACTCTGTCTAAAGAGGAGTTGTTATAATTATTAGCCATATACCCACACTCATGTTAACCCGTTCCGTATGGGAACCTGGTGGTCTGCGTACTGTAAAAGTGGAAATTTTCGTGGTGTTAAAATTTTCGCGCATTTCGTGCAACCAGAAACTAGCGCGAAAATAAAAGCATGTGAATATTTTTGCTTGCCATATATTCCTGTGCGTGATGTCTTGATTCCGCGGAATTAAAAACATATGAAACTCTTCTTACCCGGCCAAGCGCGAAAAATTACTCGCGTGAAAATATCCACTTTTACAGTAATAAGTCTATGAGGCATTTCAGAGTTCAGTATGGAATGGATTAATTTGTGCACTCTCTCCATATGCTGTACTCAACTTTTCAGCACCATTTTTCAATGATCTTATTTTGTATTTTTAGGTATGCACAATACAACCTGTGTCTTTTGGTGCCATGCTGTCTTCTCAGCTTACATGCATGCATCTATACCTACTTCAGCAAACCACAGTATTTTCGTTGAAGGAAATTTGAACTGGAATGGGTGTGATTAACTCTCGCAGGGTTATAGCCAGAAGTGCAACAAAGAGCAATCCCAGTGCACTAAATAAAAAGCAGGCAAAAGACTATATGAAATAGAAATAAAAATATGAAACAATAAAAAAACACAACAAAAACACAGAAAATATGGAAACATGCTCAACAATACTAAGTCCATATTTTTTTTTTATACACACAAATATAAATATTGCCTTGATTCACTGCAAACATTTGATTGGTTCAATATCATAAAAAAAGACCAAGCAAAATATACATATATTCGGATATATTCGAAGCACTATTACCCTGTCTTAATCGGAGGTTGAAAAAAAAGAAAAAAAGAAAGAAAAAAAGTCAAATGGGAAATTACAATCACATACCATGACAAGTGTAAGACTGGTGATTAAAGAAAGAAATATTATTCATGTTGTTTTTTCTTTTCTTTTTACTTCTATTCAGTTTTTCTTGTCTGTGTGTAACAGTGAACATAATTAACAGTCCATCCAAGCAATTACTATTTTTACACATAAATTGAATTTGCGGGCACAGAAATCCTGCATAAGTGGACATTTTTGCATGATAGATATGAACAAATTCATCTTTTTTTTTTTACAGTGTTCTTATATGAAATGTAAACACAAATAAGGCCATTTCTGTTTTTTTTTTCCCTCCCAAGAGCTGTTCCCCTTTCAACAATGAAGCTCAGGTATTAATTACAGTGAGACACTTCTACAAGCATGGTGCTGGTATTCTCATATTTCACTGCACATACAGATGTAGCACAAACATCAACAAGTTTAAAAGAACACATTGTAATTGCCCTCATTGCCATAGAATTAGAAAAAAAAAGAGAATTAGGGAAAAGCAAGAATAAGAAAGCTCAATATTTTGGGAAACTGAAGGTGTCACACATGTCTTTCCATAGAAAATTTTATCTACTTGCTATCAAATGACGTGTTTGAAAGGATTTTACCAGACTAGCACATGCGGGAAAATACATTAATACCTTTCTTGATAGGTACAAAATAGTTACACATGCATACAATGTATACACATATTCTTGATCGGGTATGCAGCTATACAGATGTTATACAGTATTCAACATTGTAGTCTAAAAGTGACATTCATCCTATTCTCATTCAGTCACAGTCTAAACAATTACAGTGGGAAACTTAGAATTCCTACCACCACAATCACTGTAGAAATGTAGAAACAGGGCGGAAATGTCCTGATTTTCAAAATGTCATTCAGTCCATCTATCTTTCATACCAGAATCCATCTAACACACATGGGAACTAAATGGGATGATAGGAATACTTGCAACTGTCTTCATGTGATTCTTGTATAACACATCATTCTTTTTAGAACATACCAGCCACTCATTACAATTGTACTTCATCAAAAAAATAACTAATTCCATGCCTCAAGCAATACATCCAAACTCCAGTGGGCGATACTTTCTTCTTTTATTGGACAGAACAGTAAATGTTTTTACATAACTTGCACATGCTCCATTAAACTGAAAATGAATCCCCCTTTTCTCTTACAATATATGTACAAAATCATACTGCATGAAATACCAATTTGACACAAAAGGTCCTTGACAACAACTCACAAGATAAATGATTCAATTCTTGAAATGTGTACAATTTTTCCACCTACAACCAGAATGTGTTGGGTATTAGCAGAACAGTCACATTACACTAGGCGTTGTCACATCAGCCCGATAAAATCCAAGCTCGAGATATTTTTCGCGATCGCAAATTAGCGCGCTATTTCATTTCCAATTCACATCAGCCCAAACATTATCAAATAGCGCGCTAGTTCGCATTAATTATCCTGCTATCCGGAAATTTCCTGAGTTGGACTCAAGAAATTTTCTCGATCAATGAGCGCGCTAATTTGTATTCACATTATCAAATAGCGCGCTATTTCATGATCGGGTTAATTTCCCAAGTCAGAAAATAGCGCGCTATTTCAAAACATCGGGCTGATGTGAAAACGCCTAATGACTCTCATTTCTTCTGCTTTATTGTTCTTCCATTAGAGCACATGGTCATGGTTAATAGCTCACCAAACATGTTCATTTTTCTGTAACTCTGAGTATTCCCTTTGCCATATACTTTTCAGCTTTTAATTTTTGTGATTTTTTTTTTTTTTTTTGCAGAATTAGAAGTTACAACAACAGAAATGCAACATTGTATGCAAATTGCAAAATGCAAATTGTTTCTAAGGGCAGAAAATTGTTAACTTTTCTCTTGAAATGGTATACTTTATTTCTCAACTTAGTCACTGTGGTTCTCTTTCACGAATTCAACCAATTGTAGAACTGTTTCAGGCAGTCTCTATTAGCAAAATATATGGCATACACAGCAATTGCCCTCCATGATTTGACAAACGATACATGAACACAGTTGGGACTGATATCCGACTGCAATACAAAGCAGAACTATGAACAAGGGGACAAAAACACACACAAACAAACACATAAACACACCTAAGAACATCAACATACAGAAAATGAACAGAATACAATACTGTTAAAGATTTCATTTAACTTTCGCATCATTTCTAGCTGATACAAACGGGGACGGCATTCTAGTTTTTACTTATGAGGAGGAGGGACAACTTTGTCAGCTTTCTCATGGCCAAGGCATGAATTATTTCATCTCCATCAAACAGAAGACTTTCCTCAAAATGCAATTCGACTCCATGTTCAAGTTCCCTCCTTTTATAGAGTATGTAAAATGCGATAAGCAGACAATAGAAGTTTCATCATTTTATTTAAAAAGCAAATCACACAAGCAAACTATGAGGCAATGATTTCCTCCCCTCACAACTCTCCAATTTGTTACTACACAGAAATATTAATATAATTATTATGGTTTAGGTTAATCATTTAGCAAATGCAATCGTCTTACCCCTACAAGTCATTTTGGTGTGTTACTACAAGACTGCAATAGATTTATGCAAAGGAATAGCAAGTCCTAGTTTTTGGTGAATCAGGATTTCCCGACGATTTCTTGAGTTGTCAAATTTGCGATCATGGGAGTAGAGCAATAGACAGAGAAGTGTACAAGTGCACAGCGCATTTATATCAAGATCATAGTCAATATCAATTGTGTGTTGTTATATTTGCTAACAGCATCCGACTCACAAAATTCGTGAAAATGAAAACTCTACAAAATGATGTGGTATATATAGCATCTTAGTCTTGTTGATTTCACGTCAAAAAAGAGGAAATTTGATGAGGATTTTTTTTAGAGTTTAATGTGATTCTTGTGAAGTGTTGACATTATTTAAGCATTTGGTTGCAACTGATATCACAGATTACCGGTAGTGAAAACATGACAAACCATAAAATTCATCCGATCTTGATGAAACCTCTCCATATTTGTCCAATTCAACTCTTTTCAACAAAGCCAACTTGAACACAGTAGGGAATTTCATTTGAAGGGTCACAGCACATTTGGGAAACTCTTTTGCAATTCTGGAGAGAGTACTTAATGTCAAGGTCTTTGTATAAATCCTTTAAGAATTACAGTCATAACAATGTCTCATTTCCATACTTTTTCTTTTATGACTCTCACTGCCATCATGACCGCGTAAATGTCCAGTTGAAATAAACTTGTCACTAAGACCTAAAATTTCTTCCATGTTGAATGTTCATTGCATCTTCACATTTCAAACAGGTTACAAACTTTCTTCATCAAGCAAGGTGAATAATAAACACATTTACATTTTACTAGTTGGTATTTCTTCTTTTTCTTTTCTTTTAAATGTGCCGCATACTAAATTTGTTCTACAGAAAATATACACAATAACAATTTTGCAGCGCTACAAAAAAAAAAGGCAAACAGACTCACGCACGATTGAATGTTTAACAAAACTGAAAGAAGCAAAAATAATGCACACACAAATTCTGAAATGCTGATGGCCAAGTCTGCACAAAGGAAATAATTTGCAATCAATCAATATTCACAGACAGGTCAACAACAGACATAAGTTAATCAGTGATATCTAACTGCATGATATGACAAGTCTATAGATGTCCCTCACTGTTCATTCTTCCTGTTTCTTTGCAGGACAAATGTTATATACACCTTCACTCCATCAAATTCCAATCTGTGAGAGACATCTGTACACAGATAAGAGTGGTATCACTGCCAATTCCAATCAAGGCTCTCTCCCATTACAGTTTCCTGTCTCTACTGAGTCAATATCCCTTTACATACTTCACTTCTGCCAACATATTAAAGTCACATAGAGTACATATGTGTGCAAGTACAGTTCCGCCCTATTTTGTAACACATCCTGACATGATGAGATTTTGATGTATTTTTTCCCTCGCCTAACATGACAACACACTCTTTACATTTTAATCTATACTTTCTTGCTGTTGCCCTCAAAGGACAACACATTTCACTCATTTTGCACAAAGGCTTGAAAAGGGATGGATAATAGTAAACATTTCCTTACAGGACATTCCAAATAATTGATCCAAAGGTTGCATTGCACTGGACTAAATTACAGCCTCAACTCCAAAATTTCTACATTGTCAACAATCCAGCCTCATTCCGGTTAGTTTCCTTTTACATAAAGCAACTCTAGTGATTACACAAGAGAGAAAGAGAATACAATAATGGCACACATATGCAATATTGCTATCTGAAGGCTTAATCTTGAATGCAAAGACAAATCTGCCTTATAACCAAACAAGCTAGTAGGTCTTTTGACACACACACACACATAAAATGTCATTCCTGTAGAGGTGCACTTACTCACAGATATGAAGCATCAGTTGAGGATTGGTCAAAACCTTGTCTTCCATCAATCACCTCCAAATGAAAGCAGAAGTTACAGTCTTGCCAAGTCCGTTCAGATTGCCCTACCCTCTGGGATTGACACAGATACTTGACAGGGGACGACGACCACAATGGGGGGAAACGATCCCTGATCAGCAACATGCCAGACTTCCAGACACTCCCCGAGGCCTACTTCTGGAAGATCTTGTTCTTGTTCTTGCTCCGCGCGGCCTCTTTGACCAGCTCGATCTCCGCCCTCTGACGGATCTCGTCAAAGGTGTGCTCCTTTACCAGCTCCCCATTCTCAAACACCAGCTCTAGCAGATCCTGTAGTAAATGAGGAAGGAGAGCATCAATAGAAGCCATGATGAGCTGGTCATCACCAGGTGATTTATTTGTTATAGATGCTCTGCTTTGACATATTCCCACTCCTGGTCCTTTCATATCTATTTCTATGGACAGGTTCATGCCCATTACAAGTTGTTATGGGATGATAATGTGAACTTTCCTTAATCACGCCAAAGCCCAGACTGCTGCTCACTTCTCTTGCTCATTGCCTATCTAACTTGAAACACTCTCTGCTTCCTTGTTCTGCCCTTTTCTTAAAAAAAAAAAGAAAAAGAAAAAGGAATTCTGTTTCAATATTCATAATTCTCCCTGCCAGGAGACTTTCTCTTTTTCACCTCCTCCTTTCAGCATGGGCAAGGGATGCCAATGAAAATGAGAAATCCTGCATGATAGACATACAACAAGCAATATTTGAATATCAAGCTGTTCTCTCACCCCCCCCCCCAAAAAAAAAACAAAACAAAAACAAAAAAAAACAAAAAAAAAAATGGAAAAAGGTAATTTGAATTTGTCAGAATTTTTTTTTTTTTTTTTTTTTTTTTTTTTGTATGATGATGAATTAATCAAGACATTGAAAATGAAGACCTGAAAGAATTGTCAGGAGTCAGCTAGAAAAAAAAAAATGTCTGACAGACACAAGATTTACAGAGGCTGGTATGGATGCTGTCTACTAAGTTGTACTTGTGGAAGGAGCTTGGAACAAGAAAACAGTTTCCAGAACAATACATAGGTCTCATAACATCCAACCAGGAGTTGTTGATTGTGTCTTTACCTTGTGGACATCACCTTTGCCCTCCTCGATCGTAACCATCCTCCCGTTCTCCACCTGCAACGAGAGGCGGCCTTTCTTGGACTTCTTGCCTGGGTCTGTGACGGGCTCCTTGAAGACATTCCTCTGAGATGGTTTGGAGAGTCATAGTGATAACAAAGATAACATAGAGAATAGAATTGAGTGGAATATTAATGTCACATGCTATACGATCTACTATGATGATAGTAAAGGTATTACTATAGTCACTATTACTACTGCCATTTTGATGATGATGATGATGATGATGATTATCATTATTACTAGACTACTATCATTATTATTATCATTACCACTATTGATTCTATCATAGTCCATACTATTATAACTACTACCATTACTGCTACCACTATTACTACTGCTACTATTCTACTACTATTTCTATCATAACTTTTGCTACTACATCTTCTACTACTAATACGACTACTACTACTGCTCCTGCTGCTACCAACAGCTACTGGAGGTCTTTTCCGTCAATTCATGCTTACCGGTTCGCCGTCAATGATGCAAAAGCTGCACTTGTAGGCACACTTCTGCGTGTCCCTGTTGTGCTTCTGGAGCAGCGAGCCTCCGCTGCCAAAGGTCAGGTTCTCTGCGCTCCATCCCTGCTCCTTCATGCACGTCAGGATGGCATCAATCATCTCGTAGTTGATCCCATCGCCCTGGATCACCCTTAGGTACGGAGGCAGCATCTTGTAACCCTTGGAGTTCTTGGAGGAGCCGAAGACTCTCTCCAGGATATTCAAGATCTTGACAAAAAGACAGTTGAAAATAAAAGTGTTAGAGAACTTTTGTGTGAAGCTCCTACCTTCAGTGAAATGGGCCGGAACCCATGTTTACTGTTGGAAGCCCCAAACATGATGTGCTCTGTGTTGGATATCTGCCAATTTGTCAGTGGTTACACTGGTCTTATATTGTTGAGTTGGGCGTACATATCTATGTGTGAGCATTTCAGTGCAATCCAGTCCATGCACATGTGTCATACCTGAACCAAAATGTTGCTCATGTGGGTGAATAAGGTAGTCGGTGAACTCCATGAATGATCAGTTATGACCACCTACATTCATGAGGTATCAAATCAGATACTGTTTCAGACCAAAACAAACAAACAAACAAACAAACAAAACAACCTGGGGCATGATGTCAACTGAAGTGACTGTCATACCCTCATATTTGCAGAGGCCAAGTGATCTCATGATTTACTCTGTCAATTGGCACATTTCAACCTGCTGCTATTTCTTCATGAGGATTGTAAATTAATCAAAATTAATCCAGGGTTACGAGAAAGAGTGAACAAATTATACAATATTGGGTTTGATGCGTTGAACATAGAGGAGACTTTGACCTTGTTGTTGAATCATTCTAAAAAGGGAGATTCACAAGGAAGACAGAAGGATTTCCTGTTTGATGTGTTGCACTTCCTTCCTTGTCTGAAATCATGCATGGAGATTTTAAGGGGCTTTTTTTTTTTTGGGGGGGGGGGGTTGGGGGGAAACACAAAACAAACCAAAATTCACAAACATTTGTGGACCCGAGGTCACATAGATATAAACCTGATTTCAGCTTCAGCTAGATCAGCCCATCAGAACCAGCTAATAACACTACAGGCTCAGATCTTGTGTTCATATTTACAGCCACTACTCTTAATTTGTTCCATATCCCATTTGCATCTCTAAGACATGATATATCATCCTATTAGCTTCTGTTTCATTATCTCATTTCTTTATTTAGTATAACTGTTACTTTGTATGTTTGTGTGTGTGTATGTGTGTGGGCAAGTGTGCCTGTCCGTCTGTGTCTTAAAGGTGCTTGCTTCAGAAGAGAATATAACACGGATTTCATATCAAGTTCAAATGATTTCATGAGAGGATGATATTAAGTATCTTAAGTATGTCACAAGAAATATTAATGTATTGCAAGGTAATTCTATTCCAGAGCAGTAAAGGTTGTCAAATGGCTGATGCTCTAATTGTACTTTTATCAGTTATGATTTGCATTGTTACATGCTACTGTAATCACATGACACTGCGTGTACGTCTAGGCTAGTTCCCTTCTGGATTCCGCTTTGTCCATTGTACAGTATCGGCAATGATAATGACAATACCTTGATGACCACTTCAGTGGGTTCTCCAGAGTCTGGCCGGATGACCAGGATGGACCCTGTCTCTCCCCTCTTGACCACTTGCTCCCTCAGCTCCTTGCCCCAGACCGTCTCACAGGCATGGTAGACATCGTAGCTGTCCGAGACCACGGCCACAAGACCGGTGGGGAACTGGTCTAGCATGTTCTTGAAGGCCTCTTTCTCACCTTCCTTGCCCCACGATGTGATGGTGCTGCAAGATCATCCAGGATAATTATTGCAATATAAGTAAAAACACAACAGCAGAATAAAAACAATAAAACTCAAATACATAGGAGCAAATCATGCTGATCACTACTTTGCTGCGCCTGGTGCAATGCTTTTATTAGCTGTCCTCTATTCCAGTTGCTTCTGAAATAAACATACAAAACAGATATATATCTAACACATGACAATGTATTACTGATGTCATTTTGGAGATTTGCTTTTGCTTTGTTTGTTCGTCTGTTTGTTTGTATGTTTTCAGTTTCAGGCTTTACCTGTGCTCTGCTGCTGGGATGGAGTTGCCAGCCATCTGACAGCTGTAGTATGTCCTGGCCATTATGATGCCTGCAAGTGTGTCTGTTCCCTGGAAGTTCACCAGGTGGGCCGCACCACCAATGCCTGCGGTCTTGGTAGGCCAAGGTAAAGAAGCAAAAGAGAACAAATGTATGTGAGCATGACAACGATCTTTATACCCACGAAGCAGCAAAAAGAATACATGGGAGGATGATTGAGAAGTTGCAGAGTAGATAATGTGAATTCACATGGATTCAGAGGGGTCTTCATTTCTGGTGGTCAAGCTTTCATACCGCAGTGCTTTTTTTTTTTTTTTGAGGGGGGGGGGGGGGTGATGTTATGGTACTGGAACTCCAGCAGAGTCTCATCTGATGGTGTTACACCAAATTTTGTATGTGACTGTGACAAATGGTACCCAGAAGTTGCTCATGATTGTTATAACAATGGTGTTTATACACCAAACTTTGCCTATGGCAGTAAAAAGGTGTTATTCCAACAATGGTGTTGTGCCATTTTGGTTCATGACAGTCATGGCAATAATGTTATGCTGACTTCTGCCTTACGATTCTCATTACAATGGTGCTATGGTACACTGAATTTTGTCTACGGCTGTTACAGCAGTAGAGCTATACCAACTTTTGCCTATTATAGTCTGCTGGCCTGAGACTTGGGGAAGTAACCACAAGTTTGCACAATTTCATAGGATACAACTGGTTAGTGCTGAAGTTTGCACGAATCTGCTCATATAGAACACATAACAAATAACAATTACAGAACATTGCCTCATCGAATGGGTTTCAAGCATCTTTCTTACATATCCCTTCAAAGAAAAAAAAAAAAGAAGAACAATTCAAGAGGTCTACAGAGAATCCTGTGAAAGTAGCCGACAACTAAGACTGTAAACACACTGATTACAGGTAAACACTGTTCTGTGGTAACATATTGCACAAAATAAAACACACACAAAAAAAATGAAAAAAAAATTACCCTGATTCTATGGATTATCAGGCAATTTACATTCAATTACACATTCATTGTGGATGTAATTGTGGGTGACATATTGAAAGCTCTAATGGCTGGCACTACTTAATTGGTACAGAAATTGATTATTTGAGAAATGCATCCTGGAAAAAAACAAAACAAAAACAAAAAAACATCGGCACATTTCTACCACTCACCTCTACGCATGGCACACCCCTGAATCCAAAGTCGTGGAGTTTGAAGACGAGACTATCCATGTTGTCTGCTGTTTCATTCAAGAAGCGAGCAATAAGCTCCTTCTGCGCCCTGGAGTTCGTGGCCACGGTGATAGGATACCACACTTGGACCAGGATTGTCTGGTGGGATGGAACATAAAATGTAGGCGAGCAACAGGAGATGAAAACAATTGCATGTCACAAACATAACTATGTCCCTTTATAGGCAATAATTCAATACTGAAGTGCCTGTTCACAATAGCCTAAAATTCCCCATCTTTGCATGCACCACCTGGCATGAAACTTCAGTAAAAATTACTTTCTTCTCTTTTCTATTATAATGCATCGATTCCTTGTACCACTCACCCTGCTATGAAACTTAAACAAAACAGCATTGTAAAACGTTTTTCTCTCTCCCCTGCCTTTTGGTAAGAGCGAAGACCAACTGAATGAGCTATAATTTCCAATGCCCTCTAACTGACATGTGTCATGTGCAATCCTAAACAGCCTTACAAAGGTCTTTTCACGTTTTCCATGCAGCCATTACAAGTATTAGTTGATGTCCTCAATTGCAATGCATCAAGGTGTGAGGATGTACTCAACATACATCTAGGGTAGTCAGGTAAATTAGCAGATGAATTATATGACCATGCAATCAGACGTTATCAAGTCAATGGTTATCACGTTAGCACTAGAAACGAATGTTTCCACCTCATTGATGGCAAATTGCACATGAATTGATCATAAAAATATTCAAGTAAATAAAAATGAGCTTCATAACACTGCGTTGATTCTTTGCATTATCCATGAGTACACAAGAGGAAACTGTGTGTACTGATAGTACCATCACAATCCCACTTTTACGAAGCATGGAACAAGTTATTCAGAAATTCAGCAAGGTGAAAGGAGTGAGGTAAAAACCACTCTACACTGCAGATTTTTTTTTTTTTAAATACCACTATAAAGCATACATGAGTATGAAAGAAAATGTGAAACCTTTCATTGCTATAGCTAACCAAAGAACCTCATTCTTCTGCAGATTATTGCATTATGACTGAGCACGGTGGCCTCACCCAGAGATTAATGAACCTTGAAACATACCTCAAACCAGTTTGTGAGCCATGGGACCTGAGGATCTGTGTTCTCCACTGTGAAGAGGACATTCTTGTATGGAACCACCGTCCCCTCTGGAACTGCCTTGATGCGGAGTGGAAGGTAACCTCCATGTTTCTGTCAGAGGGAATGATATGCAATGCAAGCAACTGAATGAAGGTTGTTGAAATTGGAGGTGTAACTTTTTTCTTCTTCTCTTCTAAGAAGTGTGGTTGTATAATGTTCATAACAATGACAATTCGGGGTGGAGGCAAAGAAAATAAGAAGAAGAGATTTTAAGAAGAAGTTGATATTTCAAGAAAGAACGCAAGAAGACAGCAGAGTGCACAAAAATGCTTGTTAGCACAAAATGTTTGGGTAATTATCTTTCTGGTTTGCTAAAAGAAAAAAAAAATGCCTACAAGGCATGCAAATACTTAACCCTATCCATTACCATTCTGATTTATAAACAGACATGGTATATTATCATTTTGCAGTAAGAGGGATAAAATTTGCACATGAAAACCACAATCACAACATAGAAACAGAAGGTAAGCGTTGCCTCTTCTCTAGAAGCAAAGTTTGCCATATAAACTATTTGAGATGATATTGCATCCTTGTCAGGAGGGAGCAATGTTTAGTAATGTTGTTTATTTTGAAAATTTCAGTCAATTCACAAAATTCAAACCTATTAAACCACTCCAAAATATGGCATTCACCTTATATTCATCACTTCCCCCATCTGAGAAGAGGAAGAAGAAGGGAGTTAAATTTCTTCTCCTCTTCATTTCAACCCTCCATTTTGCTCCGTTTGTTATGAGATGACAGAAATACACGTACACTTGAACAAAGATTTAAACGAATAGCAGCAAACAAATTTTGAGGTGTCTTACCTCTAGGATGTACGTCCAGCCCTCTTCATTGAACACATTGGCGCCAAAGTGCAGCTTGTAAAAGTCCTTAGCCTCTGCGATTTTCTCGGCAGTGATGACTGGTCCGCACAGCCACCTCTTTAAGATGTACTGGAGGCCGAAGAAGACGACTTCGGGGAACTTCCCGCCCCGACACTCAAAGTAGGAGTAGACGAGAGAGATTCCATCTGGATACTGTCTGTGATGAGTGACCTGCAAGAGAAGATTTCACAGATGTCACACTTGATGTTGCAGTTGCCGGACCTCTGTTTATTTCAAATCACTATCGAACAAAAAATCTGTCTTATTGTTGAAATTACCACACCCACCATAGTGCCTTATTTTTTTATGATTCAAAGAATTCAGAACTCTGTTACTTTTTTCCTCTTTTATAAACCAATAGTGAGTTTTACTCCTGCAGTTATTGACCATTATGAGCAACTCAGAACACCTAAAAACCTTTTTCCTTTTACTTTCAGTAAAGGCTCCATTGGAAAAAACAAATCCCTCTAAACAGCCATGGAACATGTTCCCCCTCAAAACTGACCAACATAATGCAGGATTGCATGAGAAAATGAGATTCTAACACATCTGAGCATATTAGTTTCCTTTAATTGGTTCATATTTACATCTGACAAGTATTAGAAGTGTTTACACTTTAAATATATATCATTTAGTTCATCATCAAATGGCAGTGGAAGTGATCAATGACTCACACTGTATTCAAGTCAAAAGCATGCTCTTCATTCTTTGGGTGAATTGCAAGGGTACAGTCATACCTTATGATATACAGTAACTATGGCTATAGTGCTTCGTTCACTACACCTCTCGTATGTATATCCAACCTCAGTCTCGAGTCACACATTTTGTACATAGCAATGGGATCATTCACCTTGCTTGCTTAATACACAACATACAGGTGTCCCTACAAAAGAGAATCAATTCTTTGTATTTATGACTCAGTGTTTGTTGAATACACACATTCTCCTGCCTTTCGCTTTAGACCACTTTGCACTTGAGTGCTCTCTGGCATGGTATACATGTAGTATTAGTAAAAAAAAATGCACAAAGGTTTGACCTCCATACTGTACCATAGTTTTTACACATAGCTTTCGACCAAATTTTGGATGGCGTTATGGTCCCATTTGGGTGGCTTGCTTTATGCTTTTGGAGCACATTTGGAAGTGGTCCACTTTTGGCACAGTATGGTATACATGTCAAGTACCCAGCACACTTCAGAGTGGTAGAGCACCACTCCTCTGCGAGGCTCTGGCACAGGTATTAAAGGTACATAACTCTTTTGTTAGGACAGCACTCAAACTTTAACTTGTCTTGGGTTGTCTGCAGCATACATTTTGCTGTCATTTATATTCCAGTTGCACACGGTCAACAACAAAACATTCATTTTCACTTGAAGGTTTAAATAAATTGTAAATGAATGTCCAGTAGCCTACCACAGTAGGCCCTGTGTATCAGTAAATTTAAAGTTTATTCTATTCAGTAATATAAATATCTAGATCAATTGTGAGCCCACCTTGTAAGAGTCTGTCAACATAAGGCAGTTGCCAAAACATGCATCCGATGACCCTGCCATGATGATGAAACACGCTCTCCACTCCACTACTTAGATCTATAACACTCAGTTTTTATTTTTAGGACTTATAATGCCAGTGGCTAGACTAGTGTTTCTAGAGCAGGTTAAACACGTAGATCTTGTCGAAGAACTAGAGTCTAGCTAGATCACTTCGAAGTCTTTGAACCCAGTATCCTCGGACTCGGCAAAGCACGTCCACCAAACCACTACCTCCTTGCCTGGGACCTTGTCCTTGCCCTTGGGCTTGACTGGGTCAATGACTGATAGGCCTAAGTGATATAAATTTTACTAGGTCCACAAAAATGTCAATGCCAAGATTCCGCAGACGGCTGCAGTGCATGAATTGGCAATTGCCCCGGAGCATTTGTTTTGAGGAAACTCCGAGCGAAAATCCTCTAAGTTTCAGGTCCGGACTATATTATGATCACTGATAACTTTCTGCAAACAGTAAAAAGTTGCTGTGAGCTGTGCTGCGTTGCACTCGGAGCTCGGAATAAGTTGGTGATAACGGCGATAACTCCTTGGTCCCATACGCACAATACAGTGTCAGTGCCCCTGGCCTGGCCCTGCACGCACACGCACAGTGACTGCTCTAGTGCTAGCCGCGTTGCGTTCTTGATCTTGACGTTGACCTCAGTCTCTGAGATGGAGATAAATACGTACATCCGCCAGAGCCTTGTTTCATCGATGATGCTGCAAGGTGACTTTAAACCTTTAACGCTTTGTCTGGACTTGCGGGCGACGTCAAAACCCTTGTCGACAATTTCGATGGACAGTAAGAAGCCAACTAACAGCGCTCGCACAAGACCTGAGGCATTAGTTTACACAGGGAAGCATGCATGGGTCGTGCGGGTTACGGATTGTGGTGTTTGCCGGGTGGATATGACTGGAATACCTCCGAGGCGCAATTTGAGCAACGCGTACGCAGTAGCGTAACACAAGGGTTTAGGCCGTGCTTGCGGGGCGGGGGCGCGGCGGGGCGGGCGGGGGCGGCACCAGCTTGTTGCTGCTGCGCTGATGGCAGGTTCACGCAGGATGCGGCATGACAGAACACGCAGCGAACTTGTGTGCCCTGGCAAGTTGTGGGATCTGAATCACCCAGAGGTTACACGGTATACAAAAATAGATAAACAGAAATGAAGGGGGAAAAAAATGAATACAATAATGTAGAAAGAAAATGTGCAGATCATGAGTTGTTATCACAGACATGTACCTTACCAAGGAGGAGGTACTAGGTGGGCCTGTATTACGTTACTCCTTTTTACCATGCATGTTTACATTTTTTCCGAACCTTTTCAATTCTTTCATTCACAGCCAATGTACAGAACAATGGTAAAAAAATACATCCGTACGCAAAGTCGGTAGCAAGTCAATAAAACAAAACAAAGAAAAGAGATCTGATCCTTTAAATAGATCTATAACTGTGCAGCAGCGGCAAGATGTTCCAGTGAACAGAATCCAGAGAGGTCGCTTCCACCTCCTTTTAGTATTATAAACGTAGATTTAGGTATTGTCATGTAGATGAAAAGGAATAAACAGGGGCCAGGAATTCCGAAAGGGGGGGGGGGGACGCCAAAAATATGAGGGTGCCACTTCCGGGTTTCATCGGCTGGCAAGCAATAGCTAGATAAATAAATAAGTAAATAAATAAACAAATAAATAAATAAATAAATAAATAAATAAATAAATAAATAAAATGGCTTCAGCGTAGTTTTCTGCTCCCACTACAATTGGCTGCTAGATGGTTTCAAAAATAGCTTTACTAAAGGGGAGCATTTTTTATTCCTTTTGTTTTAAGAAAAAAATATAAAGTCCGCTTAAATAACAGTAATAATAATATATTGTGACCACTTATAAAGATGGCGCTGTAACCAAATGCAACCAAAGGAAAATTAGATACATGAACGTATTGGAACAATAAAAGAACAAACAAAGTACTACTGAATGCCCTATTTTGATTGACAGCTACAGATTACATTACTCCTGTAAAAATAGCTGATAGACGATTTGCGACCTGACTGAGCCAGCATTTTACTAAGAAAGCATAGGGACAAAGATAAGAAATTCAAAGTCACGTGTCGGCTTTTTATTAAAAAAAAAAAATGCTGACGAGTAGGCCTATAATGTACTGTAGGTACATATACCCCTTCCCACCTCCCTGCCTTCCCCCTTTGCACGCACGCACACACACACACACACACACACACACACACACACACACACACACACACACACACACACACATGATGCTATAGTAAATAGCTGTAACCGACCCCCCCCCCAAAAAAAAAAAAGTAATGCGGGGGGGGGGGGGGGTTCCTTGACCACTACCAGGGGAGTCATAAGCCTATAATAATATGGCAATGCCCTCTCGCATTCCCCACAATGAAGAAGTCCCGCAGCCTCTTTAATTGGTCTGTCTCCCCCCCCCCCTTGCTTAAAACTGCTTTGTAAATTTTGTACGTTGTTAGTTATATTTTTTATTTATCTATTTAATAATCCCTGTCTCTTAATTGTATTCTCTCTCTCTCCCTCACCCCCTCTGTATATAGGCCTATATCTGTACGTGTATATGAAGGCCCCCATATTTTCAAAGCCAAAGTGTGCATGAGCAGCGCGATTTCGAAAGCCTATAAAGATTATCATCTCCGCTTACAGTTTGACAACATCTAATCTAATCTCGATGTAAAGTTCTTTTGTGAATAATGTATGTATGTATGTATGTATGTATGTATTATACACGTATGCATTTTGTAAATAAATCAAAAAATCAAACCAATATAGGTATAGTATCTAGGGGAAGTAGGGATATAAAACGGAACCCTTGGGTAAGACAGATCCATCTGAAGAAATCTGTATATAATATGCAGGGATGGATCCAGAAATTCTGTAAAGGGGAGGGGACGCAAAAAAAAATCTATATTATATACACGTATATATATATATATATATATATATATATATATATATATATTTCTGGTGCCACTTCCGGTTTTAATCAGCTGATAAGCACCCTGGATCCGCCACATTACATAATAATAATAATAATAATAATAATAATAATAATAATAATAATAATAATAATAATAATAATAATAATAATAATAACAGATTCTTATACAGCGCATTTCAGACTTGAAAAGAATTTCAATGCGCTTTACAAACAAACAAATACCATAATAAAAAATATAACAACAAAAATCACAATTTACCAAACAATATATTACTCCACAATAACTATTTCTTAAACGTACATGAAAGGTCAGAGTTGCCAGTACTAACATAACTACATTAATGACTTCAAATTTAACAATCATGATAGGCTACTTTGTATCGATAAGTTTTGAGTTTTTGTTTGAAATTGTTTATTGGCATCTGACTTCTCAGTGGGTCTGGCAGAGAATTTCATAAGTCTATTAACCTATGAATAGGGATCTTGGAGAACTATATAGGCGCCTGCAATGCAGAGTGACAATATATATTGCGCAATTCGTCTTTCTTATCCACCATTCTTGCGATTTTGTCACAAATATAAAGTGAGTGATTTTAGTATTTTCCGCTGATGTCGCTGTGGAATAGACGGACTTTTTGACCCGATAGTGGGAAGTGATGCCTCTGATGGACAGGACTCTTGTACTAGCATCTTTCATACTCTGAAAATCCATTATATACATTAAGAATTAAGATCTTTGCCATGTGGTCCTCATTTCATTAATTTATTGCGATCCGATATGTCTGTATTTTTTCCTTGAATCAAATATTAACAGATTAACAGATTAATATCATAATGCGGCATTTCATTATCCGCGTTTCTTTAACCAAAACTCTTTTACTCTTGAACAAAATTACAAACTGTAAATCACTTTAAGAAATCACAGAATCTGGACAATTGATTTGTTCTTGTGTATAATAGTGAGATATTGATGGACCACCAACAATCCGTTATGTCCATCTATACACAGTCATGCCTATACACTATAGGCTTCTTACTGATGGGGACCCGATTTGTCCGACCCAGCATGATGATAATGCCCGAGGTAAAACGCGGCACCATCACTGCATTGCCTTTCAAGAGGAACCCACTGAAGGAAAAAACACGTTTTCAACGTGCCTTTTTTTTAATTTTTTTTATAGATAATGAGAAACTCATATGAAATATGAAAGGCCTTATAAAAATGTATGGGATTTAAAGTTTATTCGATGAAGATTGGTTTTGAAATGGCTGAGATATGCAAAACAAAGCAAGATTATAAAGGTGGGACCCACTTTTTTTTTTTTAATTACAAGAGGGATTTGTTTTACTTTGTTTTTGAATTCTCATAATTCCAAAACCGATTTTCATCAAATAAACCTTGAAGTCCTCTGAGAATCATGTGTTCTTTAACATTTCATAACGTGCGGGATTCTAAGTATCTTAATTGTAAAAAGTTGAAGGCTGAATCCTCACCTCAACCAATATTTTGGCCTACCAATACCAGTATAAACCATTGCGTAATAATAATTGCGTATAATCCTCAACAACACGTACAGGATAGGACCTATACGCCAAGCAGCTGACAAGCTGTACGGGGGAAAATGCAATTTTTGAGCGAGTTGCCAAACTTTCCTCCACTTTTCTGACTCCACTAATATTGAATTGTTGGCTTGTTGCATTCACTAAATAAGCTCCTCCATGCACGTAAAATGGGGTATTCCTCTGAAATCGCTCGAAACGTTTGACTGAGAGAGGAGGTTTGAAATTGACAGCATAAGGGAGTAAGAATCTTACAAGGGGGCAGAGTGTGTGTAGACTACGAGTCAATTGTTTTACCACATTTTGTCATACGGGATCATAATTTGGGGCAATGCATCAAAAACCCAGTTGAACAGAGTTTGTGTCTAAGTGATACAAAAACGTGCAATACGTATTGTACACCATGCTTCATATCTTGCCCATTCAAAACCAATCTTTCATTTGTATAAGATGCTGCAATTTTATGATATTTATCTTTTACAGTTGGGTATTTTTATGTATTTATGTTACAAAAAGTTCCTTCCAGACTCCCTTTTAGATTATTTTTCGCTGAACAGTACTATCCATAATTACGGAACAAGAAATTCTGCAAACTATCATCTATATCACATGCGCACCTCATTTAAAAAAAAATTCAGTTATACATCAGGGCCCTCATATGGTATTCTATCCCTAGAGAAATTAAAGCATCAAAATCTATAAATAATTTCAAAATTAAATATAAACGCTTTTTATTGGAAGATTACAAACATAGTTAATTCAAGGCGTATTTTTGTTGTTGCCGTTTTCTGTGTTGTTATCGTCCATACCTCCGTAGTTTTCTTTTGTATGATTGCATTGGTTTGACTTGTTCTGTTTTGTCAATTTAACTGACATTTTCTTCTTTCTTTTTAAAAATCTGTCAAAGGTATGTATGTTACAGTACATTGGGTCAGCTACTCACAAGGGCTTTTCCTTTCTTGCTGCTTCCCCCACCAATTGCATTGTCTTTCTATGTAGTCATACCGCCACATTATTTCTACTTGTATGTCGTATGTCCAATGAATTTTTCTCTTTTTGTATCTCATTTTGTACATTCATGTTTTATTGTATGCTCTGTATATTTTTAATGCTTGGTGCAAAATAAACTAAACTGAAACTGAAACTGAGTAAACACCATCATGTTTTGATGAATACGATTTTCTTGGTGTCTTCTCACCACGTTGTGAATATTTTTATTCTGCTTTGTTTTGTTTCTGTACAGAAATCAGTAGCCGATCCAGGGGGCGCACCAGTCGCGCCCCCTTTATTTTTTGTTGAAACAAAAGAAATATAAAGAAATAAATGAGAGGGGGCGCGTGCGCCCCCTTTAATTTAAATTTTTATTCTAAAAGAAGCCATCTTTGACAACGCCCCCCTTCCTCCCCCTTTACGGAATTCTTGATTCGCCCCTGGAAATAATTCATCAATAGTTCTTTTTTTTTATTATTCTTTTTTTTTTTTATAGCTCCATTCAGCGGAGGAACTATTTTCAAGATCATCAATACCCGTAATCCAGCTTAACGCACTATAAGGTACGATGACTCAATGTTTGAATCATATTAGAAACAGGTCCATTGTAATGAGAGAACAACAAGATTTGAACTTTAAAAAAAAAAATCGAAATGTTGTATTGTGATGTTGTCATGACTCACAGCACATTGATCCCCTCTCCAGACCTTTCTCCACGACCACATGAGAAATTAGAGTTTATCACCCAGTGTTTGACCATTTTGTGTGTCGATAAAATTAGATTACCGATATAAAACAGCTGTCGTATGAGACTATTCCTTCGTCATCTCGACAAATCCGAGACTTTTGAACGATGCGAGATCAGTGTCATTGATGCTGATGCTAAGCAACCGCATAACAAGCAAGGCAATTTACAAGGGGTCTACACGCGCATTGTGTTCACCGTCGCAAACTTGCTTTTTCATTTTCATTCATTTGCTTGTCGGTCTCCTCGGAAGTAACACCAACTGATCTTAGCCATTATCAGCGTGCATCAGTGTGACTAAATTGGTACGTTTTACTTGTGTCATTAGCTTCTTGGTATAAAACTTAACTATTTATTCTGCAATTCCGCGGCTTCCACCCGTACTCTTGGATTTTCACTCGCTCAGTCCTGTTCAGTTTTTACTGTTCATACTCATAGTGGTATGACTTGGACTTCCAGGTTCCACTGGTCTGATTATGTGGCAGATATGATGTCAGGTGGGCAGTGAGTGAGTTCCAAGTCCGCACAGAGAGTGCGTAGGAACTGGGAAGAAGGAGGTGGCTAGAACCTCTACTGCTTTGCTTAAATTTATATGTTATTGAATATTGTTATGTCACTTATGATGTTCATTTCTTGAGATTGGCATGGCAGATTGTGCATTTGTGGTGTGGTGAGTGGTGTGCCTGTGGTGCATTTTTAAGAAGAGGACAAGATGCAGGGCTTCTCTCCTTTGCTTAGTATAGGGAATGCCATGGGAACGGGAGTTCACGAAGCAGACGAGGTGTTGATTATTAATATTAATAATTATGATACCTTTTGAGGATTAAAAATCTCGCAGCTTTCCTTTATATCATTGATTTTCCGATGTTCCTTTCTTCCTGTATGTGGGTCTCACCAGAGATTGGCATAGGCCATGGTCTTGAGTGGAGTGGAGGAGATCCTAGTAAAGTGTTTCTGCGAAGGAATGTAAGGGTGCATACTGTCAGCTAACTACACGCAGCCGCTGTCGCGAAGTGACGCGGCTGCACCTCTATTCCTTCGCAGACGTTGTCATTTTTCAGTGTGGTTGTGCGACTCCTTCATGAATATCTTTATTAATCGTGGAAAACTAAAATACAAGGAATTATCGTAATCTATGATAATCATTCAATAATCGGTATGCGATTTTTTGTTTAATTACGTCAAAAACTCACCGAAATCTGTGGCTGAAATCAGGTCTGTAAACGTCCTTATTGCTTCACTCCCCATCTGCGTGTTATTTGAATGGCATTCACTCTCGTATACTACAACGTAGGCTCCTACAACGTAGGTAGTCGGAGAGCTAGAGGGAGAGCCACAGATTTCAGTGAGTTTTTGACGTAATTAAACAAAAAAATCGCATACCGATTAATGAATGATTATCATAGATTACGATAATTCCTTGTATTTTAGTTTTCCACGATTAATAAAGATATTCATGAAGGAGTCGCACAACCACACTGAAAAATGACAACGTCTGCGAAGGAATAGAGGTGCAGCCGCTGTCGCTACAGCGGCTGCGTGTAGCTACAGTAGCTGTCAGCATGCCTGTTCCATCAGAGGTCTGAGGAAATAGGGACTTCTAAACTAGGTATTTCACTGCTTCGAAAGCCTATTGGGGGAAGGATCTATTTTGTGACATGCTCTTTTTCTCTCTCTCTTGCAGATAACATCACCACGTTTACCCTCTTGCCATTAAAGAAACTCACCCACTATGACTACCATTGCAGAGCAGCCCAAGGGAATGACCCGGCCAAAGCAGTGGTCACAGGAAGTGGAGGAAAACTACCGTTTCCAGCTGGCTGGATACAGGGATGAGATTGAGTACAAGTCTGTCAAAGGAGAAACGGTAGGTCCAAAACAGAATCCATTAACATTCCTTTCAACTTCGTCCATTTTTCCATGTTTAGGTCTAGGAGGTGACAATTGTTTCTCTTTGAAGAATAATGACAATGATAATAATTTATCTAGTTTTTATCACATCTCAGTCTTGTTAAGAATTTCAATGTGCTTTACAGACTGTTAAAGTACAAACTGGATAGGCTCTACATTATTTTCAACCAGCCCTGACAATGCTCACACTTTCCACTCCCCGGAGAGCATTCCAGCTGGTTGCCATTTTTTTTACAGTCCTTACGCACATGCTGATCAACCACATAAACATTCTCGGGTACCTATTCAAGTGCCTTGTTGGAAAGCAAACATGCCAGGCTTCGTTGGGCACGAACCCATAGCAACCTCATATCATTCAGAGACATGCGCATTCATTCATTTGGCCACAGCACACAATCTATCAATTGAAGGGTTCGGTGCAATATAGTGCTAACCCACACTTTTGTCAAAATTGAGTTACATGCATTTTCATAATCCTTAGCCTTCACTCTAACCTCCGTGAAAATATCACATTTGAATTCAACCTGTAAGATGGTAAAAAATGCATGCATTCATGCCTTATCAATGTACAATGTATGGACTTTCCAAACATTCAACAGCGATTATCTCAAAATGACTATTGTGTGGTTTAGCACTATATTGCACCGACCCCTTCAATTATATCTTTATCTACTGTAAAACCAGAAGTGCTGGCATGCATTTTAATTTCGCGAATTTTGCAAGAGCCAAGATTCGTGACATTAAAATGCACGTAAGAGTTCATGTCTGCATTATATGCATTGAATGTCAGTATCAATGCGCAAAAATTCCATGTTGCAAAAAAGGACTTTGGTTCCAATTCGCAAACATTTCATGCCACCAATATATCTTGCTTTACAGTGCAGTGCACTCCCGCTATAACTAACACGGTTAAAATTCCGGTTACAACAAAATAAAGATTCTGGCCACAACATCGTCGGCTCTATGTTTTTTATTGTTTATTTGTTTGGTTTTTGATGTAACGACAGAAAAAAAAACTGCCAGTCCCGAGGGCTTCGTTATAACAAGGTTCCACTGTATCTATCAACTTGATTGCAAGCTCTCTAAGAAAATTAAAACAAATTGTTCATTCTACAACATGATCATTATTGAGAAGTTTTCGGTCATAAGTAGAGGTGGATGGTTTAATTAAATATAATTGCGATAGACCGATTTGGTTTCATTGGAACTGAAGACATTAATGTGATAGTGTTTCCACAAATGTGCAATGTCCTGTCATCTTTTTCCATACCTTCCTCGATTGTCACCAAAATGATACTTAGACCATGCATAGTTTTGTTGGTGTCATAGTCCTCACTCTCTGTTCTCCTCATCTGCTTTGCTCCCCAGCCAAACCGATGGCCCGAAAACGGCTACATCAAGAAGCTGCAAAGGAAAGATGGCCTCTTCTACTACTTCAACAGGACCAGGGAGTGTGAAGATAAGGATGTGCCCAGGACCAAGATGTACACATATTAGGCTCTTCTTGTGTGCATTTTCAAGAACTTTGATCATGCTACTGATGGATTGTCTATGGAGGGAGCCCTCTTCCTTATAACTCCAGGCATTTTCTCTGGTGCAGGCATCATTCCCTTGTCGTGTCATTGTACTTCATCTTTTGGTTTACTTCTGTTTTTGTTTTGTGTTTTTCCAGAATAAGAATACCATTTACGGTAGAGTTTCAGTGAGTAGGGGGAAAGACTTTTTTTTTTTCTACCTACTGTATCCCCAAAATCTTATTTGATAATAATACTAATGTGAATGAAAATCACTTATTTGTTGAGATGATTCCAAGTTGTAATCAATTGTTCCAGTTGAAGTTGAGCTTAGACAAGTGGTATAATGTAATGTGTAAAACATACATTGTATGTATTCCGAACACACTTTTTTTTTTTTCATATTTAGCACTAGGAGCCCCTGAAATATTTATTCTCAGTGGTTTGTAGTCTTAGATACATTTTCATACAAAAAGCTTGACACATTTGTAAATATAAATGTCTTAATTGTGTATGTATATATACATATATATTGTAAAATTACCAAAATGTGTTATTGTAGCATATTGTCCTTGTATGATCTGCCAAGCAAATGGATGTTCGAGATGTATGAATAGATGTATGATGTCTCTGCTACTCTGCTATAGGTGATTGCAATCAGCAAAATATGCTTTGCTCTCCAGCTGGTACTGGAGTGTGATGGGCATATTTATAAGGTTCTGTGATGCAAGCCATACAGTATATTGCTGATTTGTTTTCAGGCAATCCTTGGATATTATTCTCGTGGCATTTCATACTGCTAAAGTGGTCAATTTATTGCTGTTGCTTTTAATGTTGGATTGAGTCACCCAGATTAAAGTTTGTACAGTGTACAAGTATCATATATCATATAACAGCATGAATGGAAGTGTAGTATTATGTGATTGTTGTGCCATGTACATTGTGTATTTTAACAGGCCAGTTTACTAATGCATTCACATTATATTACTGTTTGGCTGGGTGTTCCCCTCCCCCCCCCCCCCCCCCCATTTTGCTCCTTATTAGGACCTTGTATAAATGGTATAACTTCACACTGTGGTATTTTCAATTTGTTTGGTGCTTCTTCCTATCAAAAAAAAAAAAAAAAAATACACTTTTTTTTTAAAAATAGCCTGCATCCTTTTTTTTATTTATTTATTTTTTAGAATCATTAATATCAATATTATCTCAGAGGAGGGAAGCTACGAGATACCTTTTTGGTTGGGGTGAACAAATTTTCATGGCAGAAGGCAAATTATCAAATTTGAATGCATTAATGAACTGGTAAATTGTGTACAGTGGACTCCCATTACAACGAAGTCCTCGGGACCGGCAGTTTGCTTGCATTGTATCAAAATTTTGTTACAAGCGAACAAATAAACAATGAAAAAAAAACAAAGAGTGCATGATGTTGCGGCCTGAATTTTCACTTCGTTGAAACCAGAATTTTGCTATAACCATGTTCGTTATAACGGGAGTGCATTGTAATCCATTTTGCTTAAAACAGTGCACTCCCATTATAACAAACATGGTTATCACAAAATTTGGATTACAACAAAGGAAAAATTCAGGCCGCAACATTATCCACTCTATGTATTTTTATTGTTTATTTGTTCAATTATAACAAAATTTCGAATGAGAATTCAGTTTACATCAAAGAGATTATTATTAGGTATAATCTCTTTGGTTTACATTGACTTGGGAAAGACTGGTACATTTTAGTCCTTTGTTTGGACATTCTGTACCCAGTTCCCTGCAGTGGATGTAATTGGTTATTTCATGGGATGCCAAGTGACATGATTTAACACCGCTGTAGTATCCTCTTGTGACCATTGTGACATATTGCTCCATATATCTTTTCACTCTTATGTTCAAATTCTACCAAGCTCGCAAACATCAAACTTTTTCTCCTGACACAAATCATCCCAAGATAGAACATGCAAGATACGACCTCACACAATGCTAACAAAAACTCTTCACGGTATGATGGGGATTCTACAAGGTGCACATTTATTTCAGCTGCTGTATACAACCAGAACATCACAAGCCAAAGTCATTGTTTGATTTGTGTCATTCTCACGATGATCCCAAACATGTAAGACATGGACATTTGGATATTACCAGTGGTGCGTTTCCCAAGGAAACCACGACTGTCAATAGTGCTTTTTATTCACATTACCCAAAGCAGGCTCAATATCCACAACAAATTCCAGGCTAACCATACAAATTACTTATGTTTGTGTAGTATATAATGAATAAGTTATATATTAATATAAAATATATGAATACCGAGTAGTTCGAATGCAAAAACAGATATATGCGCTTTCATCTCATTTTAGATCAAAGCTGCTAAGAAACAAATATGTATGATTATTATATATATCCAAGCCAATAACAATATGATGATTGTGATATTTTCAAAAAAATCTTATGTAATGAGAGCAGTATCATACAAAATATATGAATTTTTCTATATTTTGATGAAAATAGCATTTATCTGTTTTTGAATTCATACTCTTCATATCTGTATATCATAGTAGAACATACCATTATTATCATTATCATTATTATTATCATCATCATCATCATCATTATTATCATTATTATCATCATCATCATTATTATTATCATCGTCATCATTATCATTATTATTGTTGGTGTTTTTGGTGCTCAAGTGAGGTGAATAGGGTTCATAAGGTACTTGCTCTGGAAAAAAAAAAAAGATTTTCAGACACAAGTTGGCATTCAATGCTGCACAGAAAACAGTGATTTTGCTAACTGTATTAACACTGCAATGGACATGTAACTGAAGTACTCTATATGCCAGTTATGAGGTGATATAAAAGCACTCTAGATTTCAAAGCGCTGGGCTTTTTGGAAAGAAAGAAACAATACTTTCAACAGCCTAGGTGATTGGGTATGTTGACCGAGTACAGTATACATTTCATTCACCGAGTACATTGCAGTAGTTACAAAAACGCCCTCTACCACCATGAAATATATAAGGAACCACTCATCTCTTTTTCTCAAGGAACTCGCCAACAAACACACCAAGCCCACTTGTCTCTCTCCCCATCCCCATTGCTTTATGCCGATTCTATCTCCTCTCTCCCTCTCTCTCCCCTTTCTTTTCTCCACCCCCCCCCCCTCTCTCTCTCTCACAGTATCTTGCTTTCAAAATGTGCAAGAGCGCACCACGCGTAGTATTACCAAGGAGGTATAGGGTACCTTGGGTTCCGTATTATTGCTTGTCATCATCATCAGAATTATAATACACACTGGTTTTACATAGTATTAGGTTTTCCAGGCCAATTTCGTAAAAATTTCACGTCTAATGCTTTCAAATGCGTTTTCAGGCACCCAAATCAGTGGTCACAAGTTCAAATTCGGGTGTAAGCATTCAATTTCGTGCGTAGGCATGGATTTCCGAGTTAGTGATGGGCTCGATATAAGCACTTACGAGCGCGCTCAAATTTGTTTTTTTTTTTTTTTTTAGCAAGCGATTTTCACAATTGGGCATTCATTTTCGTAATGCACGTTGGCAAGAGTGATTATGTCCAGCTTGTGCTTTTTATCTGACATTTCATCATCACGATCAGCATTTGTTTATTTGAATATCAAGATAGTTTTCTTTTGCTAAACATGTTACGTAAACTTCACTCTAAACTCCTCATTTCATTTCGTCATCTCATGCATGGCTGTCTTTATCTCTGTTTACAACCTTCATTGTGACATGCGCTTCTATAGGTTTTCCAATCCATTTTCGCACTTTTGTCATTCAATTTCACAGATTTATTATTCAATTTCGTCCCGAGCAGCAGGTGGAACGCAAATCCCAACTTCAATTTCGTCAATTGTCATTGTAATTCGTTTTTCGTCAAACATTTTCGAAGACATAGCATTCAGAATCGTCAATTGTCATTCAAATTCGTCCCTCCCGCTGACGGATCGCAGAATGTGAAGATCAAATTCGTCTTTGTTCACACAATTTAATGAATTTTTAATTCAAATTAGTCAGATGTTGTCGATTCTTTATTTTGATGGTGAACCAACTTTAAGCCGACATATTTTTACTTTCTCTCGTAAATTGTATCGTTACACATTATTCCTTAACCATTTGCTGAAACAATACACACGAAAAACATGACTGCAATGCCAACCAAAATTGATTGAAGGATAAACGACAGTCAGAAGCCATAACCCAGGACAGTATGTCAGTGTCACATTTTGAACTTTAACTCGTAATTTTCAGGTTTTCGCATCATAATGCATGAAGCAAACTTTAAATTTTGTACCCTGGAAAGCAGAATGTTATCCATTCTTTGACATTAAACAGGCGACAATTCTACACTTAAATTTTGTCTTTAAACATGTTTGCCTAGAAATCGTTTGTCAGTGTTTTCGTTTGCGAGACGGTACGTCTGTTTGTACCAGTGTGTACTCGGATTGTTTGTGTGTGTGTCTGTATCTGTGGTTCTGTGTGTGTGTGTGTGTGGGGGGGGGGGGCACTTGTGTGTATGTTAACTCCTGAATGTAAAATGTGAACGGTTACAAAAAAAACAACAACAACAACAATACACACACCGGGTAGAGATATGAGACGAATATGAATGAAAAATTAACGAAATGATTGACAAAAGACGAAATCGATCCTGCTGTTTTGAGTGCTGCGAGTGAGACTGACGAATTTGAACTGTAAAAATGTATGCCAAAATAATGACTAAATTGAATGGACTTTATTTGAAAATGAACGACGAAAGACGAATTTGACAGTAAGATTGGCCTACTCCGGACATCCCGCGACGAAATTGAATGAAAAAAGTTTGAAAATGTATGGGAAAACCTATATTAATTATGATCATCATACAGCTTTCTGATCGTATTATTTGCAGCATTATGTGTGATCTAAATTTAAACAAAGACGTTTTCAACATTCAGTTTAAAGCACAGTAGGGCCTACAAGTACAATATACTTTTTAATGGACATCGTACAGATTTAATTCGAATGCTCCTTTTGAATGAACTTGTTTGCCCATATCCGAACTTGAATACTCAGAAAGAGGTGGAGACAGGTGAAGACAAAGTTGAATAACCATTCAAAAAATGTATGCGCATTCAGTAAGTTAGAATGCGCAAATTGAAATCGGTTGCCAAATTAGTCAAATTGAACGAAAAAACAAACGAAAACTACCGATTTTAAATGACCGTAGTTTGATACCTGAGCAAATTTGACGAAAATGAATGCCTCTGGTATGAAATTAAATGACAAAACAATGAAATTGGCCGGAAAACCCTATATAGTATAGCATGCAGAAGTAATGATAAATAAGTAATGGCCTAATGTCCAGAGGAGCAAACAATGACCATGATGATTTTTTTTTTTAAGTTTGTCTTTTTTCATTTCCATATCTAAAGGATAACTCATTAAAGAGGAATTCAGTCCAGTTAAAAGTGACTTAGTATAGTCTGAGAAGAAAGAGTAAAATGTATTAAGAATGTTAAGGACAACAGTGAAAATTTTGATAAAAATCAGATAAAAATTAGGGAAGTCGTGAAATTTTGCTAATTTCTGCAGGACAGTTCTCATGCAGTAAGGGGGTATCTCACTGAGCGGCGAACGTTTGCGAACGTAGCGAATTTGGGATTTCGCCAGGGTTCGTAAAGGGTTGCAAAGGTTCGTTAACAGTCGCAAGAAAGTTCGCAAACGGTTTTTATTGTCGCAAACAGTTTTTCTTGTCGCAAAGAAATTTTGAACATGTTCAAAATTTCTTTGCGAACCTTTGCGAATTTGTATTTTCGCTAACAGTTGCAAACATTCGCAAAACACTTGTAAAAATTCGCAAACGGTCGTAATACGGTGTCGCAAACATTCGCCACTGCTAGCGAACAAGTAACCATCATAATGGTTCCTTATAAAGCTTCTGAAACAGGCAAGGTTCCACTCTAAGAAAGTTCTTGAAGCTCTTGACATCTCCATCTAATTGCTGCAAGTCTGTCCTCTGCAACAACCACTCTCTGACCCAAACAGTCTTTCTTTTCTTCTTCCTTTCTTGTTTTTCTTTATTTTATTTCTCTTATGCTGCACAATAGCTGTAGCAGCAGCCTGACAAAGCAGCTCTTCAAGGATAGCAACACATTGAGCGTCTTCTTGGCAGAAATTTATTTCCATATACTGGAAATCCATCTTGAACGGTTGTCACAAGAGATCTGAATTCAGTGGAAGGTTTTACGTTCGTTTTGTGGGTCTGACTCTACATAATTGCCTGGTACTTTTCTAGGTCCAAGAACATTCACAAAATTGTTGCAAAGGATTTGCAAACAGTTGCTAATATTTGCAAAACTGTCGCTAACATTTGCAAAATTGTCGCTAACATTACATTGCTAACATTCGCTAATAGTCGCCACCTGTGTTTCGCAAACACTCGCTGAAGTGTTGCTAATTGTCGCTAAACATCGCTAAAAGTCGCTAACTGTCGCTAATGGCAGAAGCGAACTTTGATTTTTCGCAAACATTCGTCAGAAAAGTTGGCGAATCTCAAATTCGCTACGTTCGCAAACGTTCGCCGTTCAGTGAGATACCAGCTTTAGATGTAGACGAGTGAGCTGACGACATGGCACCTCACAATTTCCATTGATCGTGTACAAAAAAACAAAACACCAAATGACAAAAATTCTGTTATGTTTCTGTTATTAAAGGGATGGTACAGTATTGGTGGAGATGAGAATTGGGCTTTTAACTTTTAACTAACGAAATTACATGTTCTTTCATATTTCAAAAGAGGTTTCTCGTTTTCTGAAATGTTTGAAACCTGAAATTAGGTCTCAACCAAAACTATACAATCCCTTTAAAGTGTAACACAATATAGCCATGATGTTATTCCTGATTGATTAATCAGAATTACTGCTTGGACATAATAGGATTTGAGACTATAGGGCGCGTATCTGCGTTTTCAATAATGAAAAACTTGACATTTTAAAATTTCATGTATACTGTTATGTCTACAAACTATCACGGGCCTATTACAGTTACATGGCAAGTTGTGAGGTGATAACAATCAGCCATCATTACTTCACATATTTTGCATAATTACATTCGTATATTGACTGAGAAATTACCGAAACTTTGAAATGTCATTATTTCCTTAATGTTCATCCGATTTTGATCAAATTTTCATTGTTTTGGCATTAACTTTGGCGCTATGCTTGATCAGCATCTAACCATGAAGGCCCATGTGAACAAATTATGCAGTTCAACAATAGGAAGGATCAATGGCAACATTCGGGACTACCTTGATCAGCAAACTACGGAAAGGCTCGTACAGTATGCGTTCGTGACGTCCAAGCTCGACTCCTGCAACGCTCTGCTTGGGAACCTATACTATCGTAAACGGAGATCAATGAGAGACTAGCTGCCAGGATAGTAACCAAGGCCCACAAGCAGCAGCACATCACACCTCTGCTTTGGCTGCCAATTCACCTCCGCATTTAGTTTAAGATTCTCCTTCTGGTCTTCAAGTCTCTAAATTGTTGCATCCTTTCGTACATGTCTGAACTCATCAAGGATTATGCCCCCACCAGAAACCTTCGGTCAACTCATCTGAACCTTCTCCAAACACCCAGGGTTAAAACTGAGCATGGGCATCGTGCTTTTAGCGCCTAGTGACTAGCACCAACATTGTGGAATTCTCTTCTCCCCAACTCCGAGATGCATCAACTGTCAGCAATAGCTTCAAGAACTCACTAAAAACTTACCTTTTTCGCAATGTTATACTCTCTAATTTTCTGTAGATTAAGTTTTGTTTGTTTGTTGTTGTTTTTTGTTTATGCATAATGTTAATGTGAAGCGCATAGAAAATTATGCTTGTATAATCATGCGCTATGTAGGATGTTATTATTATCATTAACTGAACACCAGTGAACAAGTCAACCGAGCAAACCCTCTGGCCAAACATGATGGATAACTTGAAGCTAAAATTCCCACTTCTACTTGAAGTGCCCCGACTATGATATTACATAATTGTTG
Organism: Diadema setosum; assembly: GCA_033980235.1. NCBI lineage: Eukaryota > Metazoa > Echinodermata > Echinoidea > Diadematoida > Diadematidae > Diadema > Diadema setosum. The sequence continues at coordinate 35,300,259 of CM067060.1, forward strand.
TTATAGAGCCGTGTTCTTCAACCAGTGGGACGGCCCGCTGGTGGGCCGTGGATCTCTCCCAGATGGGCCGAAAAATGGGAAAAAATGAAATAAAGATGGTTATCATAATGGATTATCATTTGATCTAACTCACGCGTGCCACGGGAAATTACAGCCAAAGTTAGCCGCGGGTTTAAACCAGTTGAGAAGCACAGCTTTAGATGGTAATATAATTCGAATTAACCGCCCTTCTTCTTTGTCAAAAGTAACGCATCTGAAGAAACCCGAAAATAGAAACAAAATAATAATGATAAAAAACAAACAAACAAACAAACACAATTATTATTGGACTTGACTCTCGGACCCCTTAATTCTGACCACACCCAAAGAAACGTATACCATGGTTTATCAAACAATAATATTGCACAAAACCAGTAAAATGAGAATGCAACCCCCAACCATAAAACACTGCATAGAAAACTCGCATAACACATAAATAAGCCAGGTTGATTAATGAGCAAAGTTATATAGTGACATCCTGGACAGCATGCAAAAAGCGAATCAGGCCGTGAAGATGATGTGATATGCATGCATTGTATTATGTCTGACCTATTTGACAAGTCAGAATGGCAGCCGGTGTGTGCGAACCTGTAAGTTCATCCTGTGAATCAATTCCACGCCGTCATCTCTCATATCGGATGTCATCAATTTTACTGAAGGACAAACGAATTACCCCAGCGATGATCAATTCATATAAAAAAAAAATAATAACAATAATGATATTCAACGCCTTTTCGCCACGAAGCATAAGGCAGTGAACTATAGTATCGTCGGATGGGGTATTGGTAGTGATCTCATCATGGATTTTCTATAAAAAGTAACCCACATTCAGTTGCAGGGTGAGTCATCGCCGTTCAAGTACATGCATGTGAATCATTTGCTACAACATCCCCAGCCCCCCCCCCCCAACCTGCACATCCCCCCCCCCCCCCCCCGCAGACACCCCTACCCATCGTCACCCAACAGTCCCTATCTATGCGCCACGTTTATTTTCTGTCCATAGGTTTGTGTGTGAAATTTGTGCACCGTTTGACTCATTGACATAGAAAAAAGTAAAGCGCCTAGATTTATATTTTTGTTGCTTTTGCTCCCCCTCCCCTTTAATCATTCAGCATCTGATACATTTCAAAGATGTTGCCGCTACACAAATCCTCTCTTCATGTTGTGTTTTTGTGTTGTGTTTGTGTATGTGGTTACAAGTGTATTAGTGCGTTGCACGCACGTACAGTGCGTGTGTGTGATTTTCAGCAAAGAACCACTCGAGCTCGGCTCTATTTTTCAGTGATGTTGCAGCAGTCGAGTCGTCGCCGCGCGGAGCGCGACCGGTGATGATAATCGATGGATTGTGTATGCCAGCATATATGCGCATGCCATGCCATCGCCAGCTAGCAGGGCAGGGGATCGGGAGATGCGTACACATAAGATTCTCTTTGGTAATTACTCCTCATGACATGCACCACTGCACCACTAACGGGTTACTGTTACATCTCTCTCTGTCTACGTCACGTCACGTTACGGAGGATCAGTCTACAGTAATGGTGTACAAGTTTCTGCAAGACGTGACATCTCCGGTCGATTCATGCCCACCATGACCACCAAAGAAGGATGCTACTATTGGTATTGCTAGATAGCTCGTCTGGCATGGCATCTACGTCGTCGTCGACTCGATTAGTCTCAGTTACTCAGTGTGTACTATTACTACTAATTTAACCCTTCAAGATTAAGTGTTGTCACCTAAACCGGAGATAGAGAAGACAAGTAAATGGAGAAAAGGAGGTGAGGTTCTGTTGTTGTCTAAATGTGTTCATTATAATCCGCTTGTATCTTGATTCCTACTATCCTAGTAGACCTGCGTTCACACAGTACCGCACAGCATATAGTAATACAGTAGTCAGTACAACAATAGTCAGATGCACAATCATGGTCCCAAGTACTGAAATCTGTGTATTCACATGGTGCGGTGTGCGTGTAGCCTGTAGTACAGCATGCATGTGAAAGCAGTCTGGTTCTGGTTCTGGTTCTGGTTGGGTTCTGCGCAATCACTGCCTGAAGGCTGTTATCCCGCGCAGCCGGTGTGAACGGATTTATTTTTAGAATTTTAAATTCTGAAATGAGCTTTTTTGACCAGCTCATCTACATCAATTGCATCAAGCATAATTTTAAAATCCTTTAAATTGGTAACGCCTCTTATCTCTGGTGGTAGAGAGTTCCATTCCCTGGTTGTCCTTGGATAGAATGAGTGCTGGTAACATGTCTTGTTGAATGAAGGCATCTCTAAAATGTTGGGACCTGTTTGTCGCCGTGTTGAGCCGGGTCTCTGACGTAGATGAACATTTGATGGGGTAATATTGTGTACTTCTTTAAAGATGGCAATCAATCGGAACTTGGTACGGCGGTTTTCCAAGGTTTCCCATTGGAGTTTGGATAAGATGGATGTGACACTGGATCGTTTGTCGTAATTGTTTACGACAAAACGAGCAGCCCGGCGTTGAATGGCCTCAATGCTCCTCTTTCTTGTAGCTTGATGAGGGTCCCAAATGGAAGCACAATACTCAAGCCTTGGGCGAACCAGCGTTTTGTAGGCTGTTTCTTTAACTGATTTATTGCACGAATGGAGATTTCTTCTGATGATACCCAGCATTTGATTTGCCTTTGTAGTGATCTTGTTAATGTGGTGTGACCAAGTGAGATCTTTACTTATCTCAACACCTAAATATGGGTGGTGGCTTACTTGCTGTAGCTGTTTTCCTTTCATTGTATATGGCGTGATAATAGGTTTGACTTTGTGGCTAACATGCATAGCAAAGCATTTTAACGGATTAAAGGACATCTGCCATTGTGACTCCCACAAACATAATAAATCAATGTCTTTTTGAAGAGCTTTTGCATCCTGATCATTGCATATTTCCCGGTATATTATGCAGTCGTCTGCGAAAAGTCGTACCTTGGACTGAACCACGTTCGGTAGGTCGTTAATGTATATGAGAAACAATAAAGGCCCCAGAACCGTTCCCTGTGGTACCCCTGATGTCACCGGAGATTCCTGGGATTCTGCTCCCTCCAGGAGAACGCGCTGATGTCTGTTAGTAAGGAACATGTTCAGCCAGTGAAGGAGGTTGTTGTTGTTGTTGTTAATACCAACATGTTCAAGCTTGCGTAGTAATCTCCCATGGGGGACCTTGTCAAACGCCTTGCTAAAATCAAGTATGATGAGATCGGTTTGACTCCTAGCATCAAGGGTTCTTGCTAGGTCATTCATAAGACCTGCAAGTTGCGTTTCACATGATCTGCCTTGTCGGAATCCATGTTGATGGTGAGTGATGACATCATGGGCATCCAAATGGTCCTTGATATGACGGAAGATGATATGCTCCAAAATTTTACATGGGATGGAAGTGAGTGAAACCGGCCTATAGTTCTCAGGATTTGTACGTTCCCCTTTCTTGTAGATTGGGACTACATTGGCTTTAAGCCATCCTTCTGGGAGAGTTCCTGTATCGACAGATTTCTGGAAGATCTTTTGCAAGACCGGAGCTAAACTTGAGGCACAACTCTTGAGTATTTTGGCTGGAATTTGATCTGGTCCGGTTGCTTTATTTGGTTGTAGCTCCTCTAGAAGTTTCTGAACTCCTGCTACTGATATGGTGAGTTTTGGTAGATCTGGTATGTTGTGGTGATCTATATCAAGATATTCTTCTGGGATTTCCTTGGTGAAAACTGAACAGAATTGTTGGTTGAGTGCTTGTGCTTTGTCTCTTGCAGTTGATACCATTGTACCCCCAGAACGAAGAGAGGAGATTCCAAAAACCTCTTGTCTAGTGTTCTTGATAAACTTCCAAAAAGGTTTGGTGTTATCACTCTTGAGACTTTCTCCTATGACATCATTCACATACCGATTGTGGGCTTTCCGAATATTTCTATCAATTAATCGGCGGAGTGATTTAAAACTTTCCCAATCCTTGCTACTTCCAGATTTCCTAGCTTTATTATAAAGCCTTTGTTTCCTTCGTATTTCACGCCGGATTGACTGGTTTACCCATGGCAAATTATATCTGGTAGAACTTAATTTGGATGGAACATATTTATCTATAGCTGCTTGAAGGGTTCTTTGAAAATCAGCCCATAAACTATTAACATCTGAAACTTGAAGATGTTCCTCAGTTAAATGTCTATTGAATTCATTCATGAGTTCTGAAATTTCTTCAAATTCTGCCTTTTTGTATAAAAATATTTTCCGCCTGGGAGGTTTGATCAATCTGACAGTCAAATTTATATCAACTTCTACTATGTCATGATCACTAATTCCAGCAATGACCCTGTGCTTTGATACTAAGTCAGGATGTGATGCAAAACATAAATCCAAAATATTTTCTTCTCTGGTAGGTTGATTAACAACTTGAGTTAAGTTGAAATCAGCGGCAATGTCAAGCATTAGCTTACATACTGCTGCATAGCTGCCCCCTTGGCGTACAGAGTTTGTACTCCAGTCTACACTAGGCACATTGAAATCTCCAAATAACCATACAACTGCAGATTTAGGTATTTTAGATAACGATAAATCCAATTCATTCAAATATTCAGTATCAGTTGTTGGGGGACGATAAAATACTCCTACATACACTGGTTTTTGGCCTGAAATATGAATGCTGACCCATTTTATTTCACAATTAGTATTCAGGTTATTCTCTTCAGTGGCTATAAGGGTGTTCTTAACTGCTATAAACACACCACCATGTGAGCTGGTTTGTCTATCTTTTCTAAACACTTGAAATTGTGGTGGGAATATTTCCCCTGAAGCAATATCATTGTTCAGCCATGATTCAGTTCCTACGATAATATCTGGTTTCTTTTCTTCAATCACAGATAAAAAATTAGCTTTTTTACCTCTGAGACTCTGACAATTCATGTTTAGGACTTTCAAAGTCTTCGGCTTCTGTAACTTGCTCTTCCTTAGAATACTCTTTTTTCTCTTCTCTTTGGCTTTGTTTGGTGTGGAAGTTTTGGAAGGAGATCCAATTTCAGAAGCATCACTAGATTGTGATGTGGAGTGGTCTAGGTTAAACATTTGTGATGCCAAAGGTTCAAATTTGTTTTGGGTTTCAATATCAGATGTGAAGAAGGAAGAGTTAAAGTTGACCAGGCCACAGTTGCAGCAGGTCCACGAGTACGATGGGTGCTCAACTAGAACTTTATAAATCTCTTCATTCATTTCAATGCATGTACGATGAAACCATGAGTTACAAGATTCGCACTCAATGGCTTGTTGCCCATATCTGGCTGCTTTTTTGCATACTACACAAGGAAACTTTGGCCTGTAGGGCCCTGGGTTCACACTGATGTCATTTGCCAAAATTAAGACAAGAAGCATGTAGGTTCTGGGCGTAGATGTCAAGGTGGTAATGTTCTTCTTGTAAAAGTCAAATGTAATAGAAGAATGGAACGAGCTCACCCGGTTCGCCGTGTGACAGGTGGCTGGAGTGAAAAAGGGCGCTGCCCAGTGGTCCCTGACGCTGGGGTGAAGTTGAGGTACTTTCAGATGCTCAGAATGCATGTAGATATTGTGTGCAATAAGATCCCAATTCCTGCCAGCAAAGTGATCAAAAAATCCTTTTTGTTGCCCATGCTGAGTGGTCGATGAAATTCCAAATTCAGAAAAGTCTAAAAAAAAAAAAACTGGAGACTCTGAAGTGATGAACACAGTTTGATTGTTCAGTTTGGTGCAGTGCAGTGTTGAATTTCCCGCGTGTATGAAAGACAAGATGGCGATTCCCGCGGTTGCGATACAAAACAATCTACAATGCAGTGAAGTTCTGCTAAACCTACTCCTAATTAAAATCTCATTAAAATGACTAGAGCTACAAAATTGCCTGATAAATCACACAACATTCAACGTTCAAAATATTGATGAAGAAAAAATAAAAACTGGCGATGTTTTATTCTCCAAACGATCCGTGGACGCGTGGTGGCTTGCTCAACATGGTCAAAATCGAGCGCCGTGCATGCTGTAAACTCCACACATAGCCGTATGGGGCAAGATGGCGGCTCCCACATTTATGATGCGGTAAAAATATGCGATTCAAAGTTTGTCAATCCTGCTTGAAAGCTCAATAAAAATACAAAATTCCCGATCAAACTGATACTTGAATCATTGATAACACGTTCAAAGGTAGAAAAAATCCACAAATATAAAAATGTAAGGTTAAAAACAGGAGGAAATCCTGTGAATTGCGGAGCTACGAAAAACACGTCCGTTCACACCGAGCGCACCTTTTCAGTCATAAACATCGTACCGCGATCGTCGACCGCAACATTGCATTGACATTGCATAGATTTATATTAGCGCAGTGATTGGACATTCAGTACTCAAGTCAAGGTTTAACTGTAGAGCAGAGGTCTAAGTTATGTTGCACATGCATCACTTGACCGACAGGTATGTCTTATTCCGCGAAAAAACTTCCCATTTATAATAATGACATTTGCTGGATCAGTTTTTCGCTTCTTTGTTAGACAGACACCATTGATACATATATTGTGACGGTTTCAACCGTTTTTTTGGTTGAACGCAACTTCGACCCAGTTCCCCCCGCATAAAAATGGTTATTATTAGATTATTATTTTTTCCAGCTTGGTTTTCAAACCAATCTTGAAAAAAATATATACAAGATTAATCAGTCAACATTTTGACTCACCTCTTCCACTGTTTCCTCCTGTTTTCTGGTTGTTTCCTCCACTTCTTGCACTTGCAGTGCTCCCCAATTCATCGCCGCCTTCGTTTGAAAAATGACCGCACGAACGTCTATGGCAAGCCAAATGCTCCATACAATCGCTATATCGGTACACTTACGTTTATTACCTCTACCAAGGGAGGAGGTTATGTTTTCGTTACTGTTGGTTTGTTAGTTAGTTAGTTTGTCCGTGTGCAAAATAACTCAAAAAGTAGTTAACGCATTTGGATGAAACTTGCCGGAAAGGTTGAGAATGACACAAGTAACAAACGATTAACTTTTGGTAGTGATCTGAGAATTTTGGGGGAATTTATGAAGGATTTTTGACATTTTGGCAGGTAGGGTCAATGAACTTGGGAGTTCAGGCTGCGCGTATTGAGGTTTGCATGCGCACACTAAAGTGCGTGCTCTGGTTTCTGCTAGGGCGAGGCGCGTCGTGCAGCTGAGGGTTTATGACGTAACAAAGGCTTCTATATATTGGGAAATCGGGCGACTTTCAGCATACAATACTATAAGTACGTATGGGTGGAAATCACTGATATCTCTATGGAAGAACAAGATCAGTGGTGGAAATGAGCTACATGCTTGGCAGAGGTCTGCGCTCTCAGAGTGCTTTTCTAGTTGACTAAAGTACTACTAGTAAGTTGTTCGAGCGCTAAATTTAAATTCGTAATATTGTGAATGAGCATTTCCTTGCTCATTCACATTATTACGAAGTTAAATTTACCAAATACCAAACCAACCAAATCAACCAAATACCACTGTTGTGCTATCCATTGCAATTTCTGCAAATCCAGTGGCCTATTGGGGCAATGTAGGACTGGAAGTTTATTTCCAAGAGATCTATCCAAAATCAAGTGATAAGCAGCAGATATGAATCCTGATGTTTCGAGATCTATATTGTGAAGTGAAAATATACATAGTTCTCAGGTTATATGCCATGCCTGCAGAACTGTTGATTTTTGCTCTAAAATGTACACATACATGTATGCTAATTCCATAAGAAATGTGTGAAATAATACCACTGTTAATACACAATCAATCATCGCGTAATGTTCTACCTACATGCTACTGAATGGTGATGGCTCTTCAGAATAAAAGTTATGTACTATGAATAATCTAATTGTTTTACACCTTTGATCTCAAAATACATCAAAATAACTCAAAAAATGTATCCTGGCAAATCATTTCAGCTAAACAAGTTTCTTGGTAGACCCTTTTGATGTATTGCAAAGAAACTCCAAATGATGGAAGATGAATTTGAGTCCCTCTGCAAACTATGTTTTGGTTAATTGATTTATTTTTACCATCAGGCATGCTAGATGAGGACTAGGGCATGGAGATGTGTAGACTGTCAGTATATATGTCTAGTTACAGTACATTGTAAATGTCCCTATGAATGATACAAGTGCCATGTATCTCGACCACACAAATCTTCACTGAATTTCCTTTCTTTTCTTTTTTTTTTAAACCATAATATCATAATGCAAAGCTTGTAATCCTTTTTGTTGCATTGTTACCTCCACCAAGGGAGGAGGTTATGTTTTCATTGGTGTTGGTTTGTGTGTTTGTTGGTTTGTCTGTGCAAACTCCAAAAGTTGTAGAAGGATTTGGATGAAACTTACAGGATGAAAGGTTGAGAATGACACGAGTAACAGATGATTAAATTTTGGTAGTGATCTGGGAATCTTTGTGGATTTTATGAAGGATTTTCACTATTTTGGCAAGTACAGTCAATGAACTTGGGAGTTCAAGCTGCGCATTTATGAGGTTTTCATACTCGTACTAAAGTGTGTGCTCTAATTTCTGCTATCCAAAGGCAAGGCACTCTGTGCAGCTGGAAGTTGATGATGTAGCAAAAGGCTTCTATATAGGGAAATCTAGCGATTTTCAGCATGCATTATATGGGTGAAAATCACTGATCTCCATGGAAGAACAAGATCAGTGGTGGAAATAAGCTGGGTGGCAGAGGTCTGCGCTCTCAGAATGCTTCTCTGTTTTTTTTGTGATTTTTTTTCCCCACAAATCTTTGAATTGTTACAGGGTAGTTTTAAGACTTGTAAATCTGATGACATCTCAGAGTCATACTAGTCATAGCCTCACCTAATTTTCACTTGTGGTTGTGATCAATATCAGCAGTGAAAACTTTTTTATGTCAAAAACTCCATACATTTATAATATTGGATAAAAGTTTATCTATTATAGTCATCTTGAACATTCCATGGTGTGGAAATACCTTTTTAAGTGCTCACATATCCTTCATCCTGATATTCATTTTTTAATGTATGATTAATGGCATGCTTTAGATGTTGCCTTTTTAGATTTTATTTGTTTAATGTCACATAAAACTGAATTGCATCCTTGGACTGGGAAGTGGTAGTAAGAGTTCTAAAGGAAAGTGCTGTGTTAAAAGGATGCAGTGAAAGAAGCTCTACGTGTTGTGTGATGGCTGCGGTTGCTTCGAGTAGAGGTTAGCTAAGAAATTTTCATATCAAAATTATATTCAATTATCTGTCATGAATGTTTTTTTAATATTTTTTAATATATAATGTATTATTATCATATTTATGTTTTTTAATGCTGCAGGGTTGTATAACGTGTTACTGAGCTAAAAAGAGACCTTGATCACCATGGATGGACGGGACAACTCAAATATTGGCTCTAGTGACTCAGAGGGAGTCCCTGCAAGGCCCTTAAACAAGCGAACAAAGTCCAAATCCCGAGTGTGGGACCGGGTGGCTCGGCTAGCGCGAAGAACCAGGAGCTCTCGTGAAGGAGACAGTGACTTTGCATCAACTGGAGAAGAGGCCGGCGAGGCAGATCTTCCTTCAGAGCACATGGACCTCAGTGATGGGCCCTCAACAAGTTCATATCAGTCTCCCAGTACTAGGAAAAAACAACTCTCTGACTGCAGCTCTTCCAGTGAAGGCGATCTGGCAATCCATGAGACTGCTATTAGGTTAACCAAGGGAAAGAAAAACCGATACAAGCCCCCTGACAACAGCGAGGTTGTGTATCAACACTGTGTTCGACCTAGTGCTGTCAAGGCGATGTTTCGCCCCGCCCAGTACATGTTGCAAACTGACCAATCTGTGCAGATGAGAAAGAAGAGAGGCCAGTGTAATTCTGTGACTTGTAGACACTCAGACTCGTATTCTGTTGGATGTGCTCACGAAGGACCCAGAAACTTGAATGATGTCTCCGAGGACTGTTGCCATTGTCCCGCTTGTTGTTGCTGTCGTCGTGGCAATGGCAGCTGGGCATCTGGGAGTTGGCCAAGGAACAGATCTTGTCCCCTGCGCATGAGTCTACGAATGGCCGGGCCGGGGAGCATGTTCCAATTGCCCAAGGCCATTCAGTCTCCGTCCTCATCCCCACGTGGGAAGAACTTGTGGAAACGCAACTCGGTGCAGGGGCCTCTCATGACAAAGTCAGTGTCCCTCCACAGTGAACGTCCAGGGAGTGCTATGTACGACATGAGGATTTCCACTATGGAGTGCACCGAGGAGGAGAAGGCAGCCTTGAGGGCGAACCGATCCCTGGACATGCTTCACAGCGCCGTCATGCACGACGTCAAGGGGTTGTCTAGAAGCATTCCGCTGTTTTGCGACCAGGAGAGGACAATAGATGAACGGAATGGCTATGAGCGTGAGAGCAAGGAAAAGTCAAAATGTGGCAAGCAGATTGCTTCCTGGAAGGACAAGGTTTCTGGACCAGTCTTTAAGGAGAGGATGGAGGTGAGGCAGATTTGACTAGGTCTTTCAAAATTCTAAATTTTAATGGAAGTATCCATGTTTTGAAATATTTACACCAGCAGTGATGTAGTCATGATGATCAAATGATTCTTGTATTGCTACATATGAAAGTAGCAAAAAATATCTGTCATTTATATGATTCTGAACAAACACAACCATGTGCACCGTGGCTTTTCTTCAGCAGGATCACTTTCTTCCTAAGGGTAATAATACCTCTAGTTGTCTAAGCATTCATGTGTAATACATAAAATGTCAAGTTACTCTATAAAAGATAGATACCAGATATGTGGAATATGCATGAATTGGAGTAGTAACAAGCAGTTCATATGGCTGTTTGCATGTCATTTTAAGAGCAAATGTAAACCCCTATTGATGATCTGTTCTTTTAAATTGATAAATTTGTGATATTTCTTATGCAAAACAAATAAAGAGGGACATTATGTATGATGTGAAGTCACAATCATGTAATTGGAATATCCACATTTTATGTCATGGCAGCTGAATTTCATACTTGAAAATGACTCGTGTAGCCCATAATTAAAGTTTGTTCATGGCTTTATGCTTCCTTCCCTCTTCTATAAATTGAATATGATATATACATTTCAGTGTAGATACAAGTATATCATCTTGTGCACTAACCATCAAAAAAAAAAAATAGATATGAAGCTTGTACTGTAGCTATAAGTCATTCTGTCGAGTAGGAAATGAAAGTTGGCCTGTCCTGTTCAGCATAGTCCTTGAGTTTAGATGTCATGAGATGATGTGTTGCTCCTTCAACAGTTTCAGTGGCCATTATTGGCAGTACACTATTCAATCACTATTCAGAAGATATAACTCAACAAGAGTGTATGGGACAACATAAATCACTGTCTAGTTGGTCACGAGCAGTGTCTGTGATATATGGAGGTGTTGTATCCTTGGTGGCTTACCTTTTGTTTGTGCAGTGAGATTTTTTTGTAATGTGTGTTCCATGCTCTTATCGTATTCGTGTAGACAATTCTGGAATGGTTTGGTGAGTTCAATGACCAACAGAAGAACATTATGATGAAAAGACTTGTGGTAAGTTTTTTTTTTTTTCTTTTTCATTTGTTTATTATTTATTTATTTATTTATTTATTTATTTATTTATTTATTTATTTATTTATTTATTTATTTATTTATTTTATTGTCTTTGGCAGCATATAGAATGACTTCGCCTCAAATGTCATGAGTGATATTCCACAGTATTATTGTCATTATAGTCACTACTGGAATAGATTTTTTACACACATTACTCACACATGCTTAGAATTTCCCATTCAGCAAAGATATTTAGAATCATAAGGACTGGCTCAATCTCTTTCATACAGTTATAAACTTACAGACTGTAAGTGAGTAACAACAACTGAAATGAAGAAAAAACAACAAAAACGTACCAGTACATACATTGTAAGGTTGCTTAGTGTATAAATTGGCTAAAACTCACTTTCAGTGTGAAAAATGAAAATGTCTAGAAATGCCATGTGCCACACAGCAAAAAACTTGACATGGCATGGTGACATATTGTATAATTTCTTGCACTGCAGCACCAGGGATTCCCTTTATATACATTAAATTTCACATTTTGGGAGTGAATTTGAACTCTGCTGCATGCAAAACTTATGCACATAACCCGTACATGTAAAAGAACCTACTTCACTTCTTTCAGGAAGAGTGGGGAGAAATCCTGATGAAGTGGTCAAACACACAAAAGCAGCTGATATGCCTGTGTGGTGAGGCCGGCAGGTCACTTTTTGCTGCCCTGACAGACAAGGAGACTGCCAGAGAATTGGAAGTAGTGATGATAATAATAGTAAATGGTACCTCACACCTTACCTATTGTTTTGATAATGGATGTTAAAGGTAGGGAATCCCATATGCATGCCTTAAATTAAGAGTTGTATAAACACAGTGGTATGTTGAAGAGAGTATCATTTTAGAAACTCCCATAAAGTATTGAAAGTGGAAGGTAACATTTTGTACATTTCTATTGACCGTTAGATTTTGAATGGAATTTTTTTCGGGGCTCACCGTAAATTGCAGTACATTACTAGGCTACCTTTGCAGACCCATGCTCTGCATGTGTGTCCATCATGTATATTTTGTGAAGAAAGTTCATCAAAACTTACAAACACTTCTATATACATTCTTGCCACACACTCTATATGTTATTACATCAGCTCTTATACTATTAGATTTGTGTTTATAGATAAAAGATACAGAAGACTGCAACAAAAAGGCTTAAGTGTGGCTGACACACAAAACTACTGAGTAGTTGAGTTTTGTGCATTATTCAAATTGTAGATAACTGTTGACTTCCAAATGTCTCAGCAGTGGCCTAAACAAGTCCCCTGAGGTTCATATTTAATGTTTTGCTGCATTTTGGGAGGTCTGTAAAAGGTATCCCCTACCTTTAACCAGTGTTTGCGCTAGATAATCATCTTAGAGGAACTCGGGGTGAACACTGAAGGACTGCTGTATAAACAGGGTTTGATTTGAATTGAGGTCACATGCTAAAGTCAAATGTCATTTAAATCACATGCTAAAGCTTACCTACAAGACTGTTTTAAATCTGGGAGGGGGCAATTCATGAAGCGTTTTGTCCAACAAATTTGTTGGACAAATTTGCTTTCAGCCAGTCAGATGCAAGAATTTCAGTAGCTTATAACAGTTTGTCAGAGAAAATATCTGTCAAAATGCTTCATGACATGCCCCCCTGCTCTCCCCCCCCCCCCACCCCATTTTTAAAACATTCCTTTTTATCTATGCTGTACTATCTTATTTAATCAATGCTGCTTCATTCTAACCCTTTTGGGTTTTTTTTTTTTTAATTTTTGATATCAACAGGAGGAATGTGATCTTCCCCAGATGCATATGCTGTCGGTTACCATGGAACCCATCTTGCATCAGCACTGCCCTCACAATTGCCAGGACCTGTTGTCTTGGTTACCCACTCAGCTTTCACTGAAAATCCTTTATTACCTAGATCCAGGTGAGTAGCGAATAAAAACCAGTAGATACAAAGCTAGACCTGACTGCAAAGTTAATTTACATGCTTTGACTTCAGACAGGTGAACAAGAGATTAGTTTCCTCATTTTTGCCAAAATTCACTGTAAGATAGTTTAATTGTAGACCATGGTTTATGTAAATGTGTTGATTGCATAAACATACAGGCACTTAATTCATTGCTTGCACTGACATGAGGTCCAGTAATAAATTAATGTTTTGGTTGGTATGCTTACAATTGTATCTTATGCTTTCCATTGTATTTCACACTTCTTTTAGACCACATGCTATAATTTAAACCATGGATTTGATTTGAATTTACCTTAATGAAACTTGTGAAACCTTTGTGAAACTAACTTTAGAGTCTTGGTGATGGAATGTGCATGTTTGATACCAGTGTCCAAAGTACTATGCTATGACGCTTGCTGAAAATGTTTCTACTTCTCATGCCACACATTTGTGATGAGTTAGTCTTTGGTATGTTGTTAGTGATGTGATAAAGCCTGTGTGCTCATTTGGTAATTCCATCCCATTTCTGATTGTGTCTCATTTGATCTCGTCTCTCCAGTGAGCCTGTGCAGGTGTGCCGGTGTGAACAGGGCCTGGAGGGAGCTGGCGGAGGACTCTAACCTCTGGAGGCAGCTCTGTCTGGAGCAGAAGTGGCGTCTCTCCCAGGTTGAGGAGCACAAGCAAATGATCAACCACATGGGCTCTTGCATACAGGTGAGTACAGGACATTGCACTCAGGTGTAACTTCCATCATGCTGCGCAGTGGCCAAAAATATTTTACCTGCTGCAAAATCCCTTTTATTGTTTTCCAGCACATGCGCCTGTCTGACACAACCAGTGGTTACCTGATTGTAGTCCCTGGATCAGTTTTTTAAAGTGCAAACAGCCTCGTGTTGATTATGCATTCATCTAGCCAGGGTCACACAAAACACAGGCACAAATTCACTCAGACATGACCTTTAGTAAATGCAATCACTTCTTGTTTTGCATGAGTAAATATTAGTAAATATTCATTACCATACATAAAATTTCCTTATACATAAATGATACTCCCCATGTGATGTAAACACAGGTCCATTTATTATGGACATAATTGGTAGCCTCTGCACTACATTATCAGGATGCAGTAATGGGTCTATTCAAGTGCGATATGATTACCATGATACAATACAGAACTCACAGCTCTATGCCATGGCCATTGTGAATAAAATACAGTGAAATATTGTGTCATTTGAAATGCCCAGACTTTCATGAAACACAATTTCCTAGCGCTGCATGAAATACAGACAATGCTTTTGTAGTTGAATGTAGACCATATAGAGGTGAATGAACATACTGGGTATTGTTCACAGCTCATGAGAACCATATTGTGTCAGGAAGTTTCCCAGCAACCATTTCCTGTATCTTGGCAAGCATGAGGGATTCCAGCTTTGAAAACAGTATCTAGAGCAAATGTCACCCAGCTTCATAAAAACAGACACAAGAAAAACTTAGTTGCTTGTGCAGTACAGGTATTTTCCTTTGGTATGCAGGATAGATCAATGAAATAAATCTCTCTGCTGTAGTTTTCTTACATTATTATAATATATTGTTTGTTCAACACTTTGCATACAGGATGTTTGAGTACGGTGTTTTATGTTTATCTAACACGACCAGTAAAAAAAAAGAAAAAAAAGAGGCTGTTTCTGACTCTTCGCAATAGGTCAGATGAATATATACAAGTGGCATGTGCATGACAGTTTTATATGTGTGATTATGAATTGTATTTCCACAGTGGAAAAGGGTGTTTGCTGAGCGGTACAGATTGAGACGGAATTGGCTGAAGGGACTATGCACTGTGCGCACTTTTGAGGGACACACCCAGGGCATCTCTTGTGTCCAGTTTGATGACACCAGGATCGTCAGCGGATCATCCGATAAAACCATCAAGGTCTGATTCTCATTAGTTGGTTGACCCCTCCTCCTTACGATGAATACATTATCTTATGTATCTAGGCATCATTTTGTTTTTGTTTTTTTCCTGTTATCTATTTGTGTGTTTGGGCCTTCATATTATACTTGTGTACTGTATACGCCATATATTTTGCGAGTCCAAATTTGCACAAATCAGGAATTCCTAACGATTTCGCAAGTGGTTAAATTTGTGATCGTGGAATCCTGTTCTGAACCGAAGAGGTTTCTTTGTACTGAATGGAGAAGTGCACACACGTACGTCACATTCACATGAGGATCAGAGTCAATATTTTTTGCGTGTCTTTAATTTCGCGAATAGCAGCTGACTCACGAAATTTGCGAAAATAAAAACCTCGCGAAATATTCGGCGTATACAGTATTTCAAATAGCTAATTTACATGTATGATTGTATTTCATATCTCATCTGATCCCTGAATTTGTCGATATATTTGCATTTTACTTTTGCTCCTTTATACAGTGTGTCCATTCAGGATATATACTTATGAGCAATTGAAGGCAAACAAACTGAAACAACATATTCTAATATAAATTCAATGAGCACTTTGTCTTTTTGTGTGTTAACCCTTTTATTATTATTATTATTATTATTATTATTATTATTTATTCGGCTTTCATTCACAAATTTCATTGTACATATTTCGAAATCAGAACATACACTGGAGTGGTAAGGGTGCACCAGGTTGGGCAGCCCGGGTCTAGAAAGAGCCAACTAAATGACTTGGGCCCTCAGGCCATCCTCCCCAACCCACCTGGTGCACCCAAAACAGTCAGTTTACAACAACAACCAAAAAAAATACAAATTTTATTAACAGGCATATATTTAAACAAAAACAAAAACAAAACAACCGTTTCTTTATAAGTGTCAATTTAGATATGTGTAACTACCAATCTTTCTTATTCCATTCAAATATCAGAGGCCATTTTCTACATAACAAAACTAAGAAAGAATGGGTCAATCCACGTCAAATCAACCAATGGTGTTAACCCGACCCCCTTCAATTTTCTTTAAACTCGCACCAAATGTGCCCCCAAGTGTCTGACGGAAGATTCTGAAATTTTTTGCCCCAAGGTCAAACGGTTGCTAAGATACGGCCTCCCTTAGCAACCAATGCGTGGCCGAACAATCGTGTTTAAATAAAATTTGCTATTTTTGATTGACTGCTGCAGCCAAGTTAGATGAGATACATTGCTCAAATTCTGTAAATTGGAAGAACTTTATGATCCTAACATGCTCAATATAATATGGCACGGATCTGACAAACCGTTTATGCGCAAGAGGTCACCGAAAATGGTAATAAGCGTCAGAGTTAATGTTTTGGGGTGCATGTTTGAAAGCTGATAACTTCAAAATTAGATTAGCTTAGAACCCAATATTATGCGTATTTAGAGACTCTTACTTGCTCTACACATCTACCGAAAATCGGCCAAAATGTACGCTTCGTTTTCTTGTAGGGCGCCCTCAAAGTTGGCTTTTTTCAAAAAGTTGCCAAGTTCAAGGTCACAAATCACCACTCGTCCCATCGAGGAGCAGCACCAATTTTTGTTTATTGATAGACATTTACCTATATTTTCATGGGTTACCAAAAAACTTTTGTAACCGGAATGTTTAATAGCTCTTTTATGCATTCGAAAATGGTCGTAAACACCTAAAAATCAATTTAAATTGACACTTAGGGTTTTCAGCACATTTCAAATTGTGATAAATCAGAGATGAAGTGCCAAAACATAATGGTATCTTCTGTGATGATAGTCTGTAATTAGTACCAAAAGGATATACATCATAAATCGTTTTGTCTTATTGGCAATGACCTTGAAAATGCAGGTGAAAACTACAAAAAACAGTAAATTGGTCAATTTTTCGTAACCATAATGGTGTCAAACTGCATTTACATCAAATTTTAGTTGTGTGCCATTTCAGTACTCATGGTGACTTTCAGCTGAAAACTGCTAATCATGTTCCATTTCTATTCTATTTTAAGCTACAAACAATATTTCAAGTCATCTCTAGATTTTTTGACCTTGACATTGTTCTGAACACAGCTGTAAATCCCTTAACATTAGCATATTCCCAACACACAAGAATTACACCATTTCAAACTTGATTTTCTCTCAGACAGAAAGCCTGATCATGTTTGTATTTATAGTACTGGTAGTCTGTAATGAGTATTTAGAGGATCTGGTATTAAACGATTTGTCTAACATGACAATGACCTTGAAAATACAGCAGAAAATCATAAAAATCAATAAGCGTTCAAATTTCCAATACACACTTTAATTATAGGGTGTTTACAGCGACTTTGAATTGTGTATAATTTTTATAATAATGATGAGTTATAGCTGATATTAGCAAATTATTTTCCCTTTTGTTCTGTTTTGAGCTGAAAATAATATTACAAGTATTATACATATCATTTGACCTTGACATTCTATTCTAAAAATGGCCATAATGCCTTAAAATGAGCATATTCACCATTGATCATTACAGCACATTTCAAAATTGATTTTCTCACAGACAAAATGCATAATCATGTTGATATTTGCTGTATTGGTAGTCTGTAATGGGTACTTGGAGGATCTATGATGCTCAATACTGACACTTACAGTTAGTGTCCAATTTATCCAGGTTGTAGGCCTATAGATAATGGATGCACATTATTATCACCATTAACCTTTTGCCATAACCTACAATGGTCAAAAGAACAAATTTCAAGACTACTTCCATCCTTATAATGTCATTGACTTAGAATTTCTGATTCTGAATTTCACATACTAAGCATTCTGTGTGTGAGAAAATCAATGTTGAAATAAAAAGTATGTTGTAAAGCCCATTGTATGTTGTGAATATCGTCGGGTGCCCGTGCATTGGCCGCTAACTCAATACAAATTGTATTGCGTTAGCGGCCAATGCACGGGCACCCGACGATATGCTCATTTTGAGGCATTTGCAGCTATTTTTAGAATGTCTTTTTAGAATAATGTCAAGGTCATATGACTTTTGATATTATTTGCAGCTCAAAACAGAACAAAAGGGAAAATAATTTGCAATTATCAGCTGTAACTCATCATTAATATAAAATTTATACACAATTCAAAGTCGCGGTAAACACCCTATAATTAAAGTGTGTATTGGAAATTTGAACGCTTATTGATTTTTATGATTTTCTGCTGTATTTTCAAGGTCATTGTCATGTTAGACAAATCATTCAATACCAGATCCTCTAAATACTCATTACAGACTGCCAGTACTGCAAATATAAATATGATCAGGCATTCTGTCTGAGAGAAAATCAAGTTTGAAATGGTGTAAATCTTGTGTGTTGGGAATATGCTAATGTTAAGGGATTTACACCTGTGTTCAGAACAATGTCAAGGTCAAAAAATCTAGAGATGACTTGAAATATTGTTTGTAGCTTAAAATAGAATAGAAATGGAACATGATTAGCAGTTTTCAGCTTAAAGTCACCATGAGTACTGAAATGGCACACAACTAAAAATTGATGTAAATGCAGTTTGACACCATTACGGTTACGGAAAATTGACAAATTTACTGTTTTTTGTAGTTTTCACCTGCATTTTCAAGGTCATTGCCAATAAGACGAAATGATTTATGATGTATATTCTTTTGGTACTAATTACAGACTATCATCACAGAAGATACCATTATGTTTTGGCACTTCATCTCTGATTTATCACAATTTGAATGTGCTGAAATCCCTACATGTCAATTTACATTGATTTTTAGGTGTTTACGACCATTTTCGTATGCATAAAAAAGCTATTAAACATTCCGGTTACAAAAGTTTTTTGGTAACCCACAAAAATATAGGTAAATGTCTGTCAATAAACAAAAATTGGTGCTGCTCCTCGATGGGACGAGTGGTGATTTGTGACCTTGAACTTGGCAACTTTTTGAAAAAAGCCAACTTTGAGGGCGCCCTACAAGAAAACGAAGCGTACATTTTGGCCGATTTTCGGTAGATGTGTAGAGCAAGTAAGAGTCCCTAAATACGCATAATATTGGGTTCTAAGCTAATCTAATTTTGAAGTTATCAGCTTTCAAACATGCACCCCAAAACATTAACTCTGACGCTTATTACCATTTTCGGTGACCTCTTGCGCAATAACGGATTGTCAGATCCGCGCCATATTATATTGTGCATGTTAGGATCATAGAGTTCTTCCAATTTACAGAAAATGAGCAATGTATCTCATCTAACTTGGCTGCAGCAGTCAATCAAAAATAGCAAATTTTATTTAAACACGATTGTTCGGCTACGCATTGGTTGCTAAGGGAGGCCGTATCTTAGCAACCGTTTGACCTTGGGGCAAAATATTTCAGAATCTTCCGTCAGACACTTGGGGGCACATTTGGTGCAAGTTTAAAGAAAATTGAAGGGGGTCGGGTTACAAATTGTCTGAAAATTGGTTGATTTGACGTGGATTGACCCGAATATTAATAATACATTGCACATATGTTTGTCAACTCTTGAATGGCAGACATCAAAACCTGACTCACTTACAAATACATGCAGTTAATGCACAATGCATAAATTTAAAGTTTCCATATAAACCATACATGTATATATTCCCTACAGCATTTCATTTTGACTTCATTATATTTGGACATTTCATGTTATGATTTTTATTGTTTTTGCATTAATTTTCCCCTGTTTGGATGGGAAAAAATGTGAGGAAACTTCTGTGATGTTACAGTTTTCCATTTTTCTTTTTACATAATATTTGTATCGCAGTTCTATGCCCACAAAGTTTGAAGTGAGAGAAACCAAAAGCCAGTACCAATGTGAAGAGAAAATACATCGGTACTGCACACCCATAATATCTCCTATGAAAGTGAGAATGCTGGCTATAAAATTTAACCTGTGTGATTTCGTCTCATGAAATAATGTGAAAAGTGAGTGACTGAGAATGCTGCTGACAAACCATGATTTGCTTTGTATCTTTTTTTTTAATCTACCCACAATCAATATGTTGTGAATGGTTTTAGTCTCGTGAGTTATACAAGTCAAGTTATACAACTGTCGTTTGCAAAATCAAGAACATGCCAAACCTGAACTTGTGAACTTTACTTCTTGAAAAAGGATAGAACTTCATTTTCTTGCTGTGGTTCTCTGTTTTAAATTTAACCAGCTCACAAAAAATCATTATTCAGTGTAATAATCATTATAAAACTTTGTGATACAAGCAGTAGGTGTGCATGTTAAGATGAATGATATTTAGTTAAAATGACCAATCGTGTATGATTTTGCCCTGATTAGGTGTGGAACATTCGCACCAATTCTCCCTGGTCAGTTCAGACACTTGTTGGTCACTCTGGGACTGTGCGATGCCTGCACCTAGAAGGAAATCGTCTGGTCAGTGGCTCTACAGACTGCACCATCAAGGTGAGCGTGCTGACCCCTCCCCATGCTTCATTAGAAATAATTTGTTGATTGATACGTGATAGTTGCAGACTTTGCAGTGGTCATAAAATACTCATCCCCAAGGAAGACTTCAATTGGATGAATGCCTATTTTTTATTTCAAGACACACTGCTTAAATATTGCAATTTGGAAATACCATAGTGCTAGTGTGGGTAAATAGCAATAGCCTGTCATCCCCATATGTACCTTAATCAGGGCTCGACACTAACGGTGGCCCGGTGGCCCGGGGCCACCAAAAATTAAAGTCGGGCCACCAAATTTCAAAAAAGGGCAAATTTGGTGGCCCACCTCGGGCCACCAAAATTTTTTGAAAAGTATGTCAATAAATTCGTAACTTTTTGCACCGGAAATTAGCAGTGAAATTTGTTCAAAGGATGGATGAAAAGGACTGAATGAATGCCTGAGAGTGAGTGTTGCAAGTTTGTTGAAGTTTATTTATGAGTAGATATGTCCAACTTCTAATTCTTACTATCATAAATCTTAAATATTTGACTCATTAAAAAAAAAAGGACTTTTAATGTTTTTTATTGTTTTTTTTTTCGGGACATCAAATTTTTCTCTCGGGCCACCAAAAATTTGAAATTTAGGATTTTGGTGGCCCCATCGGGCCACCATACAAAAAAGTTAGTGTCGAGCCATGCCTTAATGATTGGAAAGTAGTCCATCAAAATGTGAGTATTAATCCCTACATGAGTACATTCTAGTGTGGGAGTGAAGTTGATGTTGCTTGTCATTAGTTTGCCGTGAACTATTCACTATGAAGTCTTTGAATCCAGTGTTGCTTTTATATTGAATGTCACACAAATCTATGCAAGAAGTGAGCTTAAGCAGAAATTTGACAGTGGAAATCAAAAGAAATACCACTTTGATGGAGGTCAATTTTTTTTTTTTTTTCAACGGTCCCCAGGTCTGGGATTTATCGATGCAAAGTAGCTGGTCCAGCATTGCGTGCAGGGTTACCATGGTCGGACATGATGACACAGTCCGCTGCCTTCAGGTGGACGACGAGAAAGTGGTCAGTGGATCATATGACAGGACACTCAAGGTCTGGGACATCCGCACTGGTCAGTGCAGAGTGACCCTGAGGTGAGTCGGCTATAAATCAGCGAGTCTTTGATGTTTGCTTTTGACACATTGTCTTTTATCAAATATCTGTCAAACCATTAAAAGTGAAGTATTATCGCAATAACACAGGCTTCAATGTGAATATGGACAGAAACTAGTGAGATATCTAATGACTGTTTGGTTTTAGAGAATGCCAGTACTTGAATGGACAACTTTAGCTAGTTTGTCACTGAAAGTCTGTATTTGAGTTTAAAGACAATTCTTTGACTGCAAAAAATTTGTTTGTGGCAGCTGAATGCACAAATTATAGACAAAAGAATGAAAACAGGAAAAGAGTATTGGTACGGCTTAAAGTAATCCTGGTGAAATCGAGTAATTAGTAGTACAGTACTCTCCGCATAATCGGGTAGGCTCGGGCAGAGCGTTTCTTACCCGATTAAGCGGAGTACCCGATTAACAGAAGAACACGTCTCATTCACAGTTGACACATACAATGTGTGTATGTACATTATACATGCATTGTACACTGCACCAAACACCTACGATGTATGCTTGAACAAGCACGCTTGCACGGCACATAATACATACCTTACACTTGCTGAGTCATGAGCAATAATTTATACTCTTTTTACGGACAAATATGTCTTCAGAAAACTCATGTTTAATCACTCCCCAAATGATTGGTCTTCTTTGTAAATTGAAGAGAATACGATTACCCGTGGAAAATTTGACATTCGTGATTTCTTAAGGTGTTTTATCTGCGGTTAAATGTGGGTAGAAATTATATTAGAAGAAAATTATTTACCCATTTATGCGGAGAGGCAACCCGATTATCAGGTAAATTTAATGTGCATTGGAACTGACTTTGACATTACTACCCAATTAAACGGAGTACCCGTTTAAGCGATACCCGATTACGCGGAGAGTACTGTATTAGTAGCTGTGGTAATATTAGTTGTAGTAGTAGCAGCAATTCTAGTAGCAGTTGTAGTGATGGTGGTGTAATAATAGTTGTGTAAATGTCAAATAGTTGAAGTTAAAAGTGATTGCAGTAATAATGGCGCATTAAGGAAGAGAAAAAGAGGAAATATTACAAGATGAGGTGGATCGAAGAAGAAGAAGAAGCAGAAAAGAAGAAGTGATACTTGGTGACTGTTGGAGCAGTGATAATGCATAAGTCAAAGTAGTAGCAAGGGCAGGAGTGATATTGAGAGGGGATGAGAAAGAGATTGAAGAATTAATGACTCTGTCTTCATTTAGTTGATTACTTTCAGTTTTCTTTCTGGTTGGCAGAGGTCATCAGGGTGCTGTCATTTGCCTCCAGTTTGATGACACTAAGATTGTCTCGGGTTCAGCAGATAAGAGCATCAAGGTGAGTTATCGGCAGTGAACTTTGAATTACATATTGAGATCTTTTTAAGGCTAAAACATAGTTCTCAGAAGGGCTCAAAATCTGTCTTCCACCATTTGGAATTTGCCTGCAATATAGTGAAAGGATGTACCAATAAATCTGTCGGGCTGATGCGATTTGCCAGGATAATGAATTGGGGTATTTTGAGATCAAAAGTGTAAAATAATTTTGATCATAGTACACAACTTTTGTTCCTGAAGTGAATGTGCCGTTTTTGTTTTTTGTTTTTTTTAAAGCAATTTAGAGATTGTATAGCTAATGACATATGAAGTATAAATTAACTACTGTTCTATTTTTCTTACCCCTGGGTACATATCCTTATCCATCATGACATGTATTCAGATTTGGAGCCTTGCTGAAGGGGTGTGTGTTCGCACCCTGACTGGCCACCAGAATTCAGTTACCTGCCTGCAATTTGACGCCAGCAAGATCATCAGCGGCTCCTTGGATAGCAACCTGAAGTTCTGGGACCTCAAGACGGGCGAGTCCACCAGTACGATCGACTGGGTGAATGCCGAGGGTCACACAGGGGTCGTAAGGTCAGTGAAATGGGGAAGTCACGGTTGATTCCTTTCAGATTATCCCAATATATCGTGTGTCTGTTTAACCCTAATCAGGCTGGGGGGGGGCGGAATCCGCCCCCCCCTCGACGTTTCGCGCAATATCTTCGCAACGCGATAAGCTCCCGCCGCGATGTTTCATGACTTTTTTCTTTCAAGTATCGCGCAACTTTTGAGACCCAAATTGTTGCGCCCGCGCGTACCGTTTCGACGCGGCGCCCGTTCGAAAAAAATTTGTCAACCCCAAAATTGCTCCAAAACGTGATTTTGTGTACAAATCCAATGCAAATTGTGTTTTTTCAATTAATTCACATAAAAATTCATATCTTCACTTGGAATGGCTGAAATTAATTTATTTTTAGCATAATAATGCTTCGAAAAATGTCTGTGACAAATTTTGGCCAAAAAACAAACAAAAACAAAAGGTAAAAAAACAAAGAAATACATAAGAAATTCAAAAAACAATAAAATACATAAGAAATTAATTTCGATACAGATTTTTTTTTATCCTATGTCTCAGAAGAATGATACAAGAAACATTTTAAAAAAGAAATTAGCTTAATTGGAGCATTAATAAGTGATTTAGAGCCCAAAACTGATTTTATGCATAAATTACAATAATTAATTAATATAAAATATAAGAAAAACTTTTCGGAGAAAGCAACCATACATTTTGATAGAATACGTTGCGGGCGTCGCGTGTGCTGATTTTCGGCGCAATCGCACGTTCCATAGGCGAGATCTGAAGGGGGGGCGGAATCCGCCCCCCCCCCCCCCCCCCCAGATATAGCATAGCCAAAAAAGCCCAGCCTGATTAGGGTTAATAGTGTATGCGTGTGGTGTGTGTGTGTGTGTGTGTGTGTGTCTATGTGTGTGTGACTATTATCATTCTCTTAAATATTTGTATGTTTTTGATCTGCTTGCATTAACATATGCATGTATTCAATCTAGTTGCACGAATGTGTGGAAAGTGTCTAATTGTGTTGCTGTCAAATTGTAGATGCTATAATCGTGATATAGTCCCCACCGCTCCCCCCACTGCAGTGCGCGTGCACCCGTGCGTTTGGGTTTTATTTAGTACGGACACGCAGCGGTGGGGACTATATCACGATTATGCCTTGTAGACATGATTTCATCTAAGAGGAAACTACCATTTGTGTATGTATGTGTTGTGTGTGTGTGTGTTGGAGAGTTCCCTAAGGAAAGCCTACTACCAGTTGTAAATTTCTTAAGTGATATTTCTGTAGTTCGCCAGTGGATTGCATTGTGCCATTGTTTTGCATGCACATCATTTATCTTTTTCTCTCTCTCCATTAGTGCTTTTATGGCATGCTGTCACATCTGATAATTTGTCTTTAATGACAGGAACTTTCCATTATGATGACTGATGTGCGACTAAGCTTTGAATAGACTGTGATAATGATCGTTTGGATTATCAGTATCATTGTCATCATTGCCATGAGCAGTAAAATGCTGTAGGATCATTACATTTAGGAAAGTACATGTTATTTTGATGATTGTAAAGGTATAGATGGTCATTTAATAATGAAAAGGTATTGAATAAAGAGAGTTGCATAAGCAGAGTTTTTGTTAGTTTATGGTGTGTGTTTTTTCATCGAAGGTTGTTTTTGCATCCAGTAACAGTCCTCAAATATTTCCTGTCATGTCTGTCTGTCTGTGTAGATGTCTCCAGGCAGACAGCTGGAGGATTGTGAGTGCTGCCGATGACCGCACCTTGAAGGTGTGGAACATCGAGACTGGGGAGAGGATAGTCACACTCCGTCACCATAGCGACGGCGTCACTTGCCTCCAGTTCAACAACAGCAAGATCGTCTCAGGGTCCTACGACAAGACGGTGAAGCTGTGGGACTTCAGCGCTGTATGAAGGCGGCTCGTTGTACCCAGGCTCGATGTTTTGCTGGGTTTCTCACAGAGTAGCCGTGTGCTGGCTTTACTGGGTTATATTATGTATGTACATATATGCATCTCTGTATGTATGTACATATGTGTGAATGTATGTATGTATGTATGTATGTATGTATGTATGTATGTATGTTTGTATGTATGTATGTATGTATGTATGTATGTATGTTCTTGTCTGATGTGGCCCCTTGTTGAAAGGTCTGTGATGATTGATGGATGATGCAAAAATGGAGACGCGGCACATCATCCACCCATGAGAAGCTGCCATTCTGTAACATGAATGCTCATTACTGTAGAGTGAAAGCTTTTCATATTGAGCCATGTGTCAGCACGCACAGGTCTATTCCATTTCTCACCCTTCTCGCAGCGTGCCTGTGCACATTTTCATTTTGGGGACCGAGGACATGCCACGTAGGACATCTCAAAATTGCAATCTGTACCCAACTGCCTAGCACAGAGGATTGAAGATAGATAGAAAGTATTAAAAGTTGAATGTGGCATGGTATTGCCATGGTAGTTCAGTTCACACTTCTAAGATGGATGTTTATAGTAGTCTGCAAATGTATTCTTTGTATCCAGCCAATAGGCATACTTCTGAAATCACCCGTTACTCTTTACCTCTTTCAGTACTGCCCCTCATTTTAGGTGAAGGAGACCATCCTTCTGCCCAATTTCCTTCTTGACACTGTCACATGTGAACAGTGTGTGCTGCCATCGTTTACTACTAACACACTAACTTATCAGGAATCGAGTGTAACAGTGGACGGTGGAATTGCAGAAGTAGAAGTAGGTGCTTCACACACTAATGAACGATGCATCTTTTCTATCATGGTTATACAGCATTAGTCTTCAGTGCAATTTGATAGGCATCGTAGAAAAAAAAAAATGCATATCTGACAATGAACTTGATTTTTCATGGAATATGTATTGATTTTGAGACACTAAACTGTGTAAGGTAGTGTTAGCACATACTTGAAATCTTTTGGTTGGCCTGTCTTAGGAACAATGACATAATGCATGTGCACATTCCTCATGTGGGAAAGATGTTCTGTGTGTTTTGCTCTCTTTTTTTTTTCACATTTTGACTCTGTCACATATTCTCACTCTACGTGTCACTCTGACTCATTAGATTGATGACAAAATGATGATTTGAGCGCTAAAATAATTGTTGATATGAATCACTGTTGCAGAGTGAGTCTGATATGTTGCACTTAAAGACTTATGTTTACTCTGAGAATTTCACCTATTAATGAAATATGTAGGCTGAAAAAGAAATACTGAAATACTGTATACCAGGTATGTGCTGATATTCTGTATTTCATGTGAACTTTGCATGCTGAAAAAGGAGTGCAACACTGAAGTGTTGTAATAATACTTTAGATAGAATTTAAGAGAGAGAAGTGGTATTTTGAAGATGACACTGAATCCTATAATTTTGTTTTCAGTCACATATTTGAATACAATTAATGTAACATATTTATGTCCTAGATTTCATCAGTCACATGAAATTTTAGTTTGATGCCCTTAATTTGTTTACTTAGCACTAGGCATACCTACACCACCTTCTTTCTTTCATTTCTCTCTCTGTGAGGATCAACCCACTAGTAACAACATGCATTCCAACTGTGATGCTCATAGAATTAATGAAATACAAATATTTCTATTGTGCCAAGCAATTTCGTACTGGATTTGTTTTATTGTCAGTCTTGTGGCTCTTTGTTTTTAAATTCACCTAGTTAAAGTTTGAGAGAATACTATAATTCACTGTGTTAGCATATTAAAGGTGGTTTGATTTTGCCTATTATCATAACAAGTATTTTCCTTAGAGCCTTGCCCAGCAAACATAGGTCTGGTATCATAATATGTCCAGTAAAACTCAAGTGTGATATGGGAAGAGGATATATATATATGGAAAAACAAGAACTGAACAAAACCCTTTGTCTTACTTTCTTTTTGCTAGAAAGTGATTTACACAACATTAAACTTTCCTTTGGTGTAGAATTGTTAGGCTGTTGCAGCCATTGAAAATTCCTACCAAGTACAAGAGAGTGTAGTGCTAACTGATGGTTTTTCCATTGATGCCATTGATGACTTGGAACACATTTTTGCCAGTTTTGTCTTGTTTCTGTCTTGGATCGGGATGTCTTCAGTACAATGAAACAGTTGTCACTCTTGTCTCCTTCTGTTGAGACTTGTCACCGATTAAAACATGATGGTCTTTGAGATGCTCCTGTTGTCCAAGGGAGTGCTAGTTCCAGAGTGACTATTCAGGGGGCCTACAAGGGATATGCAAAAACTTGTCCATCTTGGGTCTTGCATATTAAACCCATTGTCTAGCATCACTGATGTTGTTGAAATGTATGTATATCAATTCATGTATAATAACTGGTGCGTCAGTAAAAAGTGGCGTGTTAAAAAACGATTTGTTGATGTCGTGTGCAGAGTTTGTTTATATTGAGAAAAAAACAACAACAGATTAAAGACTTTTAAATGACTACATGTATACATATAACTTCCGTTGAACCACAATAATGATGAGCAATAGTATGACAAAGGTACTCTACTTATTTATTGTTTGGTGATGTTTTCATCAATGCTGTGTACATAGCCAGTATATTTGGTGGTCTGTGGTGCTTTCTAGTCAAGTCTCAAGTGTGCAAGAAGTACTTTAATCCACCATGCTACTGTGTTGACCAAATTTGTTTATTCACATTTCACCAGATGCAATCAGCTATTGAATGTAACTTCTTCAGCCTTTTTATGCCTCCGCCACGAAGTGGTGCCGGAGGCATTATGTTTTAGGGTTGTCCGTACGTCCGCTTTCGTTTACACGATAACTTGAGTAATATTTACTGGAATTTTACCAAACTTGGTCCAAGTATGAAGTATGATGGGGCAATTATTTGATTAGATTTTGGGTGAAATCGGCTAAAGGTCAAAGGTCAAGGTCAAATCATGAAATTGTATCCGTTTACGCGATAACTCAAGACTGGATAGAGCAAATTTCACCAAACTTTGTTGGAGGATAATGTATAATGGGACAATTACTTGATTAGTTTTTCAGTGAAATCGGACAGAGGTCAAAGGTCAAAGATCAAGGTCTAATCCTAAAATTTATCTGTTTACGTGATAACTCAAAACTGGATGAAGCAGCTTTCACCAAACTTGGTCCAAGGATGCTGTATGATAGGACAGTTAGTTGAGTAGATTTTAGTGACATTGGCAAGAGGTCAGAGGTCAAACAGTCAAGGTCAAATGCTACAAATGTTGCAATTTCCCCCATATCTATGCAATGCCCAAAGGTATTTTCTTGATACTTGGTGTGGACATGAACTACTGCATAGAGATTCTCCAGAGAGAGTTTCATGTCATAAGGTCAAAAGTCAAAAGGTCAAAGGTTAGGTGAAAATGTTGCAATATCACTTTTCTCGCAAATGGTTCAATGTATCTTTGTGGAACTTGGTACATACGCATGTACTGACTGGCAGGGATTATCTAGGGAATTTAGGGGTCATTGGTCAATAGTCAGGGTTCAAAATTTTACTATTTCCCTCATATTCTAGTATATGCAATGATTGCATTATTAGTTTAAAAAATTAATATATGCGTTACCTAATGGAGATTCTCTGGGAAATTTCCAGCCAGAAGGTCAAAGGTTAAGGGTCAAAGGCCAGGTTTCAATGCCCCCCCCCCAAAAAAAAAAAAAAAAAAAATCCATTTTGTACCGTCATTCTTCATACCTTGGAAATTACTCAATGCATAAACTTATAAAAAGGTCTGTCAGAATTCAAGTAAAAATTCTCAATTCCCCATATATGTGTACCTGCACTCTTAAAAAAATTAAAGCAAACCCAGTTCAAGACATTTCTGACAAACCTGTCATTTCAATATTTTCCCAGTTATGTGAAACTGTCATGGATCACACATTGTGAAGACATTGTACTATACGCCTATTGGGAGAATCATGCATTATGGCGGAGGCATCAGTCGCCAAAGCGATATTTTGTAGTTGTTTTTTTTTTCAAAAAAAGTCATAAATTTATTAGTGATTAGAAAGTTGGGACATGGCAAACACACAGTAGGCTGTTTTAGTATTATCAATTTTAGTATTATCATTTGACATTAGCAGTGCATTAAACAATGAATGGATGAATTAATGAATAAGTGAAATAGATAATTGAATAATGAAATGATTGAATAGATAAATGATGCAGGTGAATAATTCATGTAAAACATGTACTGGCATAAATTCAAATAAATGAGAATGGCTGTGCTGCAGTTTCTAGAAATGACAGTGTACGTTTTACATTCTGGGAACAGTGCAGCATGACTTCATACCCAGCTGTTGATAATATATAATGCAAACCTCCAATGACCACAAGTGAGACATAATGGCCCAAATCAAATCAGGCAGTTAAATGAAGTCCATGAATTAAATTTAGTCCGTGGACTAAAACAAGTGTGAAATAGGTGCACCTTTCACATGCACATATCAGCACACGTTCATTATTGGATGTCTGTTCATGTACGCTATCTGTTTCTCACTTTTACGAAGACAAAATTTGCATAATCCATGGGCTTCATTTAAACTGCCTTACTTTGTGAATTTTTTCCAAATTGTTCAGAGGACTTCGGGGGGGGGGGGGGGGGGGGGGGGGGGGGGGAGAACTACCGGTACATGCAAAGTTTGCATGCCATGAATGGGATCACTGATTTTCAGCAGGATCACCGATTTCCAGGAGGTGTTGGGACCAGGTTTAGAAGATGTTTCCCTTCTGCCGCGTTTTAGATCATAAAGTGTATACATGCATACATGTACATGTAATTTCTTTTTTATTTTTGTTGTTCAACATTGTATTTTTTTTTTTTCAAGCACAGCCTTTAGCAAGCTTGTAATGGTAAAATTGCAGATTGATGCAAAGTGAGTTTATGTACAAACTGTGCAACAGAATACTTCTAATCACAAAATGCCAAGGGAGTGTATTTGGACCTGTTATTGACAGCTTGAAAATGAATATCGTACATGGAATGATGCCTGTGCTTTTTCATCAATATCACATCTGGTTCAGGTAAACACTATGTGGGATGCAGGGTAGGTTGATGGAAAGATGGTTATATTATTCTGTGCATCCTTTGCTCTCCTTTTTTTTTTCTTCTATATTTCTTTAAGGCCTTTACTATGTTTTGGTGCCCAGAAGATTTTTTTAATCTTTTTTTTATTTCCATCAAACAGTATTGTTGTAAACCTGTACATTAAACGTACTGTTATGCAGAGGTTAGGGGGGAAGTATGAAGCAGTAATGCTTTAATTGTGTACTCCATCTCTGGCAAAGTGATACATATAGTGTACATGTATATATATGCATATGAAAGTCAGTGTTGGTATGACATGGTGCTGAAGTTGGACTCAACGGCAGGGTTATTGTATGCTTCTTTTACTTTGAAATATTTGTTCAATCATTTTTTTTTTTAGTCCAGGCAAGTCTCCAAATGTCTTAAAAAACTCGGGTGTTGCTATACATGTGGATCTCACCTGAAGAAAACCCAATTTATTGCTTTGTCGAAGGTGGATGGATACTTCTTGTTAAAACAAGACATTGCTGGAAAGTTGACGTCATCTGTGATGTAGGAACGGAGAAGCAGGAGAATGAAGAGAAGAAAATGTGATGTGTTAGGACTACAGTGTAGAGCTTGCATGCCACATGTATTGTGTTGAAACAGTTGCTGTGAAATTTTCACTGTAGCAAAGCTACTTTGTCACAGAGCTGCTGAAAAGGAGTAATTTCAGCTGCCTTTATTTTCAGCGCGTAGATCGACTTTGTACATTTCCCTTTATTGTCAGAGATGGCAAAACTGCTAGTTTTCAGAACATTCCATGTGATTTTCATGCTCCACATATTCAGCAATATGAGTAAATGTGATGTATGGTCAAATCAAGTTGATGAAATTTGCATTTATAGCAACAACAACAACAAAAGAAAATATGAAAGAAGCTTGTGTGATAAAATTGATGATGTGATGTATGTGGTCCTCCAGTGTACTTTGGACAAATGAGGTAAAGACTGATACAAAATTATATCGAAATGAAATGTGATGAAAGAGCATGTAGAAACTGGAGAGCAGCGATAGTCAGGCAAGTGTGATCTTTTTGTGGTAAAATCCTCCTTGTTACACTTTGCAATACACCAGCACAGGGGTGAATAAATAGTGATGTTTGTGCCATCATATAATGCCATGTCTATGCATCCAAAGATTAACATTCTTTGACTCAATTACACTGTATGTTGTAATGTGTGAATATCGGGCACACTGGTATCTCTCTGCTGCTGCCTTTATTCATTCAAAGTAATGTCAGGAAAACTGCCAACTTTTGTTTCATTCTATTTGACAAAATGTTAACAGAGCACTGTGTGCACAGTGCATTAACCCATTTTCTGCCTTGAACTGTGGACATTGTGTACAACGCTATATGGGGTTTTCTGTGCAAATCTGCCCTCAAAGCACATAAGGGGTTGGCAAGGAGATTAGTCTCATACAGGCATGGTATTATATGTCTGTGATATTGATTAGCAGACTGCAAATTGACCAAAATCTGGTACAGCAGCCATAATCTTCAAAAAAGAGGAAGGTGGTATGTCTTTTAATTGAGGTATAGCATGTGATAGGGCATTTACTTTACATTCCTCATTGAAGTATTTTTTTTTTTCAAAGAGACAATAGTGTAAAATCATGTAAAAATGGTGGGGGGGGGGGGGGGGTCTTTTTAATTTTTTTTTTAAAATTCTTACCTGCACATGTATTATTTGATGTATATTGTCATATTATTTTTAGTATTGGCTGATATTTATGGTGGTTTACTAAATTTTGGGCATTTCAGAAGAATTCAAAGGGCACATGAAATATTGGACCACAGATGCAATTTTGCATGCACATTTTGTTTTTTATTTGTAGTGTTACTTCCTGATTTTGGTGCTGTTTATTTAATTTAATTTATTATTATTATTTTTTTTTATGTGGCACTGGTTTTGAGTGCCAAAGTCCAAATGTGCAGAAATTGTCTGTTGTCATTCAACTAAATGTGATATGCGCCATGCTTCAAGCTAGTAGACAGCCTATATGTATGTTACAAGCATAGAAGCTTGACAGTTGTGGAAATATGTGATAAATGCTAGTTGTTGTGTATCAATGTTGTAAAGAAAGTGAATAAATCATTTATTACAAAAAGTATGGAAAATGAATATTGTTGATTGTGTCTCTTTATTCAGTTATATGACATACATGGTAGCATTAAACAGTGGAGTACCGGTAATGAGTGCAAGGGTTAAGCATATCACAAGGGGGGTGGGGTGGGAAAATCAAACATTAGCAGCAAACAGGATCACCAAAACACTATCATGCCACCTCATTATGTTGACCGTGCACACCCTTGACATGGACAAACCTTGGGGGCATTTCATGAAGCATTTCATCAGATATTTTTCTCTAACACACTGTCATAATAAGCTACGAAAATCCTTGCATGATTGGCCAAGAGCAAATTTGTCAGACAAAACACATCATGAAATGCCCCCCCCCCCCCCCCCAGTCACATCAGATGACCCCATTTCCCCCACTTTATGACTACCCACTAGGACAACATAGCCATTAAGTTGTTTCGACATTGATGAATCTTTTGCATTGGTGAGATTAACCCATGTAAAGCAGGTGTACTTATCATTTCATGTGAGCATGTGAAACCTCAACACATTTACTCACATTTTAGAGATGTACATCTAGCCCGACCAGACGCTGTTGATACGCTACGCGAACGTCGCGCTACGTATGTACAGCGGCGACTGGGCTGTGTATAGTTAATGTACATCATGCTTTAGAAAGAGCTAGGCCTAAATGACCTCAGCCTGACTGTAATGTTATGGTATGTGTACGGAGGAGGGAATATCCATATAAGCGAGTGTACTATAGGGCAGGAGCGTGCATCAGGAATTATAATCTTTCAAATTCATGTTGTAGGAAACCACTGCACTACCTTGTGAAAATCAGGAGTTTTAATCAAATCTTTTTGTGTGAAGTGTAGGCCTACATGCTTGCATACCACCATGAAGTGAAGCTGAAGTGCATGATGTCCTTGGGACAGGCAGTTTTCTTTTGTTATATCGAAATTTCGTCATAACCAAACAAATAATAAAGATACATAGAGTGGATGACGTTGTGGCCATAATTTTTACTTCGTTGTATAAGGATTTTTGTTATAACCATGTTTATTATAACACCGTCAGGAGCGCACTGTATAGAATGGTTCTACACTGTATTAGCTGTAATATTTTCAAAAGGGTTTAATTTGTGCAAATTTCATGAATCACTATTGGAACACAAATTCAACAACACGTGATGTCACCATGTACCTGCTAGCTATAGCAGTATAGGGTAGCCATGGTAATCATGCACTTACTGACTTACGGCACTCAGTGTGCATAACACATGTCACAGTACAAATGGGGTCTAACAGTTATTAAAATTGGTGTCACTTCACTTGAGCCATAGTTCATTATACCCCCGCCAAACGAAGTTTGAAGGGGGTATATAGGAATCAGCGGACGGTTGGGCGGACGGTCGGTCGGTCCGTTGCAATCTTGCGTCGCGAACTACTTCCTCAGTTTTCAACCGATTCCCATAAAACTTGGCACAGATGTGTGCCTTGGGTTGTAGATGTGCAAGACGTATTTTTTGACAGTACCCAAAAGTACGTTGCCATGGTAACGGCATATTATGGGCAAAAATGGGTACAAATCTTGCGTCGCGAACTCCTCCCACAGTTTTTGATCAATTTTTATGAAATTAGGTACAGATGTTCATCTGAATATGTCAATGTGCAAGACACATATTTCCGCAGTGGCAAAAAGTGTGTTGCCATGGTAACGGCATGTTATTGGTAAAATATAGGGCAAAATGCTTCATGGCAAAACTGCTTCATCAGTGTTCTTCCAATTCTCATGGAATTCATATTGAATTATATGACCTATATCTTAGGATATAGGTCAGCATGACACATTTCTTGACAGTGACAAAAAGTATGTTGCCATGGTAACAGCTGACATATTATGAGCCAAAATGATGGAAAATTTTGTGTTGCAAACTACTTCCTCAGTTTTTGCCCAATTTCCATGAAACTTGGTACAGATGTTTGCCTTTGGTTGTAGATGTGCAAGACGCATTTTTCGACAGTACCCGAAAGTACGTTGCCATGGTAACGGCATATTAATGGCAGAATTAAGATCAAGGAATTTAAGATCTTGCGGATTTAACTACTTCCTCAGTTTTTTGACCAAAGCTATTGAAATGTTGTTTTGACCAAAGCTTATGAAATGTTGTTTGGCTGGGGTATAACCAGTCGCTGTAGCGACATTTCTAGTTTGTCTTGAATTCTCCATTCTGCTTGTACTGTACGGTCTACAATTGAACACTGACCTGTTGCTGTCAATGAAAGTTTAGAGGCTTTAAAAAAAAAAAGATAAATCCGGTATCTGTGATACTGTCTGTCTGGGGATCAGCCGAGAATCAGTGTATACCCACGGCGTGCACGCACTGTCACCGGCTCTTCGGTGAACTTCACCAGGAGAGCAGCGGGCGCTAGCGTGAGCACACAGTCGTATATCCGTTCAAGCGTCATCACATCCCCTTGTTTCTCGGAAAATACTGTTCACAGCAAGAAAATTTGCTCACAGCATCTCGAGTTCTTATCATTTCGAATGTGTTACATTCGATCAAATAAGATCATGTAGCAAAAATGTGTAACAGTTAAACTGTAAAGAATGGAAAACTAGGTGCAAAGTTTGAACAGAACTTCAGAAGGCTGATGATCGATGAGTGAAACACGAAACGTGAAATTTACAGCTGGATCGACAGCAGAATTAAAAGAAGAAATAGGAGTTAGAATGTGATGGGGGTACAAAGAAGAGAAGACAGTGGGGGATGCAGAACAGAACAGAGTAGATGACACAGCGAAATTCGAGAGAGAGAGAGAGAGAGAAGACAGGTAGCACGCAGCGGAAAAGCTACGTGTGGGAGTGGGAATGAATGACTCCCGCGACGCATATATGCGCATTACAGCGGTACAGTGCCAGCCACGGGCTAGTAGTTAGCCCGTCTACGTACTACGTACATAACATGTATGTACTGCGAGTGAAGTGCATGCATAGCAGCGCATGTGTGTGGGCCACACTATGGAACGCCAAAGGACAATGATTGATTGCTCTGCGGTTTCGATCACCGTCACTTTTTAGCGCTTTTTTTGTCCAACAAGTTACGTTACGTCGCGACTCAGCCGCCCGGGTTAGACAATGGAAATAGGTGTATTGCACTTGTGTAGAACACCGTTTTTGCCTAATTAGCGTCATCTTAGCGTTCGCGTCGTAGAACTAAAGCTCGCTATTTTCCTGTCGACGTTCGTCGTGTGCGCGCCAAAAGTTCAACTATTTTTTGATGACAGTCACTTGTTACTCGATGTAGGTATATAACGACCGTTTTTTGTTAATGATAATACATGTATAACCAGTATTGATTAATTTGATGGTGATCATTCTTTTTTATGTGAAAATGTTCATTAATGACTATAGAATTAGATGAGGACCACCTTTGATATGATTTTTTTTTTTAGTATTTTGATTAGGTTCGTTTAGTGATAGTCACTTTTTATTTGATCATGGTCACCTATTATTTGATTAGGGCCTCTTCAATTCAAATCGTCACTTTTATAGATTTGATTGTCACTTTTAATCAGATCGACACATTTTACTGGATCGCCTCTGTTGATGTGATTAGATCCTTAATTACCACGTCATTTGACGTCACTTAAATATTTTCGTCATCTTTAGTGTGGTTGTCACTTTTGTGTGAGCGTCACTTTTGATACGTCACTATTCATTAATGAGATTATCACGTCATATTTAACGTCGTATCAGCCCATTTTACAAATTCCCATATGTCTAGCTGTGGAATCATGAAGTACTCCCTCTCCTTGATCGTCGTCGTCGTCTTTAAGACGACGTTAATTCTTCTTCGTTTTGGTTCAAATCCAGAGAATAAATGATTTCTGGTCGATTCATAATCTTCCAAAGCTCTGATATCCCGAACATCCTGCACCAGAATTTGGCCTATTTTTTTTTTTTAATCCATTCAAGAAAACGCATTGACTGTTCCAGTGAGCAAACAACCTTGAGAAGTGAAAGTAACTTGGTCATCCTACATGATTTTGTACATTTTCGACAATGTAAGTTTTTTTTTATGTTTTGAATAGGCCCTATAAGATGACACGTCATAATTATGCAACCCAATGAGATTCTTATGAACAGGGGTGTGATGCTCCATTATGTGCTTTCTTTCCCTTTGTCAAAGGAAATTAAAAAAAGAAAATGAATAAAGCATCATTCGCAAAATCACACCTCAATTGCTCAAGAACTGGACCAGCGATATGATATTATGTTCACTCTTGAATCATCTCTTTCATCCATCCATTTGTCTTTCATCTTATACACTGGATCTATAGGCCCTACATAATTAGTATGTATTCTTTTTCAATCTTTCTTCAGAGAAAAAAAAAAACAGAAATGCCTAACTGCTAAACAGGTGAAAATGAATAAGAAGGAAATCGTAACATGCATGTAATAAATACTTATACTTCAATTAAAAAAAAAAACACACACACACACACACACACACACATGTTTTATCAGGTGATATAGGCCTATTATACATAATATACATGTATATACAACGTTGATGCATTTTCGACTCGGACTCCTCACTAACACAAGGTGTGCCAATTGCTCAAGCAATATAATAAAATCGTATATAGTCACGCCGACAGCCACACATACTTTGTTATATCGTTATACATGTACACTGTACTTTCATTATTATTTTAATACGCAGCCCGGGAAGAAGGCATCTTTATGACTTGGCTGTATGACGGATCCCCTTCTTTTTTTTTTCTGTATGTCAGCCCTGGAGTATAATACTATTCCTCTACATGTTCTTCACTAAACTATAATCTAATTTAAGATTGGAGATTTTTCTATACTTATAAATTGAATATAGTGGCCTGGGAAATACATTGCTTACTTTAAACCTATAAAACACCTACATACACACACGCACACTAAAATTCACCGTCACATAATAATTATACACAGACAGACATAATTATGCTGGCTATAATGTTCCAGTATATAGTGACTTATTAAGGTTATATTTGGACTTTGAAAATACCCTCTATTATGTGATATCGACTGTAATAACTGGAGTGAAATAAATAGCCTCTCTAATCTCTTGAAGTATACGCCATCATAATTGTGTCACTCGTATTTATGCAATTTAGGAATACACGTATGGGGTGGATCCAGGAATTCCGTATGGGGAGGCGCCTTTGCAAAATCAAAGGGGGCGCACGCTCCCCCTACCCATATTTTTCTTTTTATTTCTTTTGTTTTAACCAAAAATAAAGAGGGGCGCGTGCCCGGTGCGCCCCCCCCCCCCCCCCCCCGGATCCGCCACTGCCTATTATACTCCCCCTGCTCGGCCTAATTCCTCATTGGATATCATATACCATGGTTATGCTTACGCTTTGGAGATTGTTGAATTGCATGATTAGTATAAAATTGAATGTGTGGCCCATCACCTCCTCCCACATCCCTCCCCCGTTTGGTCTGCCTCCATGCACAGACTTATAGTGATAGGCCTACACTTCCCTGATTGACTAATAATTTACAGATGTTTAAAAAAATATGCCCATATCGTTGAATTTCAATTCTAGAAATACAAAAGCTCGAATGGGAGGGCGGGGGGGGGGGCTAAACTTCACACCCTCCTCTTGTTCGGTCCCCCTCGATGCAGACTTGGTACACTTTGGGGATTTACAGTTTTCTGAATAGTTTGTATTTGGCCAAAAGTGTGCATCATGCAGATCGTTTTATTCCAATGCTTACGGCCGAATGAGCGCAAACTCTATCTCCGTGGTGTGGGAGATGTATCCCCTTCCTACCACCTCAAAGGACGTATAAGCGGAAAAAGAGGTGACAGAAGCTACTATTTACCAATTCACATTTCCCGGAATATTTCTTTTTCCTACTTATTGATAGGAAAACATCCTCAAATTTCACCAAAAGTGTGCACCAGGTCGCTGAATTTCCCTTCTCAAACTGCAAAATTTCCCTCGTATGCACAAGAGAAATGTAAAAAACAAACAAACAAAAAACCAGGTATAAAGAACAAGAAATAGAGTACACTTTGGGGATTTGCTATACCCCTTGTACAAAGGGGGTTTGGTTTGGTTTGGTTTGGTTTGGTTTATTTCTGCATTTTCTCCAAATATAATTGCAAATGAAAACAGAGTGATACACTCAATATGCAAAGAGAGAGAGAGAGAGAGAGAGGGAGAGAGAGAGAGAGTTTAATATACAAATCAATAGAAGAAATATCATTTGCGTAACAACATCAGTCTGTAGTAACATATGAATCAAAATAACATATTAAGGCACACTGTATCTATGAACAAAGGAGAAATCAATACAGGGGACCGTCATCATAAGCAGAGCTTGACGTGGATGAGGCCCTATCTATATGTAATACGAATATAATACAACACCAATTATAGATATGCTCATAAAACTCTTAATCGTGATACACGAAACACATTTTGCTAAAGAGAGAATGAATGCTAAAGCATGCCTATTTTGGGGGTATACTATGTGCTTTACTGAAGGTCATGCACTATACAAATAAGTGCCCCTGTAAAGTCATTATCAAAGAAAAGAACGGGAGGGAATGGGAAAATTGTAAAACATTTTGCGTGGGTCAGGGCTGACTGAGCAAAGACAACTAACTGGAAACATATTTCAATAATAGATACTTTTTAAGATGAGCCTTAAAGGAAAAAGGTGAGGTAAACTGCTTTAATTGATCAGGTAGGTTGTTCCAGACATCGGGACCGTAATGTCTAATTGATTTCTCGCTAAAACAGTTTTGGGGTTCAGAAGGTGAAAGTCTGTGGAACGGCGAGTTGAATATGTGTGTATATTCGAATTTAAGTGAAACATATTGTGAAATAAAGA
The DNA here is from genome assembly GCA_033980235.1 of Diadema setosum. Classification (NCBI taxonomy): domain Eukaryota; kingdom Metazoa; phylum Echinodermata; class Echinoidea; order Diadematoida; family Diadematidae; genus Diadema; species Diadema setosum. The sequence continues at coordinate 35,340,291 of CM067060.1, forward strand.
GGGAAGTTGATTTGTTGCGTACTTGACGCTAAAGGCCTACCGGTAGTACTTCCTTGCTTGAACCATGCCAGGACCCTATAAAGGTCCATGCTTGAACACTAGTAGGAAATGCACCGACGCATCGGCGCCACGTTTTCAAAAGTGGGGGAGGGGCCCTTACGAGTTTCATGAGCTAACAAGCCAAAAAAAAAAAGAAAAAAAAAGAAAAGAATTTAAGAAGAAGAAGAAGAAGAAAAAAAAAGGTCTTCAGCTCATCTTTCCCTTCCACTTCTGGATTTCTTCACCTGACCAGCAAAAACAATTTATTAAGCCTTGTCGCGCTCAGACTTCATTTAAGTTAAAGGTTTCTATCTATTTCTTTCTAACTAGTGCCACTTACAGTACACACTTCCGGGGTTTAAAAAAAAAACAAAAAAGGTCCGCCGGGCATGAAATGTAAAGGAAAAGCGTGTATCCACTTGCTACATTGCAGGCTGCCCGGTATAAAATCTCGCACTTCATGAGAGTTGAGGGGGCGTGTCAGATTGACCACGGCATGCAGCGAGATGCGAAGATTTCACGTGTATCATTTGCTCAATACAGCTACTCTCTTACTTACGTGCGTGAATGACCGAGCTTGAAAGATGTATTTTACGCTCGCACTGTTCGTTGCAATTTTGAAAGTTGGGATATGCGGTAAGTGGCCTGCACTTCTTTGTAGAGGAAGATTACTTCGGTATCCTCTGATAATATTACATTTTGCTTATCGCTTCAATGAAAGCTAAAGGGGAATTCTGTTCGTTCGTGGTTTGCTTAAGTTCAGTCCCAGACGTCATACTGTGTGTTGGTAATATTTGACGCGTTGTACCGTGCACCACCGTACTGCGACCAGCCCGAACGAGCGCTCCCACAGTATAATTTTAACTGCGTACAACGGAATGCCTCGGGGTTAGCACCGACCACCGTAGCTTCTACTAGATCTAGTATTATATACCGTACCTAGATTCTACTACTCTAGCCAGCCTACGTAATAGCAAGTGTAGCGGCTGGGGAGCTGCATTGTAAAAGCTGTATAAATTAAACGTTTACCTACAGTCCACATGACAAGACTAAGTAAAACCCTTTAAGAGTATTTTTAACTTTATCGCCACCAGAGGCCTAGAGCAGATGATGATGATTCATATTCACAGCATTTGTAATTGACACTATAGACTTAAATTTTATAGACACTCTATCTCAGAGCTACCAAGTCTCACACATTGTGAGTGAGATTGTCAAGCATTTAGGGTCTGTCTCACGATCTCACGCATGACACCCATTTTTCTCACGCATTGGGAGCATAGCTTAAAGGATTAAAGTGAGAGTTGCAATGGAAGGCATGTTTTCCTTTTGTCTTTCAAAATAAGTTTAAAATAGTAAAAAAAAGAGCTAAAAATTGAAAAAGCTCCCAACTGTGGGAGGGCGGACACCCCCCTCCCATAGGATCCCACACCCTCCCCTCGCTCGGTTGTTTCGCTCCCTCGCTCACGCACATGCGCGCACCCTGAGATGCTGAGTCATGAAAATCTCACTCATAAAATTTTTTTGAACTTGGCATCTATGCTATCTGTGTGTGTGTGTGTGTGTGTGTGTATGGCGGGGGTAACTGGGTTTGAAGTTGAACTTGAGTTGTCTCCTGTCTGAGTTTCAGATATAGTGATTTGTAAGCCTCTGCAATGACATGGTGAGATAAAAAGAGCTTATGTGTTGTTCATCAGTAGGCCACTGCAAAAGATTTCTAATTAGTCCATTCCTGAATCGGACACAACATGTGGACACCAATTCAAGATCACAGTACTGAAGAACTGTTAAATCTACAGTGAGACAGTGCTCCATATGTCAGAAATATAATTAACAAGTGGAATAAGCTACAAGCTTGTACCATCAATTGTTGAAAGCCCATCAGTGAACTGTTTAAAGTCTAATCTAGAGAGATTCTGGTGCCAGAACAAGAACAAATGTAGCCCTGAAGAGATTCTCCTGTCCATGCTATACATCTTCTGCACAGTGCCTACCATTCAGTACTTAAAGGGGAAGGCTAGTAACTGATCAGTGGGAATCAGTGGAAATGCTGGGAGATGATTGTTGCGATCCTTATGGGATTCATTCAGGAGTTCATTGTATATCTATTGTTGTGTGAAAATGATTTGCTTCAGAACGGTCTCATATTCAAGTAATGTGCAGTTTAATGCTTCCAAGTTAGCGTCCCTGGTCAGGGACGGAGCATAATCTGCACATTACTTGAATATGAGGCCGTTCTGAAGCAAATCATTTTCACACAACAATAGATATACAATGAACTCTTGAATGAATCCCATAAGGATTGCAACAATCATCTCCCAGCATTTCCCCTGATTCTCACTGATCAGTTACTAGCCTTCCCCTTTAATTTGAAGCATAAATTTGGTACAACTTCATGTCGTTCCAAGGTTTGTTATTCAAGGTATGTTAACAGTTTCTTTTATTTACACCACATGATTATACACCACGTATTTACACCAGACTTATTCAGTTTGTGCAAATAGATATTTTTTGATCGTGTACTGTTGTAGACTGTTTTTTTTTTCTCTTCTGTGTGAAATAGCATTTAGATCATTTGCATCAGATATAAAATGTTGAATGCCATCTCAATACTCTTTAAATATGAAATACCATGTACACAATGAATTTTCTTGTATCATTTGCAGGTGATGTCCCAACAGTCAACATCAGAGACACAACCTTCAAAGGAGTCAATCTCTTTCTCAGTGGAAGTACAAAGCCAGTCTTCTCATTCAGGGGAATCTACTATGCTGAGCCCCCAGTGGGAATGAGGAGATTTATGCCACCAGTAACCAAACGGCTCCCTCCAGGAGAGTATGATGCCACAAAGCATGGTCCACTCTGTCCCCAGGATCTGGTCAAAACGACTGAGGTATTCCCACAGACGTTTCCTACCAATGACTCCAGTGAAAATTGTCTCCATCTAGACATCTATACCCCTTCCCTGGACCCCACAGCCAAGCTGGCTGTCATGGTTTTTTATCATGGTGGGGCCTTTACTAATGGTGGTGGTGGGTTTTATGATGGTACTGCCTTTGCAGCAATCCAGGATGTGGTATTGGTGGCAGCCAACTACAGGTTGGGTGCACTGGGCTTCCTCAGCACAGGTGATGAAGCGGCCTTTGGCAACTATGGACTCCTTGACCAACAGATGGTCCTGCAGTGGGTGCACAATCACATTGCGGGTTTTGGCGGAGATCCCAAACGGGTCACCATCTTTGGCGAGTCAGCTGGTGCAGTAGCAGTAGCACTGCACCTCCAGTCCTCATTCTCTCAGGGCTTCTTTCACCGAGCCATAAGTCAGAGTGGCGTGGCCCACAGTCCCATCATGATGTCACAGCAGCCACTTCATGTTGCCAAGAGACTGGCAGAAAGGCTGCAATGCCCAACTTCCAGCAGCAGAGCCATTGTGGAGTGTCTGCGCTCCAAATCTCCAGAGGAGATCCTTGCTGTCAACATGGAAGCACCAGATATACCAGCCATGCCGTTCAGCCCTGTAGTGGATGGCCTGTTTATCGACGAGGACCCTGTAGTGGCCCTCATGAGGGGACACTTTAATCCTCAACCGCAACTGCTTCTAGGGGTTAACAACCACGAGGGAGGATTCAACACCTTGGCTCACCGATTGTCAGGTGATGTCTTCAAGCACTTCAGTGCCAAAGCCTTCAGGCTAATGCTTCAGTATGAGGTACCATACAAAGGGCTGTTGAAGCTTTCTCTCTCTTCCCACTTCCATTTATCATACTTGAATGCATTTATTAGTGAGAAAGTTGTCTTAGACAGAGCCAGTTAACCTGTATCACAATTACGTGATATTTTCAGCGTTTGATAAAATGGAAAGAACCACCTGCCATTCTTTTCAACCCAGTTCGTAATCACTGGAACTTGCAAAAAATGCATAGGTTAATTTTCTGTCTACAGGGGCAGTTCACTTTAAGTAATGACCCATTTATTTTCCCATTAAATTTGATGCTAAATCTGCTTGTAAATTGCATGTGATATGTGTGTATATATACAAGTATTGTGATCTGTTATATAAGTATATGTCAATATAACGACAAAAACAAACAAACAAACAAACAAACCTGATGAGACAAATGTAGGTTCTAACTTTAAATGTAAAATACACTATTTCCTTGGTAGTTTGTGTATTGAGGTTTACATCAAAACACACATGAAAAGTAACATTCAGAACAGGTTTTTTTGTTTTTTGGTTTGTTTTTTTAAGTTTCTGAATGCTTTTACTAGAAAATTTTTCATAGAGTGACAATTTCTTGTGCTAATTTTTGTTTAGAGAAATAGGTATTAGGTACGGTATACAATGCATTACATATAAAAACTAGCCAAATAAAATGAATATTTTCTTATGTTTGCAGTTCAATAAGTTCATGCCAGGAGACATGAGTGAGATCATTGAGGGGGTGGAACACCTGTATGGAGGCAGGCAGGGTGTGACCGATGAAAGCGCTCTGCAAATACTAACAGAAGTGCTCGGAGACTGTGTGTACCTTGTGCCGGCTGTGACACTGGCTGATGTATTTACAGGTTAACTTCAGCAGGCTTTGATTTATTGTAGCCTACTAGGCAGAGGCCAAGAGGAACCAGATGAAGTTAGCTCTGATTAAAGATCTGGGGAGTGTTTCATAAAGCTGTTCTCAAAGTTACGAATGACTTAAGAACGACTGGAACACGTTCTGATTTGCTATACTTATCAGAATTTCAATAATTCAGCACAAAATTTGATCGCCAGTCGTTCTTAAAGTTGTTTTTTAGCCTAAGAACAACTTGGTGAAACACCACCCTGGTAGCGTGGGGAGATGTGGGTGGCCTGATTGAATCAATCTTTATACAACACCTAAAAAGAATGTAGCTGTCTGATTGGTCGATTGTCATCACGTGACATTCAGTTAGAAGTAGCATCGCACGCTGTGGCTATCAGCTTTGCAATTATGTTTGAGCAAAAATGGATAGCACATGTTTTCCATTGCACGGCTCTGATGTCACAATAAACAAACATTTGCCGCGTGCACTCGACAATTACAAGCCCGCTTGCAAGTGCGTACTTTTGTCACTCATTTTTGTGAGCAGCTTCAACTGATCAGTTTTGCGTACATACGTACTATTCATTAATGACTGACTGTGACTGTGCAGCTACTCATTCGCCATCATCACAAAAATGGTTGCCATTTCTGTGCTAAAATTAAGAATCTGTGTGGACTACATCCATTGATGTCCGAGGTGTTGTATAAAACAAAAATAGTGTATGGTCTTTACTCGTGCAATGGAATAAGATTTCGCACTCAGGTAAAGATGGGACGCACGATTCAACTCGGCTTCGCCTCGTTGAATAAAGCGCCTCTATCTTTCACCTTGTGCAAAATCTTGTACTACAGTGCACTCCCGTTATAACGAACACGGTTATAACGAAGTAAAACTTTGGGCTGCAATGTCATCCACTCTATGTATTTCTGCCGTGTATTTGTTCGGTTATAACGAATTTCCGATATAACGAAAGAAAACTGCCGGTCCCGAGACTTCGTTATAACGGGAGTCCACTGTATTGCACTCGTGACCATTCACTATTTATCGTTGCCCACCGGGATATGTGCAAAAACCACAAATAGTGCCTGTCAGCGTATATGTGCATCAAAGCTTATGCTCATTGATAACAGCAAGGAAGCTCCTTGATAACAGTTGACTCCAGCCAGGATTCTTCGGCTGTTTGTGTACTCTTACAAAAGATAAGTGATAAAGCAGCACACAATTTCTTAGGGGGAATTCTTGAATAATCCAACTTTGGCCAGCCTTACCACCCCATGTTAGTCCCTCATTACTGCAGTGGCGGATCCAGGGGGGGGGGGGGGGGGGGGGGGGGGTGGCGCAACCAGCGCACGCCCCCCTTTAATTTTCGTTAAAAACAAAGAAAATAAAAACAAAAAAATGAATTGAAACCCGGAAGTGGCGCCAGAAATATTAGTCACGCCCCCCCCCCCCCCTTTACAGAATTCCTGGATCTGCCCCTGTTACTGTCATTTACAATAGAGGCATTTACAAACATTATTCCTCTTTTGTTCCATATTTGAAACTTTTATATAGAGAGCTTTTAGAAATTATTACCTCTATTGAAATCTATATCTTGTTTGTGTACATCTGTATTCATAGTACATTGTACTGGCATATTAAAAAGGATCATGCATACTTAGCCCCATGAGGATGGGCTGATTTTGCTACAACATGCATTTCCCATGGACACTTGCCTAGTAAACTCGTGGCTCGTCCTCAATGGGTTAACATCCCAGCATGTGAAGGGCTGTTTATAAACGTCTTCCTTGATTATTATGTGCATGGTAACTATTCATCTAAACTAAACATTACTTCAGGGAACACAATCCCATATTTAAGTGCTTTTTCATTTTCATCTTTTATTTTAGCCTCAAGATTTATCTGACAATTTTAAATAGAGGTAGAAAATGAACAAGTAGTGTTGTTAAGTGGGCAAGTGTGTGGATATACTTTCTCAAAAAAAGCGTATGAAGGTCTGAAAAATGTTTCTCAGATTTGCCAATATATGGCTGTGAAGTTCAAATTACCTTATTGGAACCTTGAACCTTTTGTTTGGAGAGTTTAGTAGTGGCAATAACAATGACAAACAGACCCAACATAGAGAGCATGATGTTCTCTGCAGCACGGCCAATCTTGATTGCAATCAAAATTTACCGATTGTTCCCCGCGTCCTTTTGCCAGGGGTTGGTGGGAAGGTGTACTTCTACGAATACCAGCATCGGTTGTCGTACTCCCCGGCCCCTGAGTGGGTCAGGGCTGACCACGGGGATGAAGAGGCACTGGTCTTTGGCTCTCCTTTCCTGGAGGAAGACCGGCTGGGTCAAATGTCCTTCACGACAGACGAGAGGGCTCTCAGCCTCTCCCTGATGACTTACTGGGCCAACTTTGCTAAAACTGGGTGAGACTCTTCAGCAGTACTTCATGAGTAACTGAAGTGATTTATGCAAGAATTTGAAAGTGCACAAGAAAAAGATATCTTCGCCTTAAAAAGAACAATATGAATTTCACAGCAGACTTGTAAATTATGTAATTCAGGTGCATTGTAGTACTGACATTTATTTCACAGGAAGAAACAGAGTATGAGCGATTTGAATGTGCCGAAGTAAATCATATAAGTTATATGGATGCAAACTAAATAAGTTATAAGCTGCAGTATTCATACTGTCCTTGATGCCAGGGTGCAAAGTAGAAAAAAAGGAAGTCACATTTATTCAGTACATTAGCATTAGATTATTGTAGAGTTTTGTCAAGATGACTTTTCAAAAGGAAGTACATGTACACTGAAACTCCAGTGCACAGCTGCATGAACGCATTACATTTACCCAAGATTGCCATTGAAATTAATTTCACATCTTGATTATTTTTTCTTCCCCCCTTCAGCAATCCCAATGGGGAAGGGGACAATCCAGACTTGCCCCTATGGAGACGATACACCTTTCAGGAGAAGGCCTACATGAAGCTGGATATGCAGTCCGAGCTGGCCCAGAACCTTAAACCCGACAAGGTGGCCTTCTGGAGTCAGCTGATGGCCTCTGCCCGCAAGCAGGTGGAGCGAGATGAGCTATGATCTCTAACAGGGGGAGTAGAAAAAACAATATGCACAAACAAACAAAAAAACAGCCATCAAGCTAACAACAAGAAAGAAAACACCTACTACCTGATATTATATTTTGCAAAGACAACTGGACACCACTTATTTACAACTACAGTCAACCTTGCTTAAATCCATCTCGCATTAGTCGAATAATCGTCTAAGTCGAAGGTCTTTTCAAGTCCTCTTCTCTTTATATTCTATTGAGTTTAATCCCCTCATAGGTCAAATTTTCTCTAAGTCAAAGCTATTTCTTCAGCCCAGATAGATTTGACTAAGGCAAGGTCGACTGTAGTAGACATCAGTAATCAGTTACCAGTAACTCTCAGGATTTCAAGTTGCTGTTGTGGTGGATACAGATATGAGTTACTACTAGTAGATGAAGTAGTTCTTAATGCAACAATGAATGCAGGGTATGTTACCATATATATGTTGTACCTCAATGTTCAGCTTGAAAGGCATTGGTCATTAAACACAAACCCCTAAAACTCAGTCCAATATCCTATACATTTAACCTGTAGAGAGAAAGAAAGTCTCGATAAGTGAAGACTCAACTCACATTTATACAAATAAATTTGAAGTGATACAGACTGCAGGACATCAATCACATCAAAATATTCTATATACTGCTCAGTTCATTAACATGGAATGAAGTGATGAAGTTTTAGCTCTCGTTTTAAACCTGGAAAAAATGTATTCATCGCAGAAGGTACAACATTCCTAATTAAATGACAAATTTGGAGATGTTTGAATGTGTATGATTTAACTAGAGCAATGTAGAGGTACTTTCATTGCTGAAGGAAATAAGCCTGCGTGACAGTACAGTGTGACATTCTAATTCAGAATGCCAGTTTCTCAAGGACTCTTGTTGACGTGCAATGAGTATCTATGTGAAGTCAAAATAACATTACATTTTGGCAAAGCTAACCAAACCTGTGAATGCAATAGTTTTGGAGCATTGTCATTTTTCCTCCTTTAGAGTGAGATGGATTATGGTATGATTTTGGCAAAAACACCACCAACATCATCCCCTGACACCAAAAACCAAAAGCTATCTCCATCAAGTCTATCCCTTGTGAGGCAATAATGTAGAGCAGAAACCAGACTATTTTTGTTTTGTTTTGCGATAACTGTCATTTATTGTGCAGCAGTATGCTTTCTGACAAGAATGACTATTAACTGCACAAAACAGTTTTACAAGCCTGTATTTGAGAAAAGTCTGTACATTTACTGTTCTTCCAATAATAATAATAAATAATAATGATAATAATAATAATAATAATAATAATGATACTGTAAAACGAGGAATTTTCGTGTGCACTTTAATTTCGTGAACTTCGCGAGCGCCAAGATTCGCGAAATTAAAATGCACGCGAAAGTCCTTGTTTACACTATTGTGCATTGAACGTCAATGGCACTTCGCGAAAATTTCATGCCACGAAAAAGGCTGCCGGTTCCAATTTGCGAAAAATTCATGCCACGAATATATCATGTTTTACAGTGATAATGATAATGATAATAATAATAATAGTAATAATAACAAACTTTTGATGCTGCCTTCATTCCAAGATTTGAACCAATGAGCTTTCATATGAAGAGGAAGTGATCTCTCCACTGCTGTAGGGAATATTGTACTAGCTACTGTGTGATAGAAGATGTAAATTTACTAACTTTATAGCTCATTATGTGCAATTTTTGCAATATTCATGTTGATGAATTGTGCTTCTGAAAGTGCAGAAATCTGACGAAAATTATGTATGTTTGATGTAACGAGATTCTCCATTCTATGCAATTCGTGTTGCAATTTGATATTACTAGTATGTGGTTTTATCAGGGTCATTCTACTACATAGCTAGGTGAAATTTTGTACATGTTCTGTATTAAGTCAAAGTCAACAGAATAGTTATTATACAATGTATGTGCATAGTATGATTTGAAATGAATGGTTTCTGTTATGTACTCTTTGGTATCAGCAATGGATGCATGTTGAGAGTGGATCTGTCAAATCTCCATTTCCTGTTTGTTTGTTGTTTTTTTGGAACACTTTCTGCATTGGAGAGGGAGCATAGTATATACTTGCAGCAACTCAATTATGGTAGCATAATTACATGCAAGGCAAAATTGGAAGTGCTCTTATTCAACTGGTTAAATGAGCAGGGAATGAATAAGACAAACAACAATCCTTCCAGCATAGTTTGTGATATAATACACTGTAGCTATAATAGAATACACTGTAGTTGAAAACTGACTATGTAGTACATTTAACTGAGTAAAAAAAAAAAAAAAAAAATTGACACAACACTTATCCATAGTCAATGAGCATGCACATGAAGTAGTGATGTCCTGTTGTATGTTCGTGTGTGCATGTGTGATCGTTTCAGCTACATGGATTTCTTAATTTTCACTAAATTGCAATTCTTGTGAATCGATCATAAGATTTGTAAAAGTCAGATGTAGTGGCAAATTGAAAAATTTGTTCTGAAGTGGAGTATATTGTACAGGCAGACAAAAAAAAAATGTTTATCTAGTATACCTTGCATGGAGAGGTATCAACTCCCTTGTGGATTTAGCTCACTGCATATGAGGCAATGTGAGATGTAAGATATGGTTTTATAAAATTAATTTTTTTTTTTTTTTTTAATTCTTCTATCATGCCATCGCAATAAAATCCAGACTATCTCTGTGTATACCAGCTGTATGTATGCACGGTGTGTATATGTGTGGCCTATGGCAGTCCCAATGAATTGGCGAAAACAGTCCTGTCTCATTATCTTGTCTACTGCATCAGACTGAACTTTGGAACTCTGGCGTTGTCTCAAGTGTTATATTCAAGGTTGCCTGCTTCTTCAATAATAAGAAAGCTAGGAAATTGCATGGAAATTTTGTGTGTCTGTGTTTTCTTCAGCAGCATTAAATTTGCATAAAGATTTACCGTAACATTCTTGTTAGTTGTTAGATGGTCATGTAGTCATGCTCATAAGAGGCTCTTTCATGTAATTTACATCGTCGTTAATGGCTATTTTTAATGAAACTTTGAAGTACAGTGTATTTCCGTGTTGTTCGTTTTTTGTACTAAGATTTCTTTATGCCTTCCAACTTCAGTGGGTTGTTCTTAGACAATACATTCAAGCAAATTCACGTACAAAAATACTTTTAAAGATATTCCAGCGTTTGTGAAAATGACAGATTTGAACTGCACTACGGGGGTCTACTCATGGTTTCCTTGTATCGTAAGCAGAGGAATCGGAAACGCAAGCACTGTATTATTATCATTATAGTAGGTGGAAATACGCTGACAATCTCCAAGCTGATGGAAGCTTCAATTTAGAACATCTGGCAGATGTCAAAGCCACGTACAACGACTACGTATAGCGAGAGGCGGAAATCTCGGAAACAAGCAGGGTGGTTGATCAGGTGGCTACGGACGGTGACTTTGAACTGACAGCAGTGTATGCATCCTTTCAGAACGCCGTGTACCATAATTATGAAGTCAACATGATCCATGCGGCATCCAGAGAAGGATGAGGAGGTTCAGAATGGAAAGTGTCCGTCAAAGATCACTTAAAAACAAAAATGCATTTCAGCAGTACAGCTGCTGGGCTTGTGACCTTAACAAAAAGATCTGGCCGCATTAAAATGTACTTCAATGGCTCCCCTTTCATCCATCTATCCTTGTTATTGTTTGTTTATAAGATAATAATTATGTAACAGAGTTGCCCTATCTTATCTCAAAGACTTGATTTTTTTTCCCTCCGCTCCCCCACTTCTACCCGATCTCTCCGTTCTTCCTCCACTCTACATTATGATCACATGGTCCCCACACCTGTAGCCGTTGGGATAGGGTATTTCCTGTCGTTGCTCCATCTCTTGGAACGAACTCCCTTTTCACATTCGAAATGCTGAAAGTGTATAGACGTTTTCAGACCGGATGAGATGTGGGGCTGCTGTGGCAAAGTGGATAAGACTCTCGACTTCTAATCGGAGGACCCGAGTTCGATTCCCGCCCACCCTTACGTCCATGGACAAGATGTTTTTACCCACTACATCCCTCTCGACGCAGGTGTGTATATGGGTACCTGGCAACGCTAGGGTAATACTAGTGGCAGAACCCTCTGGTAGAGCAGTGACAACACTGAAGAGGCTTCCCTGGATAAGGGAGACATAAAGAAGAGACATTATGAGATGCATATATGGACGCTATTGAGTCACAGAAGCTCGTTCGTAATTGACGTCGCGGTGTTATCGAGATGGGATGAGCAGGGTTCTAGGAACAGTACCCCCTGGAAAACCACCCTCCGGATAACTACCACCCGGATAATCACCCCCCAGGGAAATTCCCCCTTAGGGCAACTGCCCCCCGGACATCTACCCCCCTAGGGCAATCACCCTCCAGGGCAATTACCCCGTAGGACATCTACCTCCCGGACAACTACCCTCCTAGGGCAATCACCCCCCTGGGCGATTCCCCCTTAGGACAATTACCCCACGGATAACTACCCCAAGGATGACTACCCCTGGATAACTACCCCCCAGGATAACTACCCCCTGGATAACTACCACCAGGAAAATTACCCCCTGGATAACTACCCCCCGGATTACTACCCCCTGGATAACTACCCCCCGGATTACTACCCCCGGGATAACTACCCCCCGGATAACTACCCCCCGGATAACTACCCCCGGGATAACTGCCCCCCGGATAACCACCCCCCGGATAACTACCACCGGGAAAAATACCTCCTGGATAATTACTCCACTCCCCCCCCCCCCCCCAAAAAAAAAAAGAAATATGAAATGAATAAATAAATAATAAAAAAAAAATAAAAAGCCCTGGATGCCCCCGGATTACTACCCCAAATTTACCCCCTCCCTTGAAGAATACTCCCTGGATAAGTATGACCTATACCCCCTAGATAAATATATCCCTCACCATGAAAGACAGTAGGAGTTATTGCCACGTTCTTCGACATTTTGTGTGCATTTCGTGCGATATAAGACTTTCATGTACTAGTATATCCTAGACGTCGGCCTACGCACACGTTTGTTTAACCCATTGAAAAATGATGGTTATTGAGCTCTTGCAGCATAGAATTCTGTCAGGATTGGCAATGGTTATTGGTTATTAGTTATTGGTTATTGGTTATTGGTTATCTGTTATTGGTTATTTGTTGTTTGTTATTGGTTGTTGGTTAATGATTTTCGGTTACCCCAGGGTTCTGTTGGAGGCCCGGGTTTTGTTTTTGTTGTTTGGTCTGTTTACGAAACTAATCACTAAAATATTGCGCAAGCATTGTATTGGTTATTATTGTTATGCATGTGATACACAGCCTAATTTTCTTTTAAACCTCTTTTGTCTTCACTGTCACCCGCCATAATTGCAGAATTTGAAGCGTGTAGGCAAGACATGAAGAATCTTGCTGGCATCCAATGGTCTTAAACTGAATGATGATATATTTTGAGTTTATTATTATTATCATTATTATTATCATATGTATATATTGGTTTCAAGAATGAAATGTTAAGTGAAGTTGATCATCAATGATATTATGTCCACATCAGTACTGTCTGTAGCACTGGATACTTCATCAAAAACAGCCCGTAACTCCAATAGGTGTTATAATTCATTATGAAATCTCATTTCGAAGTCATGTAACTCAAGTTCAACGGAATGTTAGAGATGAGTTGTTGTTGTTGTTTTTTTTATCTGTAGCTGATATGCTTAATCATGCTTTGACTTCTTCGCGGTTGGCTTATTTAAATTGGTTTCTGTGTATTCTTCAAAAAAATCACAAACTTTCAAACACAGACGGTGAATGTACGTATCATCGACTCGGATGCGGCTCGGGCATACCGAAATCATCGAAAATAAACGAAGAATCACTGTGGTTGCTAAGACTTCGTCGATACCGGTTATTTTTCGCTGTACAGCCAAACATTTTATATTCAATAACATCTGTCAGATGATTTATTTATTATTTGTAAGGCATCATTTACAACATTTTGGTATCAAATAATAAAATCTAATATATATACAATAATATGATTCTCATTATAGCTAGTTTCTTCAATTTAAACGATATTCATTTTTCTTCAATTTAAACGATATTCATTATCCAAACATCTGTGACATAATTACAGTACACATATATGAGATTACTCTACAGAATATGATATTATATTCTGTCGGAAGAGAAAATACATAATTATCTGAATGTATAGGTAAGCCAGGGCTCGACACTAACCGTGGCCCGATGGCCCGGGGCCACCAAAAATGAAAGTCGGGCCACCAAATTTCAAAAAAGGGCAAATTTGGTGGCCCGTGTCGGGCCACCAAAATTTTTTGAAAAGTATGTCAATAAATTCGCAACTTTTTGCGCCGGAAATTAGCAGTTAAATTTTGTTCAAAGGATGGATGAAAAGGACTGAATGGATGCCTGAGAGTGTTGCAAGTTTGTTGAAGTTTATTTATGAATAGAAATGTCCAACTTCTAATTCTTACTATCATAAATCTTAAATATTTGACTCATTAAAAAAAGGACTGTTTTATTGTTGTTGTTTTTTCGGGACACCAAATTTTTCTCTCGGGCCACCAAAAATTTGAAATTTAGGATTTTGGTGGCCCCATCGGGCCACCAAACAAAAAAGTAAGTGTCGAGCCATGGGTAAGCATATAGCGATACGTATTTTGCACACGTGTGGTTCTCTCTATGTGTCTACAGGGAGGCCTACGTCGTTGATACAGATCGGCATGCTACATTACACAAAGCCATGGGCGTAAATCGGGGGTGGGATGGGGGTATACATCCCCCACCCCTGAAATGGAGGAGGGGGGATTGCCTGTTCAATCATCCTCCCTGAAATTTGAAGAAATAAACAACAACAACAGAGGAAGCAGAAATGTGATTATATCATTTTTCAGCATATTGCTTGACGTTCATACACCCACCTTCAGAGCGGTAAGAGAGCTGAACAGTATTCAATCTTGTTGGATGATGTATAGACTATTTCAAAAAAAAAAAATCCTGAATACTTCTGAGTGTACAACACTTATATCACTTATATAAACTTTAAACTCGAAAGTTATTTCATGTACAAAAGGAAATTCCCTTTTAATCAACACTTTCCTCTCTTATTTTCACAAGATCAGTTGTTTATTTCTTAGTTTCCCAAATATTTCATCAAACCGTATTCGAGATATCTAATTGTAACTTTAAAAAGGCAAAAGCTCCCTCGAACCGGAAGTGTGGTGATAGCTCGCTCCCCCCCCCCCTTCATGCATGCAAGGAGACTGAACATAGACAGTTTTCCAAAATATGCCACAAAATATTTGCATCAAAACGTTTAAATGCAAGCAGAAAATACAGAATGTCCCTCGTGCAAGAGGGGGGGGGGGGGGCTGGATAGCGCTTATCCCCTTCCACATTTTTTGATTGACAAATTTCCAGACATTCAAAGAAAGTGTGCTACAGATTTTTGAATTTCAGTTCTAAAACTAAAAAGAGCTCCCTCGAATATGGGAGAGCTACTTTACCACCCTCCCATTGCTTGGTCCCCTCTATAGACTTAATACACTTCGGGGAATGACAATTTCCTAATTCTGCACAAAAAAGGGTGCTTCGGATCGCTTTATTTCAATTCTAACAACGCAAAAGCTCCGTCGAGCGGAAGGGGAAATCCTTCTCCCTCACCCCAACCCTAAACTCTACTTCACTAGATTTTGTTCATACAGATGACTCGGAATAAGAGCTAAATTCCGTGATTGTAACACTTTCCTGAAAGAGCCCTATTTATTCCATTATTCCTTTTTTTTTTTTGCACCAAAAGTTTGCACCAGATCGCTGAATTTCAGGTCTGAAAAGACTAAATCACCTTCGTGTGAAAGGACAAATGCCATTTATCTACCCCCTCATGTGCTTGCTTTTTCTTTTTGTTTGACAGACACCGTTCATGATATTCATAAAAATTAGTTATCCGGGGGGTAGTTATCCTGGTGGTAGTTATCCTGGTGGTAGTTATCCGGGTGGTAGTTATCCGGGTGGTAGTTATCCTGGTGGTAGTTATCTGGGTGGTAGTTATCCGGGTGGTAGTTATCCTGGTGGTAGTTATCCAGGGGGTAGTTCTCCGGGAGGTAGTTATCCAGGGGGTAGTTATCCGGGTGGTAGTTATCTGGGTGGTAGTTATCCTGGTGGTAGTTACCCAGGGGGTAGTTCTCCGGGAGGTAGTTATCCAGGGGGTAGTTATCCGGGTGGTAGTTATCTGGGGGGCAGTTAACCGGTGGGTAGTTATCCGGTGGGTAGTTGTCCTAGGGGGAATTGCCCTGGGGGGTGATTGCCCTAAGAGGGTAATTGTCCGGGGGGTAGTTGCCCTAGGGGGTAATTGCCCTGGAGGGTAATTGCCCTAGGAGGGTAGTTTTCCGGGTGGTACTTGCCCTAGGGGGGAATAGCCCTGGGGGGTAATTATCCTTGTGGTAGTTATCCGGGGGGTGGTTGCCCAGGGGGTAAGTGCCCGGATACGGATGAGCAGCCATCATTGACAGGACTGACATCGTCATCATTGTTACTCTAACGATTAACGCCCATTGCCATGCCTCCTTGCATACAGATATTTAATTTGTCCTTACAAATGAACTCCGCTCCATTTCCCTGTTGACTGTTGCGAAAAAGTCACAAAAATGAATGTAGTAAAACTTTCATTCAAGTCAGAAAAATAAAAGTTTTTTAAGATATAAAGTACCGCGTTTTTTTTTTTCCAGGAAATAATGATTTTGGTCAAGATCACATCATGTAAAAAAGATAAACTAGATGTCATCGCCTCATATTTTGTACATTACACGTACTTTAATCCGAGACCATTCTGAAGCAAATGATTTTCACACAATAGATATATAATGTACTCTTAAATGAATCCCACAAGGATTGGAACAATCATCCCCCAGCATTCCCACTGATTTCCACTGATCAGTTACTAGCCATCCCCTTTAATGTTGTAACGGTCACATTAATGAGTTAATAATTGACCATATTAACCCTCAACAGAAATAATATGAATATCTATGCAATGCGCTTTCATGCAAGCTTGCATAACTTTATTTGCATCCCAAACTAATGAATATCCATTACTTTTTTATGTGAACACGATTCCTATCTGTTTTATTTTACTCTCTTTAAAAAAAGGCGACTTCACCTTGTGTAAACGACCGTTGAAATAGAATCCAGGGCAAATTTCCTGCACGATTGTATACGGTCTACGTTACAACTCCACTTATTGACTTTACTGCTCATCTGCCAAATGGGGCTCTCACAAAAAGGCAGGTCTCGAGACAAGAATGAACATTGGAACTTGATAAGCTGCTTGTTTATCTGAGTTTGTGTCGGGAAAGCGTCGGGACGTAATATATGTATTGCCTCTTACGCGTTCGCCAATTTGTGCTACACGTTTTCATCATTGTTTTACTCCCATTTTGATGCAAAAGAAACCTGTAACGAGCAAAAAATGGCGCAATCGAAGAATTCAGGGCTTGATGACGCCATTCGGGAAGAGCTAGAATGCGGCGTGTGTTTGGAAAAACTTACCTTCCCGCGGATTCTGACATGTCTTCATAGTTTCTGCCTCCACTGTCTGCAGAAATGCGTGAACAGCAACTTGACATCAGATCAGTGTCTCCATTGCCCGACCTGTCGAGAGCCCACGGTTCTACCAAGCTCGGGTGTGGCTGGACTGAGGGCGGATTTTCGTGCTACCAAACTTCTGAATGCGCTGGAGGAGGAGGAAAAGAGAAGAGCAAAACTCAGCTCAGTGGGACAAGAGTGTTCGCTTTGCCAATCAAAGGACACTTTGTCCTACTGTCAGGATTGCGATCATGTCATGTGTAAGGTATGTTTAGATTTCCATGGAAAGATGCCTGTTTGTCGAAATCACGATGTGTTCCCTTTGCATGAAGTAACGAGTGGAAAGAGCAAGTTGGCTACCAGGAAACATGAAGCAGTTTGCCAGCAACATAGAGAAATGCTGAAATTTTTCTGCAAATCTTGCAGTACTCCAATCTGCTCTGATTGCACGATTCTCGATCACAGCAAAGCAGATGGCCACGAGTTTATGTACCTAAAGGAAATTATGCCAGAACTGCGGAAAGATGTCTTGGAATTAAAGAAAAAGACTGAATCCAATCAGAAGGATCTTGAAACACACTCACTGACAATTGGTAGAGTTAGAAACCTCGTGGAATCCAAATGTGCTGACATCACCAAGAAGATCGAGACTGAAATTGAGACCATCAGGCAGACATTAGTCAATCGCGTCGAGAAAGTGAAAAACGAGAATCTCCAACAAATACAGGGCATTCGAGAGAACAATGAGTTGGCTCTGAAAGCTACAAGGAACATCCGCAAGGTTGTTGACCAAGTGGCTACCACGGACGATGACATTGAATTGACAGCAATGTATGCATCACTCCAGAATGCCGTGACCAGCATGAAGTCAAATGATTCCGCTGAAAAAGATCTTTGTAGTATCGAGGGGATGATGAAGAGTTTCAGAATGGAGCTCGTGAACGACGACAAACGATTGTATCCTTCTATACGCCTTGTACTTTCGAGATTACGCCTCCTTCGTTCGTCCCTAGAAGTACCAACTCTGCTGGGTGTGTGCTCCCACCAAACCGAAAAATTGTCAGCAGTGTACGAGATAAACAGAAGCTTCATTGTTTCAAATCTCGTTCGGTCGTCACCAATAGAGCGCACACTTGCTTTATCAGGAGAGCAATGGACTTGTGGTAATCCTCTTTCGCTTTGGGCAAGTCCACAACCAAGCGCAATGTTTGGTTTTCAGCCGATGGGCTCTCATGGCTCTTTTGGTCAGTCGGCGAAGCCAGTCAGTGGGAAGGCGGCGAAGCCAGCCAGTGGTCCGAAGGCGGCGCAGAAACATCATGTGAACACCGAAGCAAGTGCAACACTATACCTGTTTGCAATTTTGCCCAGTAATACGATGGTAGTTTATGATAATGATAAACAAAGAATGAACTTCAACGAGCTATTTTCCTATTCCCCTCAAAAACTTGCATTTTCTTTCGGAGTAAAGGATCAGCAAAATTTTCGTGCTCTCAGCAAGCTAAACATTCCTTTTAAACATTGTACTGACATGGCAGTTGACGGGGCATCCATGAACATATATTTCACCATTCTAGACGTTTGTGCGATTGCTGCGTTCTCACAGAGGGGAGACGAAATGAAATATATTTCAACAGATAAAATATGTCCGACCGGAATCGCTGTCTGTCCCGGCTCCCCCGAGAAACTCGTCATCGTCCACGAGCCATCCTCGGTTTCGGTCATCCATGTCGAAGGTAAAGTGTTGCGTACGATTGAAATCTGTCATGGCAACAATGGAGTTCGGGACATCACCTCACAGGACATACGGGTAGCTTGTAGTAAGGATGACAGGATTTTCGTCCTGCATCGCAAGGGCACAGAATACACTTTGGACGTCTTCAGCCTGGATGGAGCGTTTGTGGCCACACTTTTCCGAGACATCGCTGGGGAGTCGCAAGAGCTCGTTCGCAATGCTGTCGCTGTGGCATCAGACGGGACAGTAGCAGCCATCGTTGGTAAGACCGATGTCGTCATGGTTACTGAGGAAGAAAGTGATGAACTTGAAAACTGACTGATGACGTCATGATCTCTCAAGGAGGGAAGGTACTGTCGAGAAGTCGAGAAATTAGTAGTATTGTAATTCTAGCTACGGAGAAATATACAATACAGAAATACCGTAACTGGTATATATACGTATCGTCAGTAGTTTATCGTCAGTAGTTTACACAGGAAGAGAAGCATTCTTCAGAGCATTCATATGTCGTCATGGTTGGTTACTCGAAGAGAGAAAAAATGCAGTGGAAAATGAATGTCGTCATCGATATTAAGGTAAAAAGAGGACGTGGTAATTGCCGGTAGTTCATTAACCCGTCTCAACATGAGCAAATCTGGTACCTTCAGTTTGTCTTCACTGCCTGGGTTCTGCTATCAAAAATGCAACAATGCGGTCATGTAACAAATACCAGTTATCAGCACAATATGCAGGATCTTTAAGATTTACTTTGTCATGCCTTTATGAAGAGCAAGAACTCTCTTAGCCTTCAAAATTTTGTCTAAGCATTTTCCACATGTTCTTCTTGAGATTTTGTTTCCGTTGTCTTGTTGCAGGGACGTAAATATGCAAATTGCTTTGTTCAAGCGGACTCGGATGTATACTGAGGAAAAGTAGTCCAAACAGTGACTCTTAGAGGTCTTTATAGAATCGAAAAGACTGTGTATAGCCTTCAATCTATTTATCCAAACATTGATATTAGTCAGTCACTTTGTTAATCAGTTTAGGTATAGGCCCTAAATTCATTGAGTTTCCATTGACCGGAAGAAAAAAAATATTCTGAGCGTCAATCATGGTGGTGTTGTAATCACTCAGCAACAATGTCTTTTAAGTGGGAGGGATCCATGTTTGCTAACATATTGACACGTTTCCATTGACCGGAAGAAAAAAATATTCTGAGCGTCAATCATGGTGGTGTTGTAATCACTCAGCAACAATGTCTTTTAAGTGGGAGGGATCCATGTTTGCTAACATATTGACAATAGGCTTGCATTATCCAAGTGGAAAGATGTGAGGGAATCAATGATTATAATACAGATATATCACTAGTACATGGCTTACTAGAATTCAAAAATGATAATGTTCTATTGCACAATTACGAAGGTAATATTTACTAGCAGCCTTATAGATCTGGAACTAAGATTAGTCGGGGGCTCTTTCATTAAGCTAGAAAAGTGAAAGTATATTGAATTTTCTTTATATTTTCTGTATATTGTTGTCCACACATGTAATGATGTCATAAGCTGAAGTAGTCTCCTTATCCAGTCATTACTACACCAAAATTTTAAAAATTCATGCAACTGTTGTATCGATTGTCTGATTTTCCTCAAACTTTCCCTGATGTGTTCTAATAATGTTGCTGCTTTCACCTAATCCACATTGCTCTTTGGGTTTTGGTTGCCTTAAAAAATGCAAGGTATGTTGCCACATATATCTCAATGTGTAGCTTGTAAGGCATTGTTCATTAAACACCAACCCCTAAATTCAGTCCCCAATATCCTTTACTTTTAACCTGTAGAGAGAAAGAAAGTCCAGAAAAGTGAAAACCTGACTCACATCTGCACAGAAAATTTTGAAGTGGTGCAGGACATCAAATGTAAATATTTACTAACAGTTGTCAATCACATCAAAATATTCCAGATACTGCTCAATTCATTGACATGGAATGAAGTGATGAAGCTGTAGCGCTCTTTTCAAACCTGGAAAATGTATTCATTGCAGAAGATATAATAAATTGACAAATTTTGAGATATTATAATGTGTGTGATTTTACCAGAACATTTTAGAAGTACTTTCATTGCTTAAGGAAATAAGCCTGCGTGACAGTATAGTGACACATTCTAATTCAGATTGCCAGTTTCTCATGGACCTTTGCTGACAACTAATGAGTGACTATATGAAGTCAAAATGACGCTTCATTTTGGCAAAGCTAACTAAATCTGTGAATACAATAGTTTTGGAGCATTGTCATTTTCCATCTTTAAACTTTGAGATGGATTATGGTATGATATTTGTCTATTAGATAGAAACCTTACTATGTTTGCATAGACTTTATATTTGACTGCTTGATTGAAGCTTATATTATGTATTTATGCTATGTAGTCTCACCACGGAGCAATATTTTGTGAAGTCCCCCGAATGAAATTCCACTGGAGACCATTTCAGATTTCTGATGATTTACAATGGTTTCTGTTGGAGTTTGGTAGGCCTGCAGCAATCAGTGATGGGCATTCTGATGATCCAATTAGACACCACTTAAACGATTATATTAAAACCTATAGGACTAATAGAAACCAACAGGACCAACAGCAAGCATTGGGACAGATTCCATCAAAACCTGTAGGACTGTTAGATACCAGCAGGGCAAATTAACGCATACCATTAGAGCAGATTCTCCATCAAATCCTCGCTGGACCATATTATTAAACCAACGGGACAAACAGAATCTGGAAGTTATACAGTCCATTAGAAACTGATGTAGACCTACATGTGCAGAATTTTATTTCCAGTTTTTACAAAGACGGTGAGGTGACTGCGGGGTTTCTTTTTTTAATTTTCATACAGAAGCAACAAATTGATCACAACGCATTGAATGTAAAGAATCTTACAAAATTCGAATCCACACTTTCATGTAAAACTTATTTGCATATCTGTGAAGAATTTTATATATTTACAGTTTTACAAAGACGGTCACTGCGGGAGGTTTTATTTCCATGTAAGTTGCAGCTGTAAAGCACAAATTGATCACGAGGTGTTGGATATCCGTTATCTTTTAGAATATGATCTCACACTTCGATATTTGTGATAAACCAAAGATATGATTTCATAACCATGATATATAATGAATTAAGAGAAGAACTATCTCGTCACGTTTCTGATTATGAACTTGAAAAAATCTTTAAATTTATCTTATATTCATACATGTTATGTTCTGTGTCGTGTTGAAGGGTTACTGTACATAAGACGAGGTTGCCAGTATATTAATTGCATTGCATTAGTTGCGAATTTGTTCTCAATTCTGAATTCCTGTGCGGTGTTTTAATGGGACATTAGCCTAATTCTTTTGCGATGGATCCAGTACGCTGCACCCCTAATGGTTTCCTTATTTTCCAAAATGCTGTATTTCTATACTGGTTTTCTCATATTTTTTTTTTTTTGGAATGGCCATTAGAATTCTAATGGTCAAAATCCTAATGGAATTTCGACCCGTATGGGTTACATTTGCCATTTGAATGTGAAACTTCATATGCCCTGCTTTCTTTGACGTATGATCCGTTTTGAGGAATATTAATGTTCCACTTTTTATTTACTCTGTTTGTTAAAGTTGGCTTGTGAAAAAGGAACAGATATTAATT
Source organism: Diadema setosum (assembly GCA_033980235.1). NCBI lineage: Eukaryota > Metazoa > Echinodermata > Echinoidea > Diadematoida > Diadematidae > Diadema > Diadema setosum. The sequence continues at coordinate 35,362,998 of CM067060.1, forward strand.
TATACGCACTTAGTGTAATCGACTGCTCATAAAACCGACGCATTATGTGTTTGCGCGACTGTACGAGACATCTTCACTGTTTGTCTTTTCTGCTTCCCTGGCACGTAGTTTTTACACGAAAGGCCACGATTAAAAAATTGATATTGCCGTTTGAAAGCCTGATACTGTGATAGCCATTTTTAGAGTTGTGCGTAATGCGTGCGTGGCTCTACATTCGTGAGACTCACCCCCAATTTTGTAGTATGCGTTTTCATCAGTTTTGCTTATGTTGATTGATGCATTAACGGGAGTCTTCGGTAACCGTTGTTTATCAGAGTTTGTGCCGGGAAAGCGTCGGACGTAATACACATGTATTTCCTCTTACACGTTCGCCAATTTGTGCTACACGTCTTTATCATTTTTTCTCCCATCTTGATGCAAAAGAAGCCTTCTGTAACAATCAAAAATGGCACAATCAAAGAATTCAGGGCTAGATGACGCCATTCGGGAAGAGCTAGAATGCGGCGTGTGTTTGGAAAAACTCACCTCCCCGCGGATTCTGACATGTCTTCATAGTTTCTGCCTCCACTGTCTGCAGAAATGCATAAACAGCAACATGACATCAGATCAGTGTCTTCTTTGCCCAACCTGTCGAGAGCCCACGGTTCTACCAAGCTCGAGAAGGGCAAAGCTCAGCTCAGTAGGACAAGAGTGCTCGCTATGCCAATCAAAGGACACTCTATCTTACTGTCAAGATTGCGATCATGTCATGTGTAAAATATGTTTGGATTTCCATGGAAAAATGCCTGTCATGTGTAAAATATGTTTGGATTTCCATGGAAAAATGCCTGTATGTCGAAATCACGATGTGTTCCCTTTGCATGATGTAACGAGTGGAAAGCATAAGTTTGTAATCAGGGAACACGAAGCGGTTTGCCAGCAACACAATGAAAAACTGAAATTTTTCTGCAAAACCTGCAATGCTCCAGTTTGCTCTGATTGCACCATTCTTGATCACAGCAAATCCGATGGCCACGAATTTATGTACCTGAAGGATATAACGCCCGAACTTCGGGAAGACGTTTTTACATTTAAGAAAAAGACTGAATCCAAGCAGAAGGATCTTGAAACACACGCTATGACAATTGACAGAGCTAGGGACATCGTGATATTCAAATGTGCTGACATCACCAAGCAGATAGATGCCGAAATGAAAAACATCAGGCAGACGTTAGTCAATCAAGTCGAAACTGTTAGAAACGAGAGTCTCCACCATCTACAAGGCATTCGAGAGAATAATGACTCGGATCTGAAAGCTGTAAGGAAAGTTTGTAAGGTTGTTGAACAAGTGGCTGCCACGGATGATGATATTGAATTGCCATCAATGTACGCGTCCCTCCAGAGCGCCGTAAACTGCATCCTGAAGTCGAATCATTCCGCTGAAAAGGATCTTTGTAGCATCAAGAAGAGGATAAAGAGTTTCAGAGTGAAACTCGTCAAAGAAAACGACCGATGTTTTCATCCTTCTGTACATCTTGTACAGTCAAAATTACAAGTGCTTCGTTCGTCCCTTCAGGTGCAGAGCTTGCTGGGTGTGTGCTCCCACCAACCCGATACAGTGTCTGCTGTCTTTGTCGGGTCGAACAGGGATATCAGTCTTGCATTCCTTGCTTTATCGCCATCATCAGAAGGCGCATTTCTCTTATCAGAAAAGGTACGGCTTTGCCGCAGCTACACTTCCCAAACTCATAAGCTTCAAGTAATGGGCACACGTCGTCCAATTACTATAAATCCGGCGATACCATCACGTAGATTCGACGGTGTAATTAGTGACACATATCATCTGTTTGTCGTATTGCCAGATCAGTCTATGTTCTTCTATGAGGATGATAAGAAAACAATCACGTACATCATGCAAAGCTTAATTTCAACAACGACCGAATTAGAACCAATTTTGCAAGAAGCTAGTGCAGCCAGGGCGGACAGTCAGCTTGAACACGTTACCGACATGGCAGTCGACGGAGCGTCCATGAACGTGTATTTAACCATTTCTAACATTATGGCGATTGCTGCGCTGTCGCAGAAGGGGAAGAATATAAGATTGATATCAACAGGTGAAATATGCCCGACCGGAATCGCTGTCTGTCCTGGCTCCCCCAAGAAACTCGTCATCATCCACGAGACATCCTCGGTCTCAATCATCGATGTCGCAGGTGAAGTGCTGCGTACGATTGAAATCTGCCATGGTATTACCCCATCAGTTAACATACATCCCCTCGCAAGACATACGGGTGACATGTAGTGATGATAATAAACTTTGCGTGCTGTTCCGCAAAGGCACTGAATATACTTTGGAAGTCTTCAGTCTAAATGGAGTGTGTTTGGAAACGTTATTTCGAGACGTCACTGGGGAGTCGAAAGAATTGGTTCACAATGCTGTCGCAGTAGCGTCAAACGGGACGGTAGCGGCCATCATCGGCAGGACTGATGTGGTCATGGTTATCAAGGAAGAGAGCAGTATGGTCGAAAAATGATTGCTTTCGTTTTGGTAACTCAAGAAGAGAAAGATACAGTAACAAAAAGAAAGTTTAGTTGTCATTGTATACTACACATTAATAATTTGTTGTCATTGTTACTCCAGAAGAAGAAATGCACTTGAAAGATGTCTGATGGTGACACCATAAATATTGAGGAAGGGAAAGACGTTCAGAAACGACCTTGATACAGAAGTGGTTATCAAGGAAGGCAAAAACGAACCGTCAATTCGTCGCAAGATAAGTGACTGCCAACGATGTATCTTTATTGTAAATTCAGGTAATGTCACCCAGGTATTTTGGTCACTGCTTGATTTCAATCGTGGAACATATCACGACGCATTACGGTGAAACAAAATGCTCGTCGCAAATTCGTGCTGCATTTTTATTTCAGATCTTCTAAATTAGGCCTATGGATGCCTTTGTAAAATGCGATAACGGAGCCTCAAACTTTTGCCTAAATATTTTCCGTCTGTACTCGTAATGAGAGAGACAAAGGGCCATAAAGGCTAAATCATTATCCATTTTCTCTCCTCATATTCAAGTCATGGTTTGTCGCTGCCAGCTATGTGTTGAATATGAACAGAGAAAATGGACTGCGTGGGTTTGCCTCCGTGGGAGTGACCAAGTTATCGGACAGGTGGCCATGTTCAAGGTTATAAACCATGAAATGTTGGGAGAAACCCTAAACACAAACCTGCATTCGTACAGGCTGACCTATTGGCCACTTTCATTGATTAACATATATCATCCATGCAGTGAGACATGCATCGTTTCTTGACAATAACACACAAACTTGGAAAAAATGCAATTTGTCATTGTTTTCTTTAAAGTTCATGTGTTCAGTCATGCATGATATTCGTCAACATAATTAGGTACCAATCAAAAGAGGAAGAGTTCGTCTTTTCTAACAATCAACATTGTGCTCTCCATAGCTGACAATTATGAAAGAGTAGCTCTCCAAAGTTGGATTACCTTTTTTTTTACGCATTGTATATAGTTGTGACGGAGGAATGGCTGCTGGCAGACGTTGCAGTTATGTTTACTTTGCCGTTAATTCTGGCGAGTTTCCGACGTTGTTACAGGTCTTTTTCAAGGGCTTGGGATGTAATAAAAAAAGTAACCAATTTGCAAACATCTGAACAGAGTAAGGCAAAAACGAGGCAAAGTAAAAGAAAGCGAAAAAAAAAATCAACAGGAATATAACATGATATTCACTACAACAGAGCAGCATATTATGACATACAATGGCAGTGAAAATAATAAAACAGTAGTAGCAGTATAGTCTAGAAAAAGAATAACAGTGGTAATGATTGCAATAAAATCATTCGATATATATAAACCAGCAAAAAAAAAAAAAAAGCAGTAAAATTGGTGGAACCGTATGAAATAAAATGAAACACACTGGTTTATATTCCTTTTTTTATTCATTCGTGGACAATTTTGGAATTTAGAATTGAAATGAAATGATCTCGTGAACATTTGTTAATGGGAATATTGTCAATAAAAAGCATAATCTAGGAAGGGGGCCCACCTGAGGGAGGATTTTGGAGAGGATATTGACGGAATATTTGGGGAAAAATGTCAACACCAAAAGAGTACTATGTCTATAGCGAGGGACCGAGCGGGAGAGGGTGTAGGATGGAGTATATCCCCCTCCCACGTGAGGGAGAATTTAAATTTTCAGAATTGAAATTCACCAATCTGGTGCAAACGTTTGATGAAATATTTTACACGACTTTCTATCAAGAAAGTAGGACTATGAAAGCCTCCTACCCCCCCCCCCCCATCGACACCCCTGCAAATAAAACAAGTATACCACTGTATCAAAGAGGTATCTTTGTATCTATTCATTTTTTAAGTTTCTACACACGAAGAATGACCAATTTGGAGTGATATACGTGGTAATTGTAATTATGTTACAAAAATATTTCTAGTCATGTTTCTCTTAATATCCTGAAGAAACACGCCTGTAGCCTAGATGGCGGTTATGATAACAATATATGGTACAATACTAATGTGAAGAAGAAGAGGAAGAAAAAAAAGGGCAATGTTATTAACAATAAATGATACATAAATCAGAAGAATTCCACTAAAAAAATATTCACCAGAAAGATATCTTTATACTTTTAGACCGTAGTTTGTATGTATGGTATAATAATGTCTCTTAAAATCTTATCTCTAAACTCTTTAGCGAAACATATCGAAATGTGAAGTTATATAATATGGCGTGTAATAGCAGCTTTATAGCAAATGCACTGTCGTAAAAATATATATATATATATATTTTCATTTAATAGTCATGATAGTCGGACTGGTGCGTCGAAATATAGAATTCGCAAGTAGATTTTCAACGTCAGAAGTTCAGATTTTATGGCGATGTTCCTCAGTTTTCTGTGCTATCTCTTCTCACCAAACTGCATAGTAAAGCACAGGTAAAATGTATTTTCAATTTACATACTTACTTGAAAGGGCTTGTGCTGAAAGAAAAATATTTGATGATATTAAGCTGTTGATATAAAGAAGTAAATCTGAATTTTGTGTGCGTGCGCGCGCGCGCGTGTGTGTGTGTGTTGTCTTTATTGCGAGATCGAGATGTAACATTCATGGTTAGCTAGCCTGCATGTTTGTGAAGAAATCATACATGTAAACAATCATGCAGTCAACGACTTTTGATTGAATCTGTAGCGCCCATTAGTGTTTGAGTATTAAAGAGTCAGACATTTTCGTATCAAGCCGCTAAGATAAAATTACATTTAGCATGGACCATCATTTAGATAATTGGCGCACTCTCTTCTGTAAGTGAGATGTAACTTGCTGGAAAAAAAAAATGGCTAAGTTGGTAAATCTGATAAAACATTATCATATATGTACTTAGTTTAATATGAACGACCACCTGGCAGGTAGCCACCTTGATCATTGCTGTCATGAATATCAGGTTTGTTCAGGTCCCTTGATATCTTCCCAATGGCTATTCACGTGCTGTTTATGGGATCCCATCGCTGCCACCATCAGTTTACCATGATGGCGTTGTATGCTGTGTTAAATAAAATGAATTGACATACAGTCAAAGTTGTACAGAGGAATTCTACTTACCAACTACGTTTCAGTGCAGGATTACAAAATAGATGTATCCGCGACACACAACATGAGTGTAACCTTTGCACTTGGTTCAAATGACGTTTATTACATCAGGGGGGCATTTCATGAAGGAACTTGTCGGATAAAATATCTGACAAGTCAATTATATCCGACAAGTTTTGAGAAATTCTTTAGTCTGATTGGCTGATTTCTCTGAACTTGTCGGATATAATTGACTTGTCAGATATTTTATCCGACAAGTTCCTTCATGAAATGCCCCCATGATGATGAAGCATGTCCACATACGTCTATCATCTGTATATAGATATAGTGTGCATAATGTTGATTTCTCTCTCAAGTGGTGCAATGTTTCCAGGTCTGTTGTGATGAACATGATTGCCCATTTTGTGTATGAGTGTGTATTATGTTTATATGTATATCATGCGCTAAATGTGCGTGAGTTTATATATATTTATATATATATATATATATATATATATATATATATATATACATAGATATATAGATATATATAGATATATATATATATATGTTTGTGTGTGTGCGTGTGTGAGTGTATGTGTAAATGTATGTGTGTATATTCGAAACAGAGAGGATTAAGATGCTTATGTTTGCATATCTTCACTGTTCCCATTGAAATATTCATTCACGCACTTTATAAAAATTATTATGATCACATGTTTTTTGCTTTCATATCCATGTTTGCTAGAAAAAAAAAAGTGTCTGACCAGCCTCCTTCTTTTCTTTTTCTTTTTTCTTGGCAACTTAGTGCTATGACTTTGCATTGGCAATGAAGGCTCCGTTTCTCGGTTCGAGAAAGAGATGTATATGCAGATGCATTTAACCTTTACTTTTCTCAGATTGGACATGATCTTGCCAATAAAATTCCTACATGTCAAAAGAAATTTTATGAATTTCTTAAATCACCTAATTCAAATTCATTCTTTTTTATCCGATTATTAGTTATGAGGTAAAAGATATCATTATGAGTTTGGAAAGTAAAAGAAGCTCGGGACCTGATTGTATTGATAACGTCATTTTTAGAAATATAAATGAGAATATTGTCGCACCTTTAACTTATATTTTTAATTTTTCATTAAGTAGTGGTGTTGTTCCGTTACGAATGAAAATTGCCAAAGTAATCCCAATATTTAAGAAAGGTAACAAGGAAGATATTAGTAATTATAGACCAATTTCACTGTTGTCATCGTTTTCAAAATTGTTAGAAAAAGTTGTTTATTCTAGACTCCTAAAATTTCTTGATTTTTATATCATTTCTGATTCACAATTTGGTTTCCGCAAAGGACATAGCACTTCTCAAGCAATTCTCTCCTATATTGAAAAAGTAGCCAAAGCAGTAGATAGGGCTCATCACACAGTGGGTGTCTTCCTGGACCTCTCCAAGGCCTTCGATACCATTGATCATAAAATAGTACTTCATAAATTATGTCACTATGGTATACGTGGTAAGGCCTTGGAGTGGTTCAGGAGTTACCTTTCAGATCGTAAACAGTACGTTTTTTTTTTATCTGGTCAAAACTCCTGCAACCAATCTGTCAACTGTGGTGTTCCTCAGGGTAGTTTACTGGGACCTCTTTTCTTCACTTTGTATATAAATGATATAACAAATGCTTCTAATATTTTATCTTTTGTACTTTTTGCTGATGACTCTAATATTTTTCTTTCTCATTCAGATCCTCATATTTTGTTGGATTTGTTAAATTCTAAGTTAAAGAAATTGTTATGTTGGATAAGGTCAAATAAGTTGCCTTTAAACCTTCTTAAAACTAAATGTATATTATTTAGTAATACTCTGAATAATCTCCCTAATAAAATAAAAATAGATGATATAGTTATACATGAAGTTTCATCAATGACGTTTTTAGGTTTGGTTATTGATAATAAACTTTCTTGGAAGTCACATATTGATAATATTTGTCGCACAATATCTCAAAATATTGATGTTATTAATAGAGTTAAATATTATTTTCCCATTCCCACCCCTTTTAATTTTATATTCAGCTTTGATTTTACCTTATTTCAATTATGGCATCATAGCTTGGGGGAACACACATCCAACCTATCTCGACAGACTGTCCCGTCTCCAGAAAAAGGCTCTTCGAAGAATTTGTCATGTATCGTGGAGAGCTCACACCGATGTTTTATTCTCTGAAAACAAAATTTTAAAGATAACCGATATTCATTATTATTATCTTGGCCAATTTATGTATAAACTCTCTAATGATTTGTTGCCGTCTGTTTTCACAAGCATGTTTGCGACAAACCGCTCGTTTCATAAATATCCGACTCGTCACTCTGATGAATTTCATCTGCTTTTAACTAGAACTATGTTTACACAATCTATATTTACATTTGCTGGACCTAAATATTGGAACAACCTTTCAAACAGTTTAAGGGCATCCCCAAGTTTAAGTTCTTTTAAGAGTAATCTGAAGAAAAATATTTTGAACAGTTTTAAGAATTTATCTAAATATCATTATGAAAATTAATATTTTGAATATTAATCGTATGAAATTGAAAAATTGTGTTGATTCTTTATTGGTTGCAAAGAAGTGTAAAATCCAACCTTATATTCTGTTGAAATCACAGCTAAGCGGCTCCATCCATCCACTACCTCTCGTCCTCTTCTATTTTTTTTTTGTCTTTCATCTTCACTCCACGTAATATGTTTCTTTCTTCCCCCCCCCCCCTCTCTCTCTCTCTCACAACACACACACACACACAAACACACACAAACAAACACACACACTCTCTATTTCTCTCTCCCTCTCTGTCTCTCTTTCTCTCCTCTCTCTTCCGGCATGACAGCGACTTAGCGTAGGGATTTGTTCAGGGTTTTTTTTTTTTCGAATTAGGTTAGTTATAGGTCTTTTTGTCTTAGTTTCTGTGTTTCATCCATTTTCAATGTATATCAGTCAATCGATCATATAATTTCTTGTATTACGTGTGGGGGAAATGCACCTCACAAGCCCAGCTTTTTAGCATTCCTCCCCATTTCCAAGATTTTTGTACACTTACAATTTATCTGTAAACTTATCCTTTATTTTGTATTATGATGAAATCTACGAACTTGTATTCAATTTCTGTAATATATTTATACACATGTTTCTGTTGGAAATGAAAAATAAATGAATGAATGAGTGGAATGAATTTATCTATTCATTAATTTATCATTGTATCTATCTATCTGTACCATGTTCCTCATGTCGCAGGGTTTCCTCATGTCACAGTGTTTCAGCTTTTATCCCCCCCCCCCCAACTCCTGGGTGCGGATTTACGCCGGTACCCCATACGCCGTCCTTTGTCTCTGTTTATATCATGTATTATAAAGAGCTAAGTATGATTGTAATCGGTCGTTTTTCTCACTCAAGATCGGGACATCGATTCGCAGAATATAAATTATGTATGTAGGGCCTACTTTTATTTGGGATGATAGACTTTGCGTTCTTTATACTGTAATGGCATTGAATTTACGTTAGACGTTTTTAGACTGGAGGAATATCATGTATAGGCCTATATTGTGACGTTATATGGAAGTCGCAGAAGCTCGTTCGCAATGCTGTCTCAGTAGGGGAAGAAAGCAGCCACTATCGGCAGGACTGGTGTCATGTTTACTATGAACAATTAACGTTCATTCCAATGTCTCCTTGCCAAAAAAAAAAAAGTCTTTACAAAGGAACCCCGCTCCATTTTCCAGTTGATTGTTGCGAAAATAATGTCTCAAAAAATGAATAGAGAAATTTTCATCGGCAAAATAGAAATAGAAATAGAAATGAAGAAACATAAAGCGTCGCATCTTTTCAGAAACTGATTCTTTTGGTCACGATCACATTGTGTGCACAAGGTGAACTGATGATGTCATCGCCTCATATTTTTTACATATTGATGTTTTAACGGTCACATTATGAGTTAATAGTCAAGTATATCAACCCTAAAGAGGAAAAATAACGTGAAAATCTACGATGACATCATAATCTCATCTATGTATTTTGCGCGTGCATGCAGGCTTGCATAATTTGCATGTCAAACTGTTGAATATCCATTACCTTTATGTGTAAACACAATTTCTGTACTGGAGTCTTCGACAGAGTTCGCTGTTACGCGCTTATGTAAACGGCCGTCGGTTAGAAACCAGGACAAAATTTCCAGCACGATTGATAGAGTCTACGTGACAACTCCACTAATTGACTTTACTGTTTCAATTGGGCTCTTACAAAAAGGCAGGTCTCGAGTCACGAATGAACATTGGCACTTGATAAGCTGCTTGTTTATCTGAGTTTGTGTCGGGAAAGCGTCGGGACGTAATATATGTATTGCCTCTTACGCGTTCGCCAATTTGTGCTACACGTTTTCATCATTGTTTTACTCCCATTTTGATGCAAAAGAAACCTGTAACGAGCAAAAAATGGCGCAATCGAAGAATTCAGGGCTCGATGACGCCATTCGGGAAGAGCTAGAATGCGGCGTGTGTTTGGAAAAACTTACCTTCCCGCGGATTCTGACATGTCTTCATAGTTTCTGCCTCCACTGTCTACAGAAATGCGTGAACAGCAACTTGACATCAGATCAGTGTCTCCATTGCCCAACCTGTCGAGAGCTCACGGTTCTACCAAGTTCGGGTGTGGCTGGACTGAGGGCGGATTTTCGCGCCAACAAACTTCTGAACGCTCTGGAGGAGGAGGAAAAGAGAAGGGCAAAACTCAGCTCAGTAGGACAAGAGTGCTCGCTTTGTCAATCAAAGGACACTTTGTCTTACTGTCAGGATTGCGATCATGTCATGTGTAAAGTATGTTTAGACTTCCATGGAAAGATGCCTGTTTGTCGAAATCACAATGTGTTCCCTTTGCATGAAGTAACGAGTGGAAAGAGCAAGTTGGCTACCAAGAAACGTGAGGCAGTTTGCCAGCAACACAAAGAAATGCTGAAATTTTTCTGCAAATCTTGCAGTACTCCAATCTGCTCTGATTGCACGATTCTTGATCACAGCAAAGCAGATGGCCACGAGTTTATGTACCTGAAGGAAATTATACCAGAACTTCGGAAAGATGTCTTGGAATTAAAGAAAAAGACTGAATCCAATCAGAAGGATCTTGATACGCACTCACTGACAATTGGTAGAGTTAGAAACCTCGTGGAATCCAAATGTGCTGACATCACCAAGAAGATAGAAGCTGAAATCGAGACCATCAGGCAGACATTAGTCAATCACGTCAAGACAGTGAGAAACGAGAATCTCCAACAAATACAGGGCATTCGAGAGAACAATGAGTTGGCTCTGAAAGCTACAAGGAACATCCGCAAGGTTGTTGACCAAGTGGCTACCACGGACGATGACATTGAATTGACAGCAATGTATGCATCACTCCAGAGTGCCGTGACCAGCATGAAGTCAAATGATTCCGCTGAAAAGGATCTTTGTAGTATCGAGGAGAGGATGAGAAGTTTCAGAATGGAGCTCGTGAACGACGACAAACGATTGTATCCTTCTATACGCCTTGTACGTTCTGGATTACGCATCCTACGTTCGTCCCTACAGGTACCAACTCTGCTGGGTGTGTGCTCCCACCAACCCGAAAAATTGTCAGCAGTGTACGAGATAAACAGAAGCATCATTGTTGCAAATCTCGTTCGGTCGTCACCAATAGAGCACACATTTGGTTTATCAGGGGAGCAGTGGACTTGTGGTAATCCTCTTCCGCCTCTTCAACAACATGGATTTAACATTCACTCAAGTCCACAACCGAGCGCAATATTTGGTTTTCAGCCGATGGGCTCTGATGGCTCTTCTTTGGTCAGTCGGCGAAAGCAACCTTTGGGAAGGCGGCGCAGGAACACTCGGAATGTGAACACCGAAGCAAGTGCAACACTATACCTGTTTGCAATTTTGCCGAATAATACGATGGTAGTTTATGATAGTACAGTTAAACTCGCCTAAGTCGACGTCGCATATGTCGAATAATCGCGTAAGTCGATGATTTTAAAAAGTCCCGATTTTTCCCCTTTGACGTACGTGTATTAATTCACTCACAAGTCGAATTTTGTAAGTCGAATACTCGCCTAAGTCGATGAAATTCCAAGAACACTTTCACGGAAAAAAACATTGAATTCACTGTGCCTAAGTCGAATAAGATTTTATTGTGTAATAAATCACTGTCGTTTATCATTCATTATTCATTACTCATCATTATTTTGTTTGTCAGATGAGTTTGAAGTGACAAAAAAAAATGATCTAAAATTAAAATTCAAAGCGGTCGCATGGGATCGTTTAACTCTCTTCGTATTTGGAGGTCCGCTGGTACAGCCCTGTCATCTGTCGCGCTACGTACGTACAGCGTTCGTACAGTACACATACGTTCATTTACATGTACAGTATTGAGCTTGCAGTGTACATGTAGCTTGGCATTTGCAGCGCTGTGCAGTGGAGTGGTATAATGGATGAAGCTGCTGAGTTTTCAAAGCGGAAAGTAGGGGGAAAGTTACGGTCACGGGTAAATCAGAATTGCACCTCTACACGCATTTCAAGCCACGGTATGGTAAACTGGAATCAATCACTGCTCAAATATCGTTCATATTCACTTCCCCAAGGTTTAACAAGGGTGTAAAGTAATCGGACCTGTGCCAATACTAATGCACTGTCCATGCAAAGTTAGCCGCGGCCCTGCTGGGCGACCCGTGCTGCGGCACACCGCTCCAGCTCTCGGCTCCAGAGTAGACAACATACATGTACACTAAACATACATGTTCGTACCTGTGGTGAAACTGTAAGTCGATTTTTTTCGACTTACGCACAAGTCGAAAATCGCCTAAGTCGATGTGTTTTGCTCAGTCCCGAGAAGATCGACTTATGCGAGTTTAACTGTAATAAACAAACAGTCCACTTCATCGAGCTATTGTACCGTTCTCCTCAAAGACCTACATTTTCTTTCGATCGTGCTATCACCAGGCAAAACAACATTCGTCTTAGACATTGTACTGACATGGCAGTCGACGGGGCATCCATGAACATGTATTTCACCATTTCTGACGTCAATGCGATTGCTGCGTTCTCAGAGAAGGAAAACAAAATGAGATCATATTCAACAGGTGAAATATGTCCGACCGGAATCGCTGTCTGTCCGGGCTCCCCCGAGAAACTCGTCATCGTCCACGAGCCATCCTCGGTCTCGGTTGTCGATGTCAAAGGTAAAGTGCTGCGTACGATTGAAATCTGTCATAGCCGCAATGGAGTTCGGGACATCACCTCACAGGACATACGGGTAGCTTGTAGCGAGGATGACAAGATTTTCGTCCTGCACCGCGAGGGCACAGAATACACTTTGGACGTCTTCAGCCTGGATGGAGTTTTTGTGGCCACACTTTTCAGAGACATCACTGGGGAGTCGCAAGAACTCGTTCGCAATGCTGTCGCGGTGACATCAGACGGGACAGTGGCGGCCATCGTTGGTAAGACTGATGTCATCATGGTTACCGAGGAATTAGAAAGTGATGAACTTGAAAACTGACTGATGCCGTCATGATCTCTCAGAGAGGGAAAAGTGCAGTCGAGAAATCGCGAAACTTTACTAGTATTGTCATGGTAGCTATACGGAGAAATATACAATACAGAAATGACTGGTGTATACGTATCGTCAGTGGTTTATACACAGGAAGAGAAGCATTCTTCAGAGCATTTATATGTCGTCATGGCTAGTCAAAGAGAAGAAAATGCAGTGGGAAAATGAGATGCTGTCATCAACACTTAGGTAAATAGAGGACGTGGTAATTGCCGGAAGTTCATTAACCCATCTCAACATGAGCAAATCTGGTACCTTCAGTATGTCTTCACTGCCTGGGTTCATGACAGTTATCGAACATGCAGCAATGCGGTCATGCATCAAATGCCAGTTGTTAACAGAAGATGCAGTTTCTTTGAGATTTATATGTCATGCCTTCATGGAGATCAAAAACTCTTTTAACCTTCAAAATTTTGTCTAAATACAATGTATTTTCCACATGTTCTTCATGAGTTCCTTGTTTCCGCTGTATTGTTGCAGGTATGTAAATTGCTTTGTTCAAGCGGCCGGGCTCCGATGTATACTGAGGAAAATATGTAGTCCAAACAGTGGCAAAGTCATTGGAATCGAAAAGAGTGTATATATCTTTCAATCTATCTATCCAAACGTTGATATTGGTCAGTCACATTTGTAAATCAGATAAGGTAAATCTATTATGCCCTCACAAGTTTCCAATTGACTGGAGGAAAGAATAAAACATATTCTCAGCGTCAAATCGTTGCGGTGTTGTTGATAGAGATAATTACTCTAGCACTTGTGGCTCCCTAGAATCTAAAAATGATAATGTTGTATTGCAAGATTACGAGGTAATACTTAGTTGCAGCCTTATAGATCTGGAAGGTCCCATAGACCGACGTGCACTAGATTATGTAATATTATGCCCCAATTCTTTTTTTTTTTTAAATATAATACTGTGCTTGTGCATGAATGTGTGTGCGTATATGTGTTTTTAAGCTTGAGGGGAAACTACTAATGACGTGCACTATAGATTCTTTCATGAAGTTTGTGAGTGTGTGGGCGTGGGTATGTTTCATTCACAAATTGAGTGGAATATTTTACTATGGAATTCATTCGGTCTATGGGACCTTTGGTCAATAGGGATTTTCCTTTAATATTTCCTGTTTTTCATCACGAAACGGGAAATTATGTATAAGAAAACTTGACCTAAAATCTTGAAAGCGAGATGCAGCCGAGTTTCAATGATAGACACACATACAAAAATTATATTGTGTATAGTAGCACACAGTATTAGATTTGTCGTATCAAGTTTGTATATAGCTTTGGGAGAGTAGGTTAGGAAGAGAAGAAAAAAGGGAAGAAAAACAATGAAAACTACAACAACGACAAACAACCTTACGACAATGTGTGGAAAAGAACTGAATATCATTGGTTTAATTATTTAATTAAGTGATTTTTATCGCTTGTGCATGTACACCTTAACCCCAACTGTATGTGATACCGTGATCTGATAGTCTTGTAATTCTTATTTAGCGGTCTCGTCACCAAATCTCAAAAATTCATAACTTTTGAACGGAATGTCAGATTTTCCTACAACTTTCACTGATGCGTTCTACTGATACTGCTGCATTCACTGAATCCACGTGTATTTTGGAGTTTAATTCCCCTTTGTGCTGTGCATTTTGATTCGGTCATAAACCTTTTCCCAAAACTATTTTTTTTAACACTTATACATGGTAATGCCCCGAGGAATTACAGCAAACAATAGGAGTGTTCTACATGTAAGATGGAAATCTGGCTGAATGTGTGTTAACGGATCATTTACGAATATAATGACACACACACACACACACACAAAAAAAAATCACTTTTCGAATAGCATGGATATAGCATTGCTAATGTAAACAAACATCGATTACTGAGTTTGTATTCCTGTACATTTTTGTCTAATACATTATTTTGTTTGATTACATTTTGACCTGCTTTGATCTACGTCTCTGTGTAAAAAAAAAGAAGAAAGAATGCAATCTTTGTTTAAGTAATTTTAAAATGGAATCGTTCAGGGTCTGATCGAAATTTTAGAATTTGATTGGTAGAAGAATCCCAAGAGGATTCAATGTAAAGCTTTACCTAGGTAATAACATACAGCAACACTATCAATCGCAGCTTTTACGCGTCATTTCGGAGGCCCTAAAGAGATACCACTGTGGGGGCTAGTATGACGAAACTCAGAGTTCACATAGAAATTCCACGGTTAAGAAGCCATCAATTGGGTCTTTAATGTTGTCACAGTTTCGTTCGTTTCTTGACAAAAATGTTGCCTTGCCCTTTCCTTTATGTTTTTGACTGTTTAGAATTGAGATTGATGTGAAGTCCATCGTAAATGTTTCTTCTTCTTTTTTTTTTTTGGTAATGTGACGAAATGTATTTAAAAATATCACAGTGGCATACCATAATATGACCTTCAAATCCTCTCTTCATATCTGACTGAAGGGGTGTTCTCATTTAACATGTCATGTTGTTATGGTGAGAGAAACGACCCAACAAGCAAACAACCCAAATCTTTGCAGAACGTGGATATTTCATGGTCATGCAGGTAGTCATTGTTGTACTTTTAATGTCAATGAAAGATTTGCATGTTTCCATTTCTCTATATCTTTGTTATTTTGTACGTAGGTTGATTTCTGCACTGGTTTTTTTTTCAAATAATAGTTATTATCTTATTCTATTATAAAGCTCATTCGTTTAAAAATCTAGTTAGTTAGATGATGTCTTACTGTATATATAGATTAAATCAGAAGCATTTGCCTGAAAGATGTAACTCTCATGCTTTAAATAGAATGCCTTATCATACTTTATAAGATAATAATGATCTGAGAAACTCTATCATGGAAGTGCAGTGTATATACCAAAATGGGGGGGGGGGGGAGGAGGGGAGGGAGATATCGTGGTGAAATAGCAGCTTTGAAATATGCGTTGTTGAACGAAGTGTTTTACAAATTCATATTCAGGCTATAGTGTGACAAAATGTCAAAAAAAAAAAAAAAACAGAATAGCGAAATAGTTGTGGAAGACACCGGTGTATAGTAGAATATTATGTTTGATATATGTATGTTTATATCTATTAGCTCTTTAGCTCTCTTATCACCCATGTCAGTTGAAATATTGTCACTTTTAATTTGGGAAAGTATATACTTTATTAGAATGTTTTTCTACACTAATTGTGTATTCGTCGAAAATGTAAACGGATTAGATGTCGACAAAGCTTTACCAGAAAAAAAAACAACACAATTACTTATATACTTTAACGTTGAAAGAAAGGATTTTGGTGAAAGCTCATAGCATTTCTCTTCAATCTTGTCTCATAAGTTAATTTGCAAAGCGTAGCAAAAGCATTAGCGTATAAAATGGTATAGCAGCTTTCACAAGAGTATGGGTGAAATCTGAAGGAAGTGTGTTATTTAGCTATCATTATATCACTCGCCATCAGTTAAAGCTTAATTGACAGAAGAAAATACATTATGCTTCGCTTAACATTAAATTTCATGATACAGAATCCATTGTTGTACCTTTCATGTCCAGAAGTAAATTCCGCTTGTTTTCGTAATTGCGAAATCTCATTGCATCGACTGTTGATGCTGCTTACGAAGGAATCAGACTGCAAGTTAGTAAATAACAATGTACGGTACTATAAATGACCTATAAGTAATGACTTATAAATTGATGATTTAAGAGCATAATTACTGTACTTTCAAGATGACAGTGTATATAGACATCGTTTATGGAGTGTTATTTGTATGTGTGTGTGTGTGTGCGTGTGTGTGTTTCGATATCAGTTGTAATTCTTTTACATTTATTCCGTCATTAATGACGAGCACAATCGTATATTAAACAAAATTCGCATATTTATTCTTTTTTCTTCAAATGTGGGAATGCAAGATTTATTAAGACACAGATGAAAGTTGCAATGTCGTAAGAATATTGAAAGAAAATGAAATGCAAGCAAATTATAATGTTAGAAGTTTTATGGTGCATTAAACAAAATCTAATACTGCTTTAAAAAGTGTGTGTGTATAAGTGTGTTAAATGTGTTTTTGTGGCGGGAGGGGTTTAGGTACTTATTTTTGCGTGTTTGCATTAAAGGGATCGTATAGTTTTGGTTAAGTCCTAACTTCAGGTTTTTATCATTTTTTTTTTGGTGAAATGGTGAGAAACCTTTTCTGAAATAATTATGAAAGAACATGAAATTCCAAAAGAGATTGATAAAAATTGGTTTGGAAATGGCCAAGATATCCAAAACAAAGCGATACTAGTAAAGTGTGGGACCCACATTTTATTACGATCGTTTTGTTTTACTTTGTTTTTGGATGTTTCAGCTATTCCAAACCCGATTTTTATCAAATAAACTTTGAATTCCTCTTAAAATGGTATGCTTTGTACTACTTCATAAGTGTTTTTTTGTATTTTTTTTTTTTGGTATCTCGCAAAAAAGTTAAAGTCCAATTTTCATCTCCACCAATACTGTAACATCCTTTTAACACTGGATATATCTATTCACGTACATTATAAAGAGATGTACATACCTGCAGGAAACTTCCAAAAGGATTTCCTTTTCCATTTCTTTTTTTTTTTCTTTTTTTTTTTCCATTCAAATCCACGGCGGCAGGACAGAGCAAGCGCTATGGTTCACAGCATGGACCTATGTATATAGGTCCATGTTCACAGCAAGCCAAAATAAGATATCGCCCTCTACGGCACAGTGCTTACTTTTCGAATCCTCACCGGGTTCTGAGACACATGAATAAACTGTATTTTCTTTACTAATGTGTAATCACGGAGCACGTCAACTTCGAGAGGAATTGAATGTTGCCGCTAAACTTGGTATCAATGTGAAGCTATGGCAATTGGGAGTATGCTGTTATAAACCGACAGTAGAAATCAATAGCAATGAAAATTGCACCGATGCATTTTTATGATTATCTTGTTTTATCACACTTTTTCTAGTGCGTTAATATTTGTGAATAAGTACAAACTATCATGCTTCAGATAACAGTTAACTCCCTTTAAAAGGATTTCGCGACTTTGCAATGGAGTATTGTCCAGGGGGTTTATTCTTATAAAGAAAATAAAAATGCTACAAAGTTTCAGAAGCGCTCACAAATGACATTGTTTATTTTTGGCGCATTCTGACTTCCCTCAATAGCTCCAGCCCACTGCGGGCTGGGTGAGCGGCCGGGGGGGGGGGGGGGGGGGGGGTATCAGGAGGGGAGTGGGAATACATATTTGATATAATATTGCTCTCCTTACTCTGTAATACTTTGCAGAAACATAGACGAACAAAGAAAAAGAGTCCACAATGATCATTAGTGCAATATGTTGAAACAATTTCATTTGTCGTTATGACAGCTCTACAATACCTCTGTGCTCAAAAGACGGAGGAGAGGTAGGAACCGGAACGGTCTATCCCCCTCCCCCAACTAATAATATACAGTATGTATGTATGTATGTATGTATGTATGTATGTATGTATATATGTATGTATATATATATATATATATATATACATATATATAAATTTAATAAGTGTTCTTACGGTCTCCACAGCAGAGACCGCGTTTACAAAGTAGAAATTTTATATTTCAGATATTGCTCCATTCGGTATTTAGTTAATGATGTCACAGTTATTCTTGACACTATTGTTTATTATGACTGATATCTTTAAATCTCCGATGGACAGATTTATTTTTTCTCTCTCCCTTAAAAAAAAAAAACAAAACAAAAAACACAAAAAACATGTTAATATATTACAGCAAACCTGATCCAGTTATGCCCTATACCAAGAAAGTCTTTCAAGGAGATCTGGGACGAACGGACGGACGAGAGAGGGGCTACATTATCATTCAGAAGAGTATTCAACAACAACCGTAAGGACCGGACGGGTGTGTCGTTCTCATGCCTCAAAGTGTGTATTGCAATACTGTAATACTGTAATAATAATGATAACAATGATGATAATAATACAGCAAAGATAAACGTAAATACAGGTTTTCTTGTGGAGAGAACAGCAATCAACGACTTAAAGACGATTTTAAATTGTCAGCATTTTGACGATATGTGTGTAGCATCTTACAGTCTAGAGACTTTACCAATGTAAAGCTGTCACTGTGTGAATTAAAAGCAATTAAGTGAAATATAATTCCCCGACTTTTAGTTTGAATCCTGAAATCTCCATCAATATCATCGCGACTCAATACAATGTTGTATGGACGAGAATAGCACAACATAATGTTTTGTTGAAGTTGTGGACAATAATATGAGAAACAGCTCTGTGAAATACATTTGAACAAACTTTAGTTTTCTCTTTAAATAAAAGCCCTAAAATGCGTCCATGAACCGTGACAAAATAAAATGCTTTAGGCTGGTGTTTCAATATGCATCTATAATGTATTGTTTGTTAAAGCTATGCCCCATATTGAAGTGATGTCCCATAATTTTATCAATCTTTTTAACACTGGTCTGAGTGATGAGAATCAACCATGCAAGGATAAGCAAAACAGATCTTTCTTCAGTGCACCCAGGTGATGTGGTTCTCCACTGAGTGATTTTTTTTTTTTTTTTATACCCCCGCCAAACGAAGTTTGAAGGGGGTATATAGGAATCAGCGGACGGTCGGGCGGTCGGGCGGTCGGTCGGGCGGTCGGGCGGTCAGTCCGTTGCAAATCTTGCGTCGCGAACTACTTCCTCAGTTTTCAACCGATTCCCATAAAACTTGGCACAGATGTGTGCCTTGGGTTGTAGATGTGCAAGACGTATTTTTTGACAGTACCCAAAAGTACGTTGCCATGGTAACGGCATATTATGGGCAAAAATGGGTACAAATCTTGCGTCGCGAACTCCTCCCACAGTTTTTGATCAATTTTTATGAAATTAGGTACAGATGTTCATCTGAATATGTTAATGTGCAAGACACATATTTCCGCAGTGGCAAAAAGTGCGTTGCCATGGTAACGGCATGTTATTGGTAAAATATAGGGCAAAATGCTTCATGGCAAAACTGCTTCATCAGTGTTCTTCCAATTCTCATGGAATTCATATTGAATGTTTGTCTTAGGATATAGGTCAGCATGACACATTTCTTGACAGTGACAAAAAGTATGTTGCCATGGTAACAGCTCACATATTATGAGCCAAAATGATGAAAAATTTTGTGTTGCAAACTACTTCCTCAGTTTTTGCCCAATTTCCATGAAACTTGGTACAGATGTGTGCCTTTGGTTGTAGATGTGCAAGACACATTTTTCGACAGTACCCGAAAGTACGTTGCCATGGTAACGGCATATTAATGGCAGAAGATCAAGGAAAGATCTTGTGGATTTAACTACTTCCTCAGTTTTTTTACCAAAGCTTATGAAATGTTGTTTGGCGGGGGTATAACCAGTCGCTGTAGCGACATTTCTAGTTTCCACTGAAAGCAGCAGATCGATTATACTCTCAAAAATATGCAAATAATATGAATAGTCATATGCCATGATTGGAATACCAGCATTTTTTCTTGCAACATCTAATCTCCAATTTCTTCTCTTCGAGAAAATATTCTTTCCATAGAAAGTCCAGATTATAAGGGGGAAAGGGTTTAATTTTGGGTTGTTTACACTATCTTGGTGCATCATATCGAAACTATATGCTATATTGTTGTGTAATAAAAACTTGTTCAGAAGTTATAAATGTTGTTCATGACATTGTTAGGAAAAACTCATAATAGCTGAATGTTTCTCTTTTCATGAAAGCAGGATCCAAATTACTCTCGAGGTAAAGATAATGAGCTACGTCGGAATTATCAATCATTTGGAAATGAAATGACCTGACACAACAAAACACAGCTAAGAGAGGACCTTATTCAGCAAAGCAAGACTAGTGTGTGACCAACTTTTTAAGCCATTCTGTGCCATTATGCAGGGACTTTAGACAGAGGGTACAATGTTACGGGGTTTTCATTTAGCAGTTTCCCTTGGCTTTATTTCTGGTTATAGTGGTTAGGAGAAAGGAAATAATATACAGGAAATTAAACCAGAATTAAACTAGAAAAAATAACTTCCCTCATGCAAGTTCCAAAGAATCGAAGCAAAGTAATATAGCAAGGAATGACTGTAATAATTTCATTCTTGTGTCCGGGAAACACAAGGCACATGTTTCCATACGACATACATGCCGTCAATCTCTCGTTTGAGGCGAGACCCCAGCCGAACTTTTTCCAAAGTGGGGTGCATTTATTTGTCGTTTGAGAGTTGGGAGTCGAAGTACTTGTCCATTGCAAATAAACTTTCTGCTCGGCGTGACAAACCTGGAGGCCAAGCCAGGGTTTGATGACTCCAGCAGCTGTCGTATTACGTAAGAGCATGATAAGGATATCTGCCTGTGGCAGACCATTCAAAGTGAACTCAATTTTCTCTATCCTTTCTAAAGTTTTCAATTTTATATTCTATTGAGAAATTCTATGGTCATCCATTTTACATTTCGAACGAAAAAAATTGACCCGTAAATAACGAAAATACAGGAATAAGAAGGAGAGCATTGCCAGTTTGCCGGTGCTATTTGGCAGTGAGTTACAACGGGGAGGTGAGACTACTCCCTGGTTACAATCAGCCTGCTGACTGGATCGCTGAGAAAGCAGCTGTCGTATTACGTAAGAGCATGATAAGGATATCTGCCTGTGGCAGACCATTCAAAGTGAACTCAATTTTCTCTATCCTTTCTAAAGTTTTCAATTTTATATTCTACTGAGAAATTCTATGGTCATCCATTTTACATTTCGAACGAAAAAAATTGACCCGAAAATAACGAAAATACAGGAATAAGAAGGAGAGCATTGCCAGTTTGCCAGCCTGCTGACTGGATCATTGAGAAAGAGAGAGAGAGGGAGAGAGAGAGAGAGAGAGAGAGAGAGGGAGAGCGAGGGGGAGAGAGGGAGGGAGAGGGGGGAGAGATGGGGGAGGGAGAAGGGGAGAGCAAAATGGAATGACAATAGTTCCGGTCACTACAGTACAGGCATGCTCTGTCTGAAAGGGTGAATGTCTACACTCACACACACACACGCACACACGCACGCACCATGGAGCTACATGGCCCATGCCAAAACCAAAACAATCTCCTCCTCTCGCGGTGCCCCCCCCCCCCCCTCCTGTGGCGCTGTGGCGATGACTGATGCTTAGATTAGGCCAGGGTCAAGAAACAGGTGTTTTATATCTTTGACTTTAAGTCATTGATTGCCAAGATATGCACTGGCATTATTTACTGGGGTGTAGCCTCTTCAAACGAGAGATTTGCGTCATGAATTTTGCTTGTCTAAATATGTGTGTTTTGGTCATAAAGACGTCTTTAAGACGTCATAAAGTCGTCAAAAGTCGACATACGTTTTGCTTCTATATCGATCATGAATATTCATGAGAGATGATCTGATATGCAAAAGCTATTGGCAAAAAGTAAATACATTAATCTATAAGGTATTCATATTGACTTCGATCTTAAAATGTGTAGAAAAATTGTATACTTTATTGTGATATTCATTATTCAAATTTCAACTTGTGTTTCAGGAAATATTTTCATATTTCAGCTGGCCTGATAAGAATGGAATAGAGTTCAGTAACCATGCCTTCAATCATTACAATTTTTCGTGGGTATATAAACCATTGTGATTGTAGTTAGGAATAGGACCTCAGGACATATTCTGAGGTACTAGGGTGTGTAGGATAGGTCATTTATATTCAATAGGCTAACATTAAGTCATCGTTGGTATTGTGTCTGCACGAGACATACTGTGACTATCTATGGTGTAGCAGTAAATAGCATGTTTCATTCATTCCGTAGTCAGCCATCTCACCGCCACCCTTCCACTGTCAAGTTCTTATCGTTCTCTGGTTTCTTTCTCTCATCATGATCTTTGATACGCCGACAACTACTTTCTGTTCCTACTTCCTTTCCGCTCTCCCCGTCATTTATCATCACCTCATCACACCATATCAGCAATATAGATACAAACAACACCGGAAAGTCACCGGGTCATGTTTTGTAAATATAATGTACAGTGATATATCAAATGTAAATGTGTTGGATTAATACCGGAGAACAATGAATAAAGCACACTTGCGTTTTGACTCCAGAGTCATGCCTCCTTCATTCTCTCACTGAGTCTTAGAGTCCGACTTCATCCTCATACACATAAAAACATAAAAGTTGGTTTAGCTAGGAGTATGATATGATATTAGCCGTAAATATGACGTGTGACACTCACCAGTCGTATTTTATTCATGAAATGTGGTTAAATCCCAACCAAACAACAAACAACGTTGCATCATAATACATATCCCATATATTAACCAATCTATGGTTAAACTAACCAATCCATGTTGGTTAATGTGCAACCAATGTAGATTGGTTGATATTTGAATCAAACGAGATTGGTTACTGTAACCAAGAGATTGGCTGGACACATATCTACCGACGAGATTGGTTAAATTTAACAGGGGGGTGCTGTGGCATAGTGGCTAAGACTCCTGACTCCCGATCGGAGGACCCGAGTTCGAATCCCGCCCAGTGCTTACGTCCTTGGACAAGATGTTTTTACCCACTGTGTCCCTCTCGACCCAGGTGTATAAATGGGTACCTGGCAACGCTAGGGTAATAATAATAGCAGGGCCCTCTGGTAGAGCAGTGGCAACACTGAAGAGGCTACCCTGGGTAAATAAGACCTTATTATTATTATTATTATTATTAACATAATATATATTGGTTATTAATATATTGGTTATTCCAACCAATCTGTTTTTAGACATTTTAAAGGGGCTGTACAGTACTGGTTGAGTTGGGGATTCGTGTTTTTTACATTCCTATAGTGAGGTAATGAGAAACCTCTAATATGAAATATGAAAGAGCATGTAATTTTAAGAAGGATTCAACGTTTATTTAATGAAAATTGGTTCTCAAATGGCCGAGATATCCAAAAAAGTGATAATAATAAAAGACTACAGGCCACAACTTTATCAGGATCTCTTTGTTTCACCTTGTGTTTGGATATCTCGGCCACTTCAAAACCGATTTTCATCAAATAAACTTTTGATACCCCTTAGAATTGCATGCTCTTTGACATCTCATACAGAGTGGTTTCTAAATATCTCGCAAAACGTTAAAAGCTAAATCCTCACCTCGATCAGAACTGTACACACCCTTTAATCAAAATTATATATGCATTGGATTTGAAGATGTCTGTGTAGCCGGCGGAACGGGGGGGGGGGGGGGCAAGGGGGCTCGGGCCCCTATATATATATTTTTTTTAAAACCCGGAAGTACGTAAGTGGCACTAAAAAGAAAAAGAAATAGAGATCTTGAAATGTTTTTTAGCTGAAGACTTTTTTTTTTGGGGGGGGGGGAGGCTTGTCAGCTGAAGAAACCCGGAAGTGGAAGGAGAAAAAGATGAGCTGAAGACTTTTTTTTTTTTTTTTTTTGCTTGTCAGCTGAAGAAACCCGGAAGTGGAAGGAGAAAGATGAGCAGGGGGGTGTTTCATCAACGCTTGTCAGCGCCGACAACTGTCGGCGCTGACCAATTTCAACGAAATCTTTGGTTTTGATTGGCTGAGATGCTCTGGTCACTGACTGTTACTATGGTGATTCAAGTTGTCAGCGCCGACAAACGTTGATGAAACACCCCCCTGAAGACCGTTGTTCTTTTTTAAAAATCTTTTTTTGCTTGTTAGCTCATGAAACCAGGAAGTGCCCACCCCCCACTACACACACACTTTTGAAAACGCTCCGCCGGCCCTGGTAAGTGTTTACTCCAATTTTTACCAAGAGTTAAGAATCCCTGTATGACACTGCTTGGCACCACCTTGAACACAGTTCGTACTTTAGGTGCTAATCAGTCAGATTTATACAAATAGGCCTATATGCTGTTTTCATCATTTGGGGATGGGGGGAAACGGTATCGGAGGGGTAGATACAGCAACTGTACAGAAGTTTTCCAGTAAAAAACACCGTGACATGGATATTCTATCGCGTGAATCTCCATAATAATGTAGAAGGAAACGATAGTGAGATAAGCCTATTGGAAAATCTCTTCAAGAACACGATCCCTAAATATTTGCTTATATATATATATGTATATATATTTCACATACATTATGTCACACAGACATCCGACACTTTAAAATTCCTATAATCACAGACTAGATTTCTCTAGTTCTGCTTCTGCTATAGTTCTATCATAGCTCACAAAACAAGCTTCGTTTCTGCAGGAAAATTGTAACAGCTGCACGCTTTCTTGTCGGGTTTCATTTTAGCTGAATGGTGCTAAGTACGTATAATATATGGACCTTTCCACTAAAAGTATGGTGGTGTGGTAACCTTGGCCTATTTTGGTATCTCCTGGTTTGATTGTCATGGCTTGGAAATGATATGGGTCTATAATGACAGGGCTCTCACTGTGACGCCCTTAAAGGCATTATTTTCCATTTGCAGATGAAACAGAAACCCAGCTTTAGTTGTTCAAAATAGTGTTAAAATGTGAGTTATGGATAGAAACAACCAATGTAGAAATGTTAATCAGTAGGGCCTATAATCAGCTGTCAACTTAAATATACAAAATGTGAACAATAGTTATAATAAAATTGTTTCTAGACTAAACCATCTACAGTTATGGTTTTGTGAGAAAAATAGTGATATCTCCTTCATGTTTTTAGGCTTTATTGCAACATTTTTATATTATGGTGAGATGTTTTATGATACAACTGACCTGTACATAAATAAGCATTTAATGTGATGACTCGAACATTATCACTGTTATGTTACCAATGCATGGTTAACAGTACCTTCAAAGGAATACGTTCTGCAGCATCATGACCAATGAAAAATCATATAGGCCTAAACATCTAGTCTTTATATTTAAAAAAACACACACACACACACACACACACACACACACACACACACACACGCAAAAAAAAAAAAACAACCTTGGCCGACCTTTTTTTTTTTTCTTTCTTTCTGTTTTGTTTTGGGTTTTTTTTTTCTGAACAGGACGATGCAACCAGCAGGACGTTTAGCCATCGTGCGTGGGAAAAAGCCTTGTAGCGTGTGTGGAGACCAAAGAGCGTAGTAAGGCGCACTGCGTGCACTTTTTATACTCAAAACAATGGTGAGGCACGGCTTGTTGCACCAAAAGATCCTGTGTAACGTTAGAATTTTAGCTTCATTTGCACTATCTGTGGTGCGGTAGGAGTAACCTGGGGTGGTATTCTGAGGTCGTAATTAAGTCTGTAATTAACTTCGTGATTAAGTCGTGAAGTTAATAGGGCCTTAATCATGGGCAAAATCGGTATTCTGAGGACGTAATTAGGGTATGATTAAGTCCCCTGTAATTATCTTAGGTCCCTCCCATCTAATTGATATTCCATCCAATCAGACGCGTTGTTAGAAGCCAAAATGATGATTATACGCGCAAATATGCCCTCAATGCGCGCTCCTCCACGCCCCCTGTAATTACAGCCCAAGAGCTCCGTGCGCACACTCCGGTTTTGATTACAACCCCTCACCTACGCACGCGAAGATCTCAACCTATTTGCTCAAATAAAATGACAAAATTCCTCGAAGATCGGCTATATTTCTTTTTTTCTCTGAATTCTACGGATACCATGATAACAAGATTCAACCGCTCCTCGGTTACCGAAGACGGTAAGCATCGTTGTGGCAGAGAAAACACGATGTAATGCGTGATATCGGAGTAGTTAATGACACTCTTTGGTATCATTAAGTTTTCCATTAACTTTCATACTTAATTACACCCTCAGAATACCGATTCGTAATTAACTCTGTGATTAAGTCCTCTCAGAGGTGCGCGCGCGTTGATACGCGCAAACGCGTAGGTCCTTCCCGCCAAACGCTTGTTGCTATGGTAGTTAATATACCCCCTACTTAATCATGCTCTCAGAATACCAATTCGGTAATTAAGTGCTAATCAGACACTTAATAAGCTCTCAGAATACGGCCCCTGGGATCATCGACACGCCTTCAATTCTCTCCAGTTCTGCTTTCCAATGGCAATGCAAGTCAATGCATAGATATAGGCCATACATATGATATTATATAGTTAGCCTTCTTTTGTCTGGGAGGTAAACTTGTCTTTGACTTTCTTTGTAATCAATTTTCGAGGATCTATCAATATGATGTTAACCAAAGAACGTAGAAGCCCTTGATGAGGTGGACGCTGTGCCCATCTAGCGAGATGCAGGTAAAGATTACTTATTAAAGTTGCATGTACTCGAATTACCTTGCGATACGTTTGATCGTTGTTGATGATGTTAAAGAACGTTGTTACAAGCCCTTGATGAGGTGAACGCTGTGCCCATCGAGCGAGATGCAGATAAAGATTACTCGAATTACCTTGCGATACGTTTAATCGTTGTTCTTATAGGCCTACAGTCAAACCTGTCTATAGCGGCCACCCAAGGGAGGCGAAAAAAGTGGCCGCTATAGACAGGTGGCCGCTATAAACAGGTCATCCAACTTTGTGTGCATTGCCTACTACATGTAGGCCCTACATATGTATCATCGTTGTATAACATCTATAAATACATACATGCCTATGTGTGTACGTATGCCCATGTGTGTTTCATGCATTGGAGAATGCAGCAATGGCGAATAATACTGGCGATCACTATACGTTGCCTATGAATGACTGGCACGGCTACAAAGCAGAAAAATACGCTGAATTAATATCGGCTCCTTGGCCACTATAGACAGATTAAAATCTACCGCGGGAAACAAAATTTGAGGCTGCTGGCTGCGTCAAGTCAGGTGGCCGCTGGCTGCGTTAGACAGGTGGCCGCTATACACGAGGTCTTTAATGGGGGTTTTCTCTCGGGGGGGGGGGGGGGGGGGATTTTTCAGTGGCCGCTGTAGACAGGTGGCCGCTAAGGCAGGTTTTGACTTTGTGTATCTTTTCTTCTTTTTTTTTTAGATTAGGATGATGTGGTCATGTAAGCTGCATGTGCAAAAAAAAAAAGAAAAAAGAAAAAAGGTACTGTAGAACTGAATGTTGTCTCTCCCTGTAAACTACAGCGATGATAATGGAATCGTGTAAACTCTCTTCTCACCTACCCTCATATTCCTGAAAAGGAGCTGAATAAGGAGACAGTTTAAATTCCAATAGATTTTGACTGATATTCATTTGCAGCTGTAGTGGGGTTGTCGAGTACCCAATGGTACGGTATGTTCCTCGATCCTGAGCACTACAAAACACAAATGAATGATTTTTCTTTGTGTGTGTGTATGCAAACAATACAGTGTATTTCCAAGCAGTATCACCAACAACATGTATGCGAACAATGATCGAACAAAGACTGGGGAAATGTTTCCTCTTCATTGTTGCACATGTTTATGACGTGGCTGGAATGTATAGCCATTCTGTTTGCAAACTGCTTAGAACCTCTGTCAATGGTAGTAGGCCTACTTAAATCAACCACAAAAACAGGATGAGGTTGTGCTCCTATGGTGTCAGGCCCATAACGGGGGGGGGGGGGGGGGGGGGGGG
Organism: Diadema setosum; assembly: GCA_033980235.1. Classification (NCBI taxonomy): domain Eukaryota; kingdom Metazoa; phylum Echinodermata; class Echinoidea; order Diadematoida; family Diadematidae; genus Diadema; species Diadema setosum. The sequence continues at coordinate 35,391,722 of CM067060.1, forward strand.
GGTTCTGCAGAACCTCCCCCCCCCCGTTTGCTTTTAGCAGCAAAAAAAAAAAAATCAAAAAAACTTTAAAAATGAGTTGTGGACCCCCCCATTTGAAAAAAAAAAACAACAAAAAAAAAAACAACAAAAAAAAACAAACAAACAAATGAAAGGTTAGGTACTTGTTGTGGCACCAGAAAATTGTACTGAAGCCTTTTTTATTTTCTTCTTCTGCTTGTTAGCGGGTGAAACCTGAAAGGGCACGAGAAACACACAAAAATACACGGGTGAACCTTTTTTTTCTTTTTTTTAAACCCTCTCATAAAAATCCTAGTTATGGGCCTGCATGTATTCATAATATGGCCAGGTCAATTATATTATACATTCCAAAGCAATACATTGATATTATGGGGCAGCATAAAGCATAAGGACCTATAATGTTGTAGGTCCATGGTATAAGTTGCTCTGTCATTTATGTTGACTTTGATTTCATTTGACAGTAGCTACTAGCTAGAGTTGGCATGTTGGGGTTACCAGTCAAAACAATCCCAGGTGACAAATCATTGATTCAAAGTACAGCACACTTTAAAAGCATTGTTTACCATTTGCTGATGAAACAAAAAACCCAACTTTAGTGCTTCAAAATAGTTCCAAAATGTGAGTTAGGGATCTAGAAACAGCCAGTATAAAAAAATTTAAACAGTATAATCAATGTTAAAGTATTGTTAAATGTACAAAATATGAACAATAGTTATAATGAAATGTTTTTAGCTGAATGGTCGACAGTTATGGTTTAGTGAAAAAAAAAAAATGTCCTTATTTTTTAAGCTTCATGGCAAATTTTAAATATGGAATGTAATTGATACAACTGACCTTCACATTAGCATCAAATGTGATAACGTGAACATTTTTTAAACCGCACTGCTCCCACCCTGGTAAACAGTACCTTTAAAGGCACAATTTATCATTTGCAGATGAAATAAAAACCCAGCATTATTAATTCTTTGAAATAGATCTAAAATGTGAATTAGGGATAGAAACAACCACAGTAAAAAATTGAATCCGTATAATAATTGTTAAGTAAATTGTTCAATACACAAATAGTTATACACCTTGTAATTATATTCTCCATATAGAAATTTATGTTTCCAGACTAAACCGTCTACAGTTATGGTCTATTGAGAAAAATACTGATATCTCCTTGTATTTCATGCTTTATTGTGAAAATGTTATATGGTAGAATACTAGTATTTTGTGTTACAACTGACCTACACATATATGCATCAAATGTGATATCTTGAAAAATTTTTAAATCACTGCTCCCAAAGGTAAACAGGACCTTTAAACAAATCATATACTTGCGAGGCCTCATTAATTTGCATTTGTGATTGGAACAGACATTGCTTTTTTTTTTTATTGTTAATGTATCATTTTGTTCATTCAATATGAAGACCTCTCTGTTTTGTTTGTTGTTGAACTTTTTTATTTCTTTTAATGACGGTCAACATGAGCATGGGATCGAGATCCATATAGAGTTACTTCTCTGTCAATCAAGGTCAATGTGTTGGGACTATGGCTGGTGTCTTATGCGTTTGTGACTCTCACCTTTCGCATGCTATAGTGTTCTTACACATTTCAGTAGTTTTGTTCTGATAAGCCTAGAGACATTCTGGACTATCCATTTTCAGGAAAGAATGCAGAAGGAAATTCACTCCATACTTGTACTTCCCATGGGTCTTTTTTTTTTTGGGGGGGGGGGGGGTTTAACTTCTTTTTAAATGTTTGATGGCAGCCAATTGAAATATGACAGTGTCTGTAGCCAGCATTTGTGGGGGATAGTTTAAATGACTTCTATATATTCAACTAAACTTTCAGTTGCAGAAAAAACTTTTACATCAAAAGGTCTTGATATTTTCTCACAAAGTTTGACTTCTGACAGACAACAAATGATCTTGTTTGTTTGGTTGTTTGTTTTTCCTATGAATATTACACTGTATATCTACCCTTCAAGCCATGGTTTACCAAAGTGAAACATAAAAAAGTTGCATCTTGAGGAATGTGTACATTGAAAACCTGACTGACCTAGCACAGACTATTCAGCCTGGCAGTCCATCTTCATTCCAGAAAAAAAAAAAAAAATGTTCTACAGACAGAGATATCATGATAAAATACATTCCCTGTGATCCATATGCCATACACAAGGCAGAGGGGGTGCTTCATGCTTGACTGTGTGGTTTAGTAGCTTGTATATGGTGCTCTATAATCCCATGGTGACAAGCTTAGTGTGGTGTGAAGCTATTACCAGGTAGTTCATATCAGAGCCTCATAAATGGGATGATGCTAATGGCTGCCTGGAAGTGGAGTGGAAAATCTAACCCTTTGCCTTTACCTGATGCTGAGCCAGAGATCAGAGGATGCGACACCTGACTTGTAGGTGGAATTCATCCTAGTGTTCTTGGCCTCCTCCTGGGGGATGATGGGATGGAGGGGAGTATTGGGGGGGGGGGGGGGAATGACATTGGTAGTGGCCGTCATTGGTATGGAAATAACCAGTGACAGGATGCACAAATGTGAGCAGTAGGAGGTTAATTGGATGAATGATCCTATAGGATCACAGCTAGTGTTCAACCAGAGGAAACTTTTAAGATGGGGACAAACTCAAAGAAGTGTCCCAGTACCAGTGGTTAAGAAGCCATCAGTTCATCCTCCATGGAGGTATAGAACACTGATATAAGCGCTTGAATGGGCTGTCACCTCAGGTTGCCAGTGCTTTAGGGTTTTGCATAGTATCAATTGGATCAGGGAGGTGGAAATCTCTTTCCACCTCCCTGATTGGATACCCTTGAATGAGGATTGTATGCACTGGCTTATAAGTTGGTATTTATCGGTTTAATATATCAATTTTGTGACATATAGATGTGCCTATCATGCATTATTGTACCTTTGCGTACATTAGATAAATGTAACATGTCTGCTAGAGCTCTTGCTTGGGTGATCAGTACCACACAAGACAATATTAGCTATTACAAAATGTACTAGTACCTTTTAATCGAAAAAAAAGCAAATTATATTCATTACTTTCAGTATATTGCATTAGTTATCTTAATTCATGAATTGCTGCTGTTGAAAAGTAACTTAGGTAAGTTTTTCTTACCGAAAAATAACAATTTTCAAGAAAAAAATTTGTAATCCATGAAATCATATAAAATGATATCTTCTTACAAAAATGTGGCAAGTTGTGTGAATTCTAAGATAATTTCTGTGTTTCTGGTGCTGTCATGCAGATCTTTTAAGATCTTTTGAAATGGGTTCATCAAAGTTCACCTGTAGTGACTTTACCGTCATGTGGCTATGACACCCACGAGAATAGTCTTGCCTTTCCAAGAGTATGGGCTGTGAAAGTAGGATTTTTCAAGCACTTCTCCATGTTTTGGTTCACATTTTCCTTTCCATTTTTGACACAGGCTGGGTTTTCAATGAACAGACTAATCTCTTTGATATTTTCTGCATAATAGAAGATGAAGTACATGTAGAATCAGAAACTTCCCCTGGTCTTGTACAGTGTATAGAAGTGTCTTCTCTGCTGTTTTGGATGTAGAGACCAGCAAGTCAAAACACAGCAGCAGAGATAGAAATGACACAATCAGACTGCATGATGTGTGAATGCACTCATGTTCAACTTCTACCCAAAAGAGGCTATGTGGTTCTTCCATCATGTCTGCAGCAGCTCTTAAAGTGGAAACTAGGGCTTCAAAAATAGTCTCTTTTCATTGTGCATGATGCAACATTACAGCCTTAAATATGAAAGGGATCATTTGCATGCTCACATTTCTATTTTCATTCCAATCCTCTCAGTTCCTCTACTGCATAGTTATGAGTTGTTTGGACTTTGATACTTCTTAAGACTAAGTTTTGTTTTTGTTTTTCCGTAGGAGGTGCACACAAAGTAAAGAAACAGATCCCTGCATAATTGTGTTTTTGTAAATTTTCTGAATTTAAGCAAAGATTTTTCAGGGAAGAATACATGTATAGCATACAAAATAAGAAATGGATGGCTTATCTTTTCTCAACTTCATTTCTAGTAGCTTAATATTATTTCTGTATTTAAGAGAAACTTCATTTATTCAAGCAATATCAGTAATGGAGAGTTGCCTTCCAACCTTCCCATGTGTTATGAAAAGTCTTTGATTAATTCAGTGACTAAATCCCCATTAAAAGTTAATATTGTTCACTTGTTATGGCTGCAGAATTACATAATTGGTAACTTTGGGTATAATAACTTCCTTTTGAGGTCATCATGAAAATGAGACTTTATGATGATGTGTGTAAAAGAAAATAGAGACTTCATAACTCATTAGATCTGCATAAGAATTTGCAATTTTTACCAAGGATATGTCATAACTTTGTTATAAAAGATTTTTAAAATGCATGCAATTTTTCAGTATTATATAGTACAGTAGAACTGCAGACTTCCTTTATAATGCATTGTTTACCATTTGCAGATGAAACAAAAACCCAGCTTTAGTGCTTCAAAATAGTTCTGAAATGTGAGGATATAAACAACTAATGTCTAATAGTTTTAATCGGTATAATCAATGTTAAGTACAATGTATTGTTGAATACTTACAAAATGTGAACAGCAGTTATAATCGGAAACTGTTTCTAGAATACATGTATATTGTCTTCAGTTATGGTTTATTGAGAAAAAAAATAGTGTTAGATCTCCATATATTTAAGGCTTTATTGCAAAAGTTTTAGATGGAAGGATGTTTTGTGATACAACTGACCCACACATATGTATCAACTGTGGTAACTCAAACATTTTTTAAATCACTGCTCCGAATGGTAACAATACCTTTATTAGGTCCTCTGAACAGCATTTGAGGTGAAAACCATGCAAAGTCCAGGACTGATGTGAAACAAGTTGGTTTACCATTTCTATAAAACTTGCAAATACTGTAAAACATGATATATTCGCGGCATGAATTTTTCACGAATTGGAGCCGACGGCCTTTTCTGCGGCATGAAATTTTCGCGAACTGCCACTGGTATTCAATGCATATAGTGTATACAAGAACTTTCGCTCGCGAAATTCGCGAAATTAGAATGCACGCGAACTTTCCTCGTTTTACAGTAACACATTGAATCCTCTGTAGGCCTACTGTGTATAGAAATCTTTGACTTATGTAGTTTTAACAAGTGGTGTGATTTTTTTGGAGAATTGGAAATACACAGGTTGGAGACCTACATTGGCTAATTTAATACTGGAACTATTTTTGTGTGTGTGTGCGTGTGTGTGTGATTTGCAGATCACAATGTGAGCAATTTGTAGAATACTCTTTCTCTCTGCACATCTACAACTTTGTCATTTTGTTTCTTTTTTCTATTCTTTATCTTTTATAAACACTTTCTTTCCTCCTCTCCCATGTCGACATATACCCACAGTATTCTTCTTTTTTTTTCTTATCCTTTCATAACCCTTTACAACTCTAATGCTTTACTGACTATTTATGAGCATGGGAGGTAGATTACCATGATATACCTGTGTGTGTCTGTGTGTGTGTGTGTGTGTGTGCAGTCATGAATGATTATTGACCCAGTGCATCTGCGCACTGTTGTTTTATCTGAGTCTCATGAATATTCATGAATGACTCCTGGCTTCATTGAACGTGAATGGCTAAAGTGAATAAATTACACACACATACACACACACACTACCACCACTCTTGCTTTCCCTGTACATCACCAGCCCACTCCCATGATTGACCAGTTATTCACTATGACTCGATCCTTTCAACTGGCTACGTCACTTACTGACAATACAGGTCTGCATCAAGTAAACACTACTGGTTTTCCTACAGTTTATGGAAGAGAACATTAGCAGGAGGATGATACCACTGAGGGAACAATGCTCCTGTCTTTATCATCTCATCACTGTGTAGATGTTTCAGACAGATTTAGGAGATTATATCCCAGATTCTCTGCTTGTGTGTTCTTAATCATTGCTTTAAAATTGACTGGAAGTATACAACGTGATGCCAACAAAGGATGCGGGTGAGTATTTATCCCTTGCCGTTGCAAAAGAGCTTCGGGCTACACATCAGCCTACATCAGCCTACGTGCAGATACTTTTGAAAAGGTGCATTCATCTGTGTAGAGGTTTAATTGTTGTCTGAAGGTTTTTTTTATGCTGAAGGCAAGTTATAACTGAAGAAAGGAAGGGGGAGTCTGCCTGCATGTTATTTTGTATGGTAAGTTGCTTGAATCCACCTTGTGTGAAGGTATATGCTGAGTGTAGGCAATACGGCAGGCACAACTCACTTCAGTCATGTTTTTGGAGGATTAGACCAAGAGGTTAATGCTATAGTCAAAAACACCTTTTCCCCCAAAGGGACCCTTTACAATATACCAGAAGTGATAGCACAGTTTTCATGCAGGTGGGAGATAGGTAAGTTTGCCTGTTTCTTCATGACCATTTTTGTACACTGAATCCCTACCTTGTGGACTAGACTATATATTTACTTTGTCTTGAGGCAGAATGGTTTTACTTTACACAGTATTTACTTCATATTATGTTCTCCTTTTGCATAAATCTGACTTATTTCTGCCACAGCAACATCAGTTAATGTTTAAGTCCAGAGTAGAGGTAGTTCTGTCACAATCAAATACATCTATTACATGTAGGTCTACAATGGAAGTGTGACTTTAGGCCTATAGTTTGTCATCATGTAGAATTAGCTAAAAGCCTCCTGAATTTTGGAGATTTATACATATATTTGTCATAATGTGATATTTATGGATAAACATTGTACTTGCTTTTCTACCAGTTTTTGCAAATATTGCCTTGAAAAGCCATTTAATAGGCCCACCATTCATTGCAGTGCGCATTAGTTCCTAACTGTAATTGTCTTTCGTTATCCATTAATTTCCTCTATGGAAAGTTATTTCCTCGGTTTCATCTCTTTCCCTTCTCTCCATGAGTAATCGTTTCTCTTTTATCAATGTAACCACATCCCTGCCAGCATAGTGTAACTGATAGCCTCTCAGTTTTAATTGTTTTCCTCTAGAGCTTTGTCTTACAAATTACACGCAAAATGCCAATTCAGTTTTTCAGGTGGTCAATGAACTGATAATGCGACCAAAGTGTACGTGTACATACTACAGGGCTCAACACTTACATTTTTCTGTGGTGACTAAGGGTCCTAAAACTTTAAAATGAAATTTTGGTGGTGCAAAATTATAGAGAATATAAAAATTCATTTTGTATTTGAAATCTATTGGCACAGTTGGGCCGCCAAAAGATAGCCTTTTTGAAAATTTGGTGCCCTGACATCAATTTCAAGTGGCTCCTGACCACTGGGCCACCGCTAATGTTGAGACCTGACATTTAAATACATACAGTGTACCTGTATGCATACTATAATCTATAGATGCTCATGTCTAGACATTTTGAGTTTTTTTTTTCAAGCAATTTGGTTAAGACATTTCAAGAGAAACATCAGAGGGAAAACAAGGAGAGCAGACAAACAGAAAAACAAGAAAGTGAAAATTGTGATTAATACTTTGTCAGAAGTATAGGCCTACTGGTAGAGTTCTATTCCTTGAACACTAATACATTACCACCTGCTTACAGTAAGCATGAATGTCTGGGAACTGAAGCAGAGTTTTTGTTTTCTCATGAATTTGGTCTAGAACAACTGATGCCAAGGAGCCTAGTTGTAGGCTACACTTCAAGTGTTACCTGAAAGCAGGGAGGTGACTCACCTCCGTACAGCATGGGACTAAGTGGCACATGTAATTTAGGATTATAAAATTTTTATACAAATATTTAAAGAGGCTCAAAGCAGAAGGATGCTCAAAACCTGAAGCTGTCCAGTATGCTGTCACAGGGAAAGGGACCTCCGGTGTCAACCTGGACCAATGATCAATGGACCATAGAACTTCAGACATAAAATTCATTTTGCATAACTGCCCTGTGTAAGCATTATGGAGCTAAACATACAACAGTTTGTAGGTCTGATAGTGTACAACTGTGTAAGCAAGCAAGTTAAAAAAAAAAAAGAGGGGGGAGGGGTGGAGGTGAGAAAAAGAAGGGGGTGGGGGCTGCACTCCAAAGGTGTGGGTGTAAAAATAAGCAGAATTAATTACACGTTGTAAGTGTCAAAAGTCTGTTTTCAGGGATACAAATTGTTCACTGTTAACCTTTCTTCCACTGCAGTTTGTTCACACCTAAATTCAGGAAAAAAATGTCAGATAAAATCACACAATCAGGAAGTGGGTGCTTTGCTGTATGGAAAAGTAATCTGAGCAGACCATTTGTGTGTGTGTATGTGTGCTGTTTGTTTTGTTTTCTATAAGACGAGAAGAGTCATAAATGTGTTTACGTTTAGTAACTGTCATTGAACTTCCATGTCATGCTCAACTGCATGTATTGTATTTGCAAGCGAATGGTGGAACGCCATTAACAAACAAACGTTCCCCCCCCCCCAAAAAAAAAAAAAAAAAGGGAAAGAGAAAATAGTCCAGATGTGGGTGTTTGGAACAGTGTGTTCCATGCACACACTTTCATGTCACCAGGTGCTTTTGGTGTTGTTACATAATACAACCCCTGCCCTTACTAAAAGTTTGAAAATGGTCACCATCTGTGGGCGAGCATGAAATAGAGGATGAGCAGGGATAGGTATGGCAGCAATAGATACTGGGAGATACAGTAGAACAAATATAGAAAACAAATGTGTTATCCCTCATAATGGCTCTGGTTCTGTGTTTATTGGGAAATTTAATAACTGAACTTAAATTTAACTTTTTAAGTCTCTTTGTTTTCTTCAGCCTGCATGAGGAAAGAAGGGCTCCCTCAAAAAAGAACAAGAATGTCTCATTTTACCACAGACTTTTAGAGGTCTGCATTGTAAATAAGCAAAGTCCATTGCCATAATTTTGCTGATTTTTTTTTTTTTTTTTTTTTTTGGTGGGGGGGGGGGGTTCAGTGTATCAAATGCTCGAGTTCATGTTATGATTGGAATGTTAAATGCTCTTTACTGTCTGGCTAATTGCAAATTTGACATTCCATCAAGCTCAAGGCCCCTGATCTAAGGTATTTTTCCTCTCTTTTTTTTTTTTTTTTTTGGCTCAAGTTTAATTCTCTGTGACCTGCAGTTTGAGCTATAAAGTTTGACAGTTATTCATGCATGATACACCGTGTATGACCATAAAATGAAGGAGCCTGCTGCTCAGTTAGAATGGAAACTTTGCTGTAAATCAGTGATTTCTTGTCTGGATGAAAATGTCAAGATTTTCGTGTGGGAAATGCCACCAAGGCTGTGGAAAGAATTGGGGAACTGAAAGGAAGACAGGCGCTTTTGAAGTTATCTTTATCAAAAGCTGTTGTGAGACCTTTGTGGAGGCACTCTCTATATTCTGCTCAAAGTAAGCGTGATTATGTCGTAGACTTTTTATGTAGAGAGATATTTCATAACTGCTGAATAGTGTGTAACACAAATGGTCCCATCTTTGCAAATAATTATGTAATGACTGACATATCTCTGTTATTTTAGGGAGGTCTCTTCCCACCCCCCTGGTTATTTGTACCTCTCTGGATTTTGTTCTTGAACTCAATTGGAAGAGCAACATTATGTACCTTAGCATAATTCATATCTTACATAATTCATATCTCACAGTATACTTGTACATACAACTCTATATAAATTTTCCAAAGGATGCACAGTGACGGGGCGATGCTAACAGACATGCTAACCTGGAAACATTGAACTGCACATTACCTGAATATGAGACCATTTTGAAGCAAATAATTTTCACGCAACAATAGACATATAATGCACTCTTAAATGAATCCCACAAGGATTGGAACAATCATCCCCCAGCATTCCCACTGATTTCCACTGATCAGTTACTAGCCATCCCCTGTAATTGAATTGTTCCAAGTGGTGTGTTTAGATTATATAGACCTTTTCACAGGTAAACATTTATAATTCACACAAGTACATTTCATTATGTACATTTCTTTTGTTTTCCTACTAATACTGCAACTTCCCCCTTTTCACAAGTGTCTGTGTATTTAATATTATGCATGGTAATGAAATTGGTTGCCCAGGGCAACGGGCATTTCTGGAAATTTAGCACTTGAAAACCAGTCATCACCCTCCATCTTTTTTTTTTTTTTCCATACGACTTTTGGATATAAATCAGTGATCTTGAAGATCACTACCCAAAGCTGATGTTAAGCTGGAGGTTCACTATAGGCCTGTGCACACACAACGAAAATCGAAATTACAATCGCGATCCAAATTTCAATTTTTTTTTTTTTCGACTGTTCATACACAAGGAAAAATCGCACTTCGCAGCAAGGAAAGAACGATCAGTGGCCAAATTGCGCATGCGCGAAACTTGCATGACCGAAGACTGACCCTGCGGTCCCAATAATGTTGACGTTCACGCGCTATGAACGATGGGATTAAAAATACCGATTTCTGAATCTCGATTGCGCTCACACACACGACGCTTGGCAAAATAATTGCGTTTATTCTGAAAAATCACACCAATAGTGCGAGTTGGATCGCGATGAGGATCGCGAAAATTAGTGAAATTTTTCTGTCCACACTGGAAAAAATTTCGAAATTTTGATCGCGATAAGAAAATCGATTTTTAAATTGCACTTTTTCCCTTGTGTGTGAACAGGCCTAATGTGAATCATTGTTACCTCCGCCAAGGGAGGAGGTTATGTTTTTGTTACCGTTGGTTTGTTTGTTTGTTTGCCCGTGTGCAAAATAACTCAAAAAGTTGTGCACGGATTTGGATGAAACTTGCAGGAAAGGTTGAGAATGACACGAATAACAGATGATTAAATTTTGGTAGTGATGCAAGAATTTTGGGGAATTTATGAAGGATTTTTGATATTTTGGCAGGTAGGGTCAATGAACTTGGGAGATCAGGCTGCGCGTATTTGAGGTTTGCCTGCGCGCACTAAAGGTTTCTATATCTCAGCGCACAGTGCTAGAAGTATATGGGTGGAAATCACTGATATCTCTATGGAGAACAAGATCAGTGGTGGAAATGAGCTGCATGCTTGGTGGAGGTCTATGCTCTAAGAGTGCTTCTCTGGTTTGTTTTTGGGTTTTTTTGCAACAAATACAGGGTACATGTATCTGCACACAGAGAAAGCAGTGCTGTTGAGCCCATCATAACTCAAATAATCTTCGATAACAAAGTTCAGGAAAAATGGGAAAGTTGATTTTTTTTTCAATAGAAAAGTCAGAGTGTTATGTTCCTTTTTATGAGGATTTTCAAAATTGGATCTATATTTGAAAGGGCATTCTGGACAACTATAAAGTACAATAAAAACAAAAATCTAGGACAGGGGTAGGTTTGTGGAAAATATTTGCAGTGCCATAATGGTGTAGTAACATCAATAGACCAGTTCATTTGGACAAAAGGGTTACACAAAGCCTGCCCAATGTTATAATGACTATAACAGTCATATTGAATTACAAATATCAGAATTTATTGAATATTGCCTGTATGAATGGAATGGTTGTTACATGGTGCTCAGAGGAAAAAATATACATTTTTCAGTTACTGGTATTAAACTAGACTTTTCCACATCTTGGCAAACATCCAAAGTATCAGTAGGATGTTAAAATAAAAAGAAATCAGGCAGTTGTGCCTATGTGCCAAATTGTGAGTTTAAAGCACCCAGGGTGTGTGTACATACATGGATATGTAGCTTATGGACAGCAGTATATTATGGTGTATGTTGGCTGTGATATGACCACCTGAAAATGACAATATGATGCAAATACACAAGTTAACTTTATGAGTGAGTTAAAAAGCAGCTAGAATGCTCTCCACCCTTTGTTAGCCTCTATTTTACATGTGATATCTTCAACCTTAAACCTTTTGTAATTGCTGATGAGTAAGCATCCAAGCTGACAGTCATCCAATAAAAATGCAGATAGAGCAAGGGGATGACTTGTCAATTACTTGCAAATTTTATCACCTGTTTGAAACAATTCTTTTGTGCACATCAGTGGCATAGTACAAAGAGCTTTGATTGATTTTTTGTTATTGATGAATTGTTTAGCTTGATTGATGAATCACACATGCATGCACACACACACACACACACACATGCACACACACATTATATGACATTTTTTTTTTCTGTCATGTCAGTTATCATTTGTAGCACTGCATGCATGCAGACTTGTGGATAGGCCAAATGCAATAAACTACCTAAATTGATCAGTGTACTACACAATTTATGGTGGTTGGGTATCATTAGTAAGCATTTTGGCAGGAATGCTTTAATTATATAACCCAACTTTTGATACATCATGTCAAGCATGGTAAATGTCCTGGTATGCAATACTGCCATATATTGTGCTACAAATCATTTATGGACAATGATTGAACTGATCGGTGTGCTCTACACATGTATGTAGATACATAGCAAGAACTTTCACTTTAGAACACACTGTGATATTTGAAGCCCTTCACATGCTACCCCACCCTATAATGGCCAGCCATTATTTGAATTAATAGTTTCCTAATTCCTGGATCGAAGAGATAGGGAAGGAAGAAGAAAATATTCTTTTTTATGACATGATTTTCACAGTACTGCAGATCTTTATAGAGTGTATTATGTGCAACTATTACTAGATACATTAAAGTTCCATGACCAAAAGCAATACCCTGTGGATCAATAACCATACCAATGAAGATTTTAGATAATTTGTATGCTGTAAGATGTAAGAATTGGTTATAATTATTGTGGCTTTCATTTATCTGCTAAATTTCAATTATAAGGAAGAAAATTCGCCATGATATTTATTTCCATTTGATTCGCTCCGACAATTAGCTATTCATATTGTCCTTATGATAGACATGTGATATACCACCAGCATATTGCATGAGTTGTTTCATGGTCCATACAAAAGCAGGCATCGCAGTTACTGTAGAGGTGACACGACATTTGGTCTGGCGACAATTACTCCAGTTTTAATGTCTGCAAGGACGTATTGTTTGGGTTGTAGTAGGGTTTTATGTTAACTTTTTTTTTTTAATGTGAAGATTAATATTAGGGTTATGGTTATATTTTTGTTTGGCTTAGGGTGCAGACATTTAATGGGAGCAATTTTCACAGGAGCAAATGTCACGGAACCACTGTAGAATATGTGGCATCACTGGTCTTTATATTGTTAATTATCAGTACTTGGTGAATGTTGTAAATTTTACTGACATTATTGCATCGATAAGAGCACATTTGGACTTCACCATTTGTAAATGGTATGTACCACACTATTTGGATTGTCTCTTAGTATTGTTTGTTTCGTTTTCATTCTCATTAGTTTTCATTCTTCATTGTTGTAACCACTTAAATACTCTGGTGTCTAGAATATGGCTAAGAGAAGGGATTCAGGGGGGGGGGGGGTCCTTGACCTTGCCACCCCCCCCCCCCCCCCCCACACACACTGAAAAACGTTCCGCGGCCCCTGGTGATAACCTTCCACTCATCACAGTTCCACAGAGCACATCTGTGTCAGGCAGGGAACTGTACCTCACTCAATAAATTTTACTTACTACATTGTACCCTTCTTCATCTCACATATCAAAATTTCATCATTTCAGTTTGTGTGAAAGAAAGAAGGTCACTGGTAATGGAAAGTACAGGTTTAGAGTATCATGCGTGACACATGAGAACTACAAGTTGTACTCTACACGGCACTGTGGTAACTGCATAGAAGGTCATCTATAGATGGCCTCCTGTCCACACATATGGTGAAATATTATAAAGTGGTATATTACCTGTGGGTGGTATTTAGGATGGTAGGTAGATCAACCTTTGCACAAAACATGCGATACAAATTGCCATCAAAAAGGACACTTGGGTGTGAGCGCGGGTACATAAGTACAATTGTAATAGCTGAGCATTTCAAAGCAGGATCCAGGTAAAGGTACTTATCTTAATTATTCTTTAAGTGTTGTAGGATTGTGTGTATGAGAAGAATCACACTTACTGTATACCCCCATTTACACTGTATATCTAGCATAGAACTTTGAAGAGAGATATCCACCTCTTTGGCACATGTAGCACTGTCATCTGCCTTGATCAAACGGAAAAGGGAAATGCCAAGGGAAGTCGAGCAAAGCGACATGAAAGCGAAGCGAAGAGTCATCAAAGCCGTGCCTCTCATTCTGGTCTGTTCACCTGAAAGGAGTCATTATGATGTAGTGCCTGGAAGACCAAGCTGCCTTCAATTAACAGAGAAGGCAGACAGTCTCCTACAGACCCATCACGTGAGAGTGTAATGCACTATAATTCACTTTCACTTTCAAATAAGTTTAAGATAGTAGCATATAATCACCTTTAAGACCTTGAAGACAAATTTATGTGCTACTGTATGATCTCAAACCTCTTTTCACAAACTCCTGTCTTGATGGTGTCAGCAAGTACATTAGAAAAGGAAGGAAAAAAATGAAAGAAGAGCTTTAACAGCAAAAACAAACAAACAGTAACAAACCTTAGCACGTAGCTGCCCTATTTGTAGCATTTTTATTTTATGTCATACCTAATATCTCATTATTGAGATTTTATAAATGAACTCTTTTGTTGTAGTTATCTCACTTTTTCTGGGTTTTTTTTTTCCAGATTCTATGGAAACATTGAATGTTTGCCAGAACAGAATGCCCATACTGTTTAAGAGGAACCTCACTTAATTATTTTTCTTCTTTTCAAATTTAGGTGGATCCCCAAAGATCATTTCAAAATCCTTGAACCCAGGTATTTTATGATATTTCTAAAGCATTGCATAGTTTCTTTTCATTTGGAGTAAAGTGACTGCATTGTCATTTTTTTTTTTTTTATGCATTTCGATCTAAAATGGGACTCGTGCATTTGCTGAATTGTGTAGGAAGTCAGAAGTGGAATTACTAGGTCAAATTATTTCCCACCCCACCCTAGCAACCATTGTGACTTGATAGAATAATGGCTAGTCTAATCTCCTCTCTAAAAGAGTTGTACAGAATGAAAAAGAAGTGCATAATCTATAATTGCAGAGGATCCGAGGAAGTACTTACATGGAATACATCCTGTTTTACTTCCCTTGGAATAGTTGAAACCACAAAAGTTGCACAGAGACCTCAGTGTCAAACTAATGTGTGTGCATTTGTGTTTATTCACAGCATAAATGTTTGTATTTTTTTTTTCTCATTCATTTTCACAATCTTTAAAAAAAATACAAAGCAAACCATAAAAACAAGATGATTACAAAAAAGACAATACAAATGTTCTCACAAAAAAATACCACAGAAAGCTGTGAAATCAACATAGGCCTGTAGACTTTTGTAAGATGAATTCCAGATGAGACTATTAGACAAGAATTACATGGAATGGACAGGGCACATTTAAAGAGAGAATTCCATGTAAAAGAAATGATTAACATGTCAAATCCTGTGGGAAATCACTGCCAAGATTATTGTTTAGTTGTTCAATTGGCAACTCTAAATTTAATTGCATTATGGAAAAAAGATCAGGAGGATGGAAGTACTTGAATTCATTGAATCTAAAGAAATGAAAATCAGCAAGAAATTAACAAAATTTGCCAATTTTAGAATTTAAAGAGATGGTACAGCATTGGTGGAGATGAGAATTGGGGTTTTAACTTTTTGCGAGATACCAAGAAAACATTACACTTGTATGATATAGTATAGATCATACCATTTTAAGAGGAATTTAAAGTTTATTTGATGAAAATCGGGTTTGGAATGACTGAAACATCCAAAAACAAAGTAAAACAAAGCAATCATACTGTATTAGAAGTGCTCTTTTTTGGATATCTCGGCCATTTCAAAACCAATTTTCATCAAATAAACGTTGAATTCCGCATAGAATTACATGCTCTTTCGAATTTCATAAGAGGTTTCTCATTATCTCACCAAAAAATGTTAGAAACCTGAAATTGGGTCTCAACCAAAACTATACGATCCCTTTAAGTACTCTTATCTCCTGTAATGTGTTGTCAATTTGGGAATCAGTTATAGACATTTCAGATTGTGAAGCTTTTTGAAATTGTGCAACCAAACACACAATTCTGTGTGAATGATACAAGGCTTGCTTGAAAGATTCGTTTGTTTGTTTGTATGGTTGGTTGACTTTATGTTGTTGTTGTTGTTGCTTTTTACTTTGTCTTGTGGAAACACTCATGATCAATAGTAGATTTATGATAAAAGATAAAACCATTTCCCAAACATTTAGTTGCTGATATGCTTGTTGCCAAAGATATGTGGAGTTTTACTGCCGCAATACAGGGCAGATCTCACTTAAGGCCCAAAAAAAAAAAGTGTTTGTTTGCCCTTAATTGTCAAAACCCAAGAGGGTCGGTAGGTCGTTTTTTTTTTTTTTTTTTTTTTTTTTTTTAATACAGGGTATACCCTTTGATCCATGTCAATGCACTCAAAACTCCAAGAGATTCATTCAAATTTACGTCTTGCCAGGGCCCGGTACGCGAGGCAGAAACGCTCACTGACAAACACTTCTAACGTTCATCTTTGTTAAATTTTGCAAACAGCTCCAAAAAAGTACCTTCCAGTGAGATGCTGGCAACTGAACTCCCAACAGTTTTGATGCCATGACAGCTGGTAACGGATGCTGCAAAAGTAGCCATCTTGTGAAGGGCTGCACACTAACCCATTTTTTCTGCCGGTCCGACCTGTCTCTGTCGGACCGGTAAATGCCCCGTTTTACCATTTTTTACAGGTCCGAACAGAAAATTTACCGGTCAACAACGACAACATAAAAAAACATTAAATGACTTGCAAACTTATTTTCTTGTTTTTTATGGATGTACCCCCCCCCCCATGTACATTTTACAGATTAATATTTTTTTTTAAACTTGCATTATTTATTGCACAAGAAATTTAAAGACAGGAAAAAAATTAGAATGTTTGTTTGTGAATTAGTGTAAAATGATTGAACAAAATCAGATTGTATCAAATGCGTTTGTGACTTTTTCTAAACATCAGCGCACGAACTTGCTGCGTAACCTGCTCTTGGTGGTCAGTTGGATTGCGATGATTTAATGAATTATTTTAGCTGTGATATTTTCTGATGCACGCGATACAAGGGGTTCTTTATTTTTCTCCCGATAATCTCTTCGCATTTGTGCATGCGTTCTTGAAAGGTACACGACATGCAGGGCCGAATTCGCAATTTTTGCGCCCATTTCCACCTCAAATATTAGCGGGATTGTGACGATTTCATAAATTACTTCGGCTGTAATATTTTACGATGCACGCGCCAAAAGGGGTTGAAAATGCGTCCTTTATTTTTTTTCCCGATAAACTCTTCGAATTTCGTAAGTGCGTTCTTAAAAGATGTACCACACGGCCGAATTCATGATACTTTTTTGCGCCTATTTCTGTATACCTCAAATGTCAGCGGGATTGTGACGATTTCATAAATTACTTCGGATGTAATCTTTTGTGATGCATGCACCACCTAGAATGGTTGAAAATGCGTTCTTTATTTTTCTCCCCATAATCTCTTCGCATTCCGTATAACCGTTCTTAAAAGATATACGACACGGCCAAAAATCATGATTCTTTTTGCGCCTATTGTTTCCTCAAACTTCAACGGGATTGCGATGATTTTATGAATTATTATTCGGCTGTAATCTTTGTGATGCACGGGCCAAAAGGGGTTGAAATGTGTCCTGTATTTTTCTCTCTATAATCTCTTCGCATTTCGTACATGCATATACGACACGGCCGAATTTACAATCCTTTTAGCGCCTATTTCTACATCAAATATCAGCGGGAATGCGATATTTCGTTAATTATTTCTGCTGAAATCTTTTGTGATACATGCACCAGAAGGGTTGAAAATGCGTTCTTTATTTTTCTCCAGATAATCTCTTCGCATTTGTGCATGCGTTTTCAAAACTATACACTGCATGCAGGGCCGATTTCGAGATTCTTTTTGCGCCTATTATTGTTTACTCAAATTTCAACGGGATTGCGAAATTTTCATGAATTACTACTCGGCTATAATCTATATGATGCAAGCGCCAAAAGGGGATGAAAATGTGTCCTTTATTTTTCTCCCGCTAATCTCTTCCCATTTTGTACATGCGTTCTTAAAAGGTATACGACACGGCCGAATTCACGTTCCTTTTTGCGCCTATTTTTAATGAATATCAGCGGGTTTGTGGCGATTTCATTAATTACTTCGGATGTAATCTTTTGTAATGCACGCACCAGAAGGGTAAAAATGTGTTTTTTTTATTTTTCTCCCGATAATCTCGTCGCATTATTTTGTGCGTGCGTTTTGATAAACAACACGGCATGCAGGACTGAATTCAAGATCCTTTTTGCGCCTATTATTTCCTCAAATTTCAACGGGATTGCGTTGATTTCATGAATTTTTATTCAGCTGTAATCTTTTATGATGCACGTACCAAATGTGTCCTTTATTTTTTTTTCTCCTCTATAATCTCTTCGCATTTCGTACATGAGCTTTTGAAAGGTGTACGACGCGGCCGGCCGAATTTATGATCCTTTTTGGGACGATTTCTACTTAAAATATGTAAGCGGGACTGCGATGATTTCATGATTTTTTTTTTCTCCCTAGTATTATCTCTTCACATTTTGTGCATGCGTTCTTAAAAAGTACACGGAAGGGCCGATTTCGTGATCCTTTTTGCGCCCATCTTCATTGTGAGATCATTCTGAACGAATGAAAATATTCATTTGTGAAATGACTGTGTAAAACGAAACTGAACGCAATCAGATCCATTTACTGTATCGCTGAATATCGAATATGTTTTTACTTTTCTAAAAATCGACACAAGTAAATTAGTTCTAACATGTCAACTGCCACGCTGCTGCGAAGCCGGGATCGGATCGTGAGTAAAATCACCCAGAAATGCGTGCGCTTCTAATTCTATCAATGCTTCTTGTTTGGCATGACCGCCGATCGCAAGCAAACGAAAAGCAGTTACACTGTACATGCTTTGCATGTATTGCATGGCATGGCAGTGCGTGAGCAGCGCCAATGCGCAAGCTAGCGCGAATCATGACGCAAATCTCTCGTTTGAAGAGGCTATACCCCAGTAAATAATGCCAGTGCATATCTTGGCAATCAATGACTTAAAATCAAAGATATAAAACACCTGTTTCTTGACCCTGGCCTAATCTAAGCATCAGTCATCGCCACAGCACCACAGGAGGGGGGGGGGGGGGGGGGGGGGGGCACCGCGAGAAGAGGAGATTGTTTTGGTTTTGGCATGGGCTATGGTAGCTCCATGGTGCGTGTGTGTGTATGTACGTGTGTGTGTGTGAGTGTAGACATTTAGCGTATGCAGACAGAGCATGCCTGTACTGCAGTGACTGGAACTACATGTATTGTCATTCCATTTTGTCTCTCCCCCTCTCCCTCCCCCATCCCCCCCCCCCCCCTCTCTCTCTCTCTCTCCCTCTCTCTCTCTTTCTCAGCAGGCTGATTGTAACCAGGGAGGTAGTATCACCTCCCCGTTGTAACTCACTGCCAAATAGCACATTGTCAGCACCGGCAAACTGGCAATGCTCTCCTTCTTATTCATGTATTTTCGTTATTTACGGGTCAATTTTTTTCGTTCGAAATGTAAAATGGATGACCATAGAATTTCTCAATAGAATATAAAATTGAAAACTTTAGAAAGGATAGAGAAAATTGAGTTCACTTTGAATGGTCTGCCACAGGCAGATATCCTTATCATGCTCTTACGTAATACGACAGCTGCTTTCTCAATGATCCAGTCAGCAGGCTGTTGTAACCAGGAAGGTAGTCTCACCTCCCCTTTGTAACTCACTACCAAATAGCACATTGTCAGCACCGGCAAACTGGTAATGCTCTCCTTCTTATTCCTGTATTTTCGTTATTTACGGGTCAATTTTTTTCGTTCGAAATGTAAAATGGATGACCATAGAATTTCTCAATAGAATATAAAATTGAAAACTTTAAAAAGGATAGAGAAAATTGAGTTCAATTTGAATGGTCTGCCACAGGCAGATATCCTTATCATGCTCTTACGTAATACGACAGCTGCTGGAGTCATCAAACCCTGGCTTGGCCTCCAGGTTTGTCACGTCTGAGGAGAAAGTTTATTTGCAATGGACAAGTACTTCGACTCCCAACTCCCAAACGACAAATATACGCACCCCACTTTGGAAAAACCCCGGCTGGGG
Organism: Diadema setosum; assembly: GCA_033980235.1. Classification (NCBI taxonomy): domain Eukaryota; kingdom Metazoa; phylum Echinodermata; class Echinoidea; order Diadematoida; family Diadematidae; genus Diadema; species Diadema setosum. Next base: position 35,411,939 of record CM067060.1, read on the forward strand.
TCTCGCCTCAAACGAGAGATTGACGGCATGAACTGGTCGCCAGTGTGCAGCCCTGTACTAAGTGCATAATAATACATGCATTGATTGGATTTCGTGCGCGTGCACGCATGTGAGCCAAAAAGGTAGCTACATTGTAGCATGCAATGCATGCTATAAAACGTAGCCTGTGGACCGACGCGGCCCGACCACAATTACGACGGGTCGGTGAGATGAAAAAAAAAAAACATTTTTAGACTTTTTTTATTCTTTCTCTAGCTTAAACTGGATAATTTTGGGTTTAAAACCATTCACAAATTTGTAGAAGATGAAATTTGTGGAAAAAAATAAACTTGACAGAGCAAAAAAAAAAAAAAAAAAAAAAACGCGACCCGAAATTTCCGTGATTTTTGGTCGGTCGCGAAGGGCAAACAAACCATTTTTTTTTTTTGGCCTAATTATGATGACTCATGTAGAGCAAATTGAGCCCTTTTTACACTCTTGTTTCTTAACCCCGTACTTTCTCTGACCAAGGACTATCGTTACCAATTTTTACAGCTTTTTACACTCGCCTATAAAGCTCTTTTCCTGGGCTAAAGAGAAAACTGACCTTTTTACACTCGTATTTCTTAGTCCCATACTTTCCAAACCACATGACTATTCATGATTACGCTGTGCACTGTACAAGTACACACACGCACCGGCAGCACTTGATTACAGTTGAACCTCTATTATCTGGCCTCCCTTTATCCGGATTCCTCTATTATCCGGACGAAATCTCGCGTGATTTTTTTTTTATAATTACGGGAAGAAAGGGGGATTCCCAACTCCTTGAGAACTCCTACCCAAACACATATGAATTACATATTACTTCCAATATGATTAACATACATTGCATCAAATTTCCTTCCAAATTGCTTACCTTCAGACATTTCAACATCCCGAAACATCCCCAAATGTAACAATGAAAAGGTTGCAGTAACGCTACATGTGGTACTACAATGGGCTACATCAGTACATGTGTATGTATCATGTACATGTATAAAGCATTGAGTCTCCCGTATCCGGCCAAATCCCTTATCCGGATGAGCCCCGGTCCCGACTTGTCCGGATACGAGAGGTTCAACTGTACCTTGTTTCTGATCGGTCAGTGGGGGTGGGACTTCGTTTCCGTCACTTAGCCAGGGATTATTTCGTCGTTCTGTTTACACTTGCTTGCTTGGCACCGCAATTTGGGGGTTAAATTGCGGTGCTAATCCTGCATTTTTGCAGGGCCAGATAGTACGGGATTATCGGTGGGGCTAGCCCACTTTGGCAAAAACAAGTGTAAACAGAAAGTGGGCTAAGGAAAGTCCAGTACCAACGGTGGGGCTAAGGCCCCCCCCCCCCCCCCTTAGCCCCATCGTTGGTACGGGACTATGCAAAAATTTGCAAAATTGTGTAAAAAGCCCTTTAAATTCTGTCTGGGCAAATTGTGTGCTGTATAGCCATTGCCCCCTTCAATTTGTTGTCTAAGTTGTGGCATCTTTCAGTTAAAATTCTGTGCAAAGAGATCCTGTATCATATGGGATCTGCTTAAAACTAAGCAGCAAAAATGAAACAATATCAAATTCAGATATCATGTTGTATGTTGTGTTTTCTGTGACTTTCAGGAAAGGATGCCATTTGTTGTTGGTTCTCCTTAAAAAAACAAGACTGAAAGAAAAGAAGAGGAGAGAATGGTTGCTGTTTCTTCCTGTGCCATTAGTGTGTTTTCTGTCAGTGCTTCTGTTTGCACTATGCTGAATCTTTAAAAAGCCAAACCTGTGTTGTTAATTGCTAGAATAGATATATCTTGTTGTGAAACAATGAATCACATTGGTACTGAAAGTTGTACATTACATGTATTTTGATGTGCAATTAAGATTATTTTTCTGTAATATTTCCACCATTTTCGTCATGCAACTACTTCTCTTAGATCTACACTTATACAGTGTATCTCTGCTGAAATAGGTGATTGTGAAAAGATTTTTGTTTTTTATTCAGTACATTTTTCCTAAAATGTAGTGTACAGTAAACAAATGAGTGCCTACTATCATAGATTTCCAATCATTTATAGGCAGACCTCCAGATGCAAGCTCATTCATTATAGACTACATACATGTAGCACTGATCTTGTTGGATGTGCTGATTAAGTACTTAAGAGTGACAAGCTAGTCACTTGATATCGCCTTATGTCAATTGATACGGGGAGCAGAGTAATGTAGGACAACGGAAAGACATCTGTATTAGGCTCTTATAAATCCTTCTGGGTTTTTTTTTTTTCTGAGCATTTAAACAAACACTTAAACAATTAATGGGCAAACATGATTTGTAGTTTTCTTTTAGATTATAGAGTGTACATTCTGTATTGACATCCCAGTTGTGATCTGTCTGAATTCCTGCATTTCAGTCCAGTTGGAAACACCTCTATTTGTAGTATGGTGCTCTTGACCCATGATGACAAAGTACTGTACATGTAATGATGTAGGCCTGTAACTCTGACTTGTTATTTTGCCCTTTAAATTAAACAGCTGCACAGTTGATTTAATTCACATTGTTTACTCAGCCTCCATTCCACCCATACCAGTACAGAGGATATTGTCATCATGCTTTTGTAAGTAACCTTGGCGAGTATAATTTGTTTCAGGGGGATATTTGCTTTACCCTTTCACATTATATGTCACTTGTCATGCAGTGCAAAAAAAAAAAAAAAAAGCCAACAACAAACAAAAAAAACAGCCTCGTAAAAATCATACAGGTGATCATTTGTTATTACATTCTAGAACACTGACAATTGTAAGATTCTAGCTCTTGAGAAAAGAACATGATTGGTATGTAATAGAGCTCTATTTGGAACAGGATTGAAAAGATGATATGAACTTCTTTTTTTAGCAGAACAGCAAGTTGCATCTGATAATCGGGTCATCAAATAATGAAGGAATTCATTGAAAGCCTGTAGTAGCTGAAGTGCAAATATTGCTTTGTCATTGTTTATGAAATGAAAAATACAAATGGGAGATGCTTCTCCCACATACTTTTGTATTGGTAATATTACTATTCTATGATATCATCACATAAATCTGTCAATAATTGTCATATTAAAAAAAAAAATAGAATGATGTTTCTTCTCCTTTTCTGTGGATAGAATACCGGTATGTAAACTATTAAACTGCACTGAATTTAGACGGATTTTAGAGAAGAGGGGATGAGGGTTGAAATGAACATGTTACACAGTGTATGTTTTTTGTGTTGAGAAGCTGTGTAGCACAAGCCAATAAAATAGGGAAAAACTATAACATGTAGGCCAACCTGTATTAACCCAGTACCACACATATGCACATGATGGAATGTTCATAAGAGATATCTGCAGAATTGATTTTGTTTAAGATATATATGGCGAGGACTCGGTCCACATTATTATAACATGAGTGCATTATTTTAGCTACAGTAAAGGTATATTTAGGCCTAGCTACTCTTGAGTTGAAAGGTCTACAGTTAATCAATACTTCATCTGACTGTGATATTCTTTTCAGTGAGAGTGATAAATGAGTCCTTTGTGTTAAATTGTCACTTACAATGGGGACTGTAAGCAATCATACACACAGAATATACTTAGATTGTACTGTAAGTGCGTAGATCACTCAGGTGGTGTTTGTTACGTATTATGAATTGGACTCTGTCGTTATCTTTTTAGTGAAGTAAAGAAAATGAATGAGTCATGCTGTTCACATCCTGAAAGGAAGATTAGAAATGCAGAAAAGACACATGAGAGGATGTGTTTTGGTTTCCATTTCCAGTTGAGGTTATGCAACCAAGCCCCACTGATTGAGTAATAATTATATGCATGCATTCTACCAGGCTCACAGTAAGGAAGTATTCACTTCTTGTGCATTCAGCACACACACATACACACACACACACACACACACACATACAGCACACAGCAGAGTGAGAGAGATTGAAAGAAAGACAATCTGCTTAATTATAGGAGAGTAAATTGCTCTGGTAGGTTGTGTTTGTGCATCACAGTGCAGAATAATTTGCTGCCACCCTGGAACTAGTATGGTGATATCCTCCTGTTCTGCAAACATGCCATGGGTAATGGTATTTGATAGAGAGAGTTTCTATTTCCATCGTTAAATGCATAGTACAATGGCTACACCTGTGGATGGGTGATTGGATGTACACTGTATGGCATATGACGAGTAAGTACCAGCAATTATGCGATGATGACTACAAGTATGTCTCATTGCCATTCACTTCATCAGTTGCCCAGTGATACATTGCAAAAACAAGTTGCTGTAAATGGATTTGTCGGGGGGGGGGGGGGGGGGGGGGTGTTGTTTTTTGTTTGTTTGTTTGTTTTTCAAGAGAGCTAGTGCCTTGATCATGCAGTATTTGCAAGTTTCTTCTTCTCCACTCATCTATCCATGCACAATTGATGGTAACAAAAAAAGGTAATTCCATACTATACAATGTGCAGCTTTGTGTATTAGTAAATTATTGTAAAAGAGGATATTTTTGCGTGATTAATTTTTTGCACGCAGTATGCATGGTAAAATGAGTTTCTCTTGTTTTTAATTCCGCCAAATCGGGACATCAACTGCTGAAAATATGGCAAGTAAAAATATTCTCTTGCTTTTATTTCGCACTAATTTCTGGTTGTGCAAAATGTGCCAAAATTACGACATTGCCAAAAAATTACATTTTTGGCTGTAATAAGTACTAGTTCCTAGTACCTTTAACTTTCATTTCCAATATGATAGACAATAACATTGCATGGTCCTTTTTGATGTCTGGAAACCAACTTTGGACTAACTGCTACATATTTGGCACCACTGACATAGCACTGGTGAAGCCACAATGAATTGCAAATGCTGAAACTATATGTGGGAGACTAATCATGCTGCAGTATAATGGGCAAAGTTGAGAAAAAAAAAGATGATGATGGGGCGGGTAAAAGCTTGCCTGGAATTCAGGAGAAGTAACAAATTACTTGTGTGTGTTCATCTAATCTTTTCTGAACAAAAATTGATGAATACCTCAGAAGTATGGATACTTAAATGAAGTTGTTTATCTGAGACAAATGTTATCTCGAGTATAATCTTGCCTCAAAATCAATCATAATACCTTCTGACTTGATTTATGAAATTTGTGCTGCAGTTTTGGTCCCATGCATTAGGAAAATTCCACTGATTTCCTTGAACATGTAAGACAGTAGCCTGACTGATTTCAATGCACAAGTATACCGGTAATCAGAATATCAATACTTTTTGTCATATTAGATTATTTGTGATGTAATCTTGTGAATTGAGGTTCAATTGAGAAGGAGATTTCACTGCATGAATTAATGATGACATGATTGTTTGTGGTCACTGAAAATTTATGAAAACAGATGACTTATGTGATAATGTTTGAATGCTTGGTAGCTTTATGCAGATTGATTTGAAGCAGAAACTATCCTGATGGTTTACCTCATGTTTTTCCTTGTGCCACTGTAACTTACATTTGTGCATCATATAGTTTTGCAGTTTGATTTTCTTTATATATGCAAATGGCTTTGAAGGAAATTTTATCCCTAACTATGGTGCATATTACTTATCTTCCATTCATGTCGATGGTTCTGTGTGTGTCCTTTAAACAGGTGTTTTACCCAATGGCACGTAACCCCTGCAACAACTGCTAGTCCTCAGTAGATGGACAGATCTGTTTCGTCATCACCTCTCTACACTGTCATCTAGTGGGAAAGACCTCTGCAAAGAAGTATGGCAGCTAGGTGGATTACAGTTCTTGGACTCCTGCTGGTCCTAGCGCTGGGTCTTAGTGCAGCACTGACCAGCCCAGAGCCGCTGCCAGAGAGGGGACCCTCGAGCGAACCAACCTATGAGCCAGCGAGCTCAGTAGAGCCATCACCAGAGGTAAATGCACTGTGGTTTCATAACTATTCATTTATTCATTTAACTATCCATCCATTTTTTCATTCATTCATTCATTTGGTATGCCTCCGCCACGAAGTGTCGCTGGAGGCGCTATGTTTTTGGGTTGTCCGTCCGTCCGTCCGTAATCAATTTTGTGGACAGCGTATCTGAAAAACCGTTAGAGGTATCGTAATGAACTTGGCATGTATATGTATGAGTGGGCGAAGTTGTGCCTAGCAACTTCTGGGTGCATATGCTCAAGGTCAAAGGTCAAAAGTTCAAGGTCAAATGCTCAAAATTTCACTATTTCCCCCATATCTATGCAATGCCTGAAGGTATTGTCTTGAAACTTAGTGTATACATGAACTACTAAATAAAGATTCTCTAGAGTGCGTTTCGGGTCGTTAGGTCAAAGGTCAAGTGAAAATGTTAAAATTCCACTTTTTTCTCCATATCTCACAAAGGCTTCAAGGTATCTTCATGGAACTTAGTACATATGCATGTACTTACTGGCAGTGATTATCTAGGGAATTTAGGGGTCATGGGTCAAAGGTCACGGGGTCAAAGGTCAGACTCTCAAAATTTCACTTTTTCCCTCTTTTATATCTATGGAATGCCTGCAGGATTCTTCTTGAAACTTAGTGTATGCATGTATTACCCAATAGATTTTCTCTTGGAAGTTTCTTGCCAGAAGATCAAAGGTCAAATGTCAAGTGAAAGTGCTAAATTGCACTTCTTCCTTAAACTCATAAAAGGGTCAAAGGTCAAGTAAAAATCCTCAAATCCCAAATACCTGAAGTGAACATGCAACACATTTGTGACAAACCTGTCATTTTGATAATTTGTTAATTATGTGAAACTGTCATCACACATTGTCAAGACATTGTACTATAGACCTTGGAGAATCATGCATTATGGTGGAGGCATACCAGTCACCATAGCAACATTTCTAGTTTATTTATTCATTCATTGATCAATTTATGAATCCATTTATCTGTGAATCCATTTATTCATTCATTCATTCATTCATTCATTCATTCATTCATTCACCCATCTATGAGCCAGAGAGCTCACTAGAGCTGTCACCAGAGGTGAATGCTCTGTGGTTTCATTACCATTCATTCATTCATTTAACTATCCATCCATTTCTTCATTCATTCATTCATTTAACTATCCATCCATTTTTCATTCATTCATTCATTTCTTTATTTGTTCAACCATTCATTGATCCTGCCATCCATTTCTTCATTCAGTCATTCGTTCATTTGTTTGTTTATTTATGTACTTATGTATTCATTCATTGATCCATCTGTCCATTCATTTATCCATCCAGTCATTCATTCATGCATTCATTTTTTCAGTCTTATGTTCATGTTCACACAAGACACAAACAATATGCTAAATTGAGATATGATTAATACTTATATGATTGAAATAGAACATGAATTTGAAGTTTATTATCCATATTCACATGTTTACATGGCATTATACATAAGAAAAGACACGCATGAATACAGGATAAAAGGACCAGAAAATAGCATGAATGGTAATTAAGTATGATACCTGTCTACACAAAGGTTCTAAAGAGGTAGTAAGTACAGCATAACTATAGCTCTAGTTTGAAAATATGTGAATTATGAACACATCTACAACTATTTACATCATAGTACATTTGAGTTGAAGACATGACATGATAGTGCATGTTCTAGTATAAGTGTAAATGAATATGTGGGTCTAAAATAATGTAGCTACAGGAAGCAAGGAAATAGATATATATTGTTTTACATATTCATCCTCAAAATTAGCAATGACACACATAAAAATACTTTGGGAATTATACATTAAATGTTGCATTCCAATTAATTGTTGTTGTTTTTTTAAAGATTCAGCATCACGCAACATATATTTGATTTGCAATAAACCATAACCCTAATGTTGTACCTGTCTATCTTTCAACCATGTGGGTATAATGTGAGAAATCTGAATAGATGTTGAGGCTAAGATACGGGTGGGGGGGGGGGAAGAGAGATATGTTTTTCCCCAAAAGAAGATTTTAAATCTGTCATTGTGAAACTGAGAAGCATTTGGATTGAACATTTAATGTTTGTTGGCTTTTGCAGACCTGTGATGATTGACATGGGACTAGGAAGGCTTTCTTAAAATAGTTGCTACATTTAAGGATACTTTTATGTTCTTCTTTTCCTCAAATGACACACACCTTACATGCACCTTCCTTTCATCACCAGTTCACCTGGGAACAAATTAGATTATTGACCTATATCTTCTCAAGGAAAAATATCTGTTGTGAGCACTATGAATAGGTGAGATTCAGGCTCATTATTGCAATCAAATAAGCTTGCAATATTGCAATATGCTTCCTGATAGTAAGACTAATTAAGAGGCAAGAGTGGGGGGGGGGGGGGGGGTGGATGGCATGCTGGAAGAATATGACCTCATCATTATTGTTGGCATCCTTTCCTCATTTACTTTATTCTCCAGGTTGAGGCTGAACCAGATCCAGAACCTGAACCGAGTGTGGAGCCGGAGCCAGAGCCTGAGGGTGAAACAACTCCTGGTCCTCCTGACTCCCCCTTTGCTGAGCCTGTGCCAAGATGGGACATTGCCCTGCCCAAGTTTGGCTGGGCCTGGCCCTTCCACATATACCTCATGGGGGTTCTCTTTGCCATCCTGGCCATCTACTCCCTAGGGAGCATCATCCGGCTGAGACAGCGGCGTCTCCTCAGCTACGGCTACTTCATCGCCCTCAACCTCCTCATGCTCCTCATGGGAACGATCCGGGCGGTGTACCTGCTGGTTGATGCCTACAATTACAAGGGGAAGTGGCACAACGTGTTGGCCTATTTGCTCCTGGGTACGGGATTCCCCTGCTTGACATCTGCCTTCAGTATCCTCTTCATGGCCCTTCTTCAGTCCACCAAAACACAGGTTGTGCCTCCCTCGATCCAGAAACCAAAATACCTAGCCTTCGTGATTTTGGTTCACTTTATCTTTGCCTTCATAGCAGATGTCGTCGTTGGCCTGTATGTGACAGCATCGGTACTTTTGCTTATTTGTCAGTCGGCATTTGTCATCTGGGGCCTGATCCTCACCATCAGCTATTTGGTCATATTCCGCCGCCTGTACAAGTCAACAGTGCGGAAATACAGGGAGATCAAGCGTCTCAGCATAAGGACAGGGTCAGTCATGATGCCAGGCCAGAGAGGGAGGCCGATCGTCACAGTACCCAGGAACAACTGGGGTAGTGCTATTAAGGTGACCATGGTAACCGCACTATTGGGTCTCGCTGTGGCGTTGCTGCAGCTGTACGGAATGCTGGTTGTGTATGGGCCAGTGGGAGGACAGAAGCAGATCCCAGATCCTTGGCCATGGTGGAGCTATCAGTTTGTCTTTCGACTCCTGGAGTTCCTGATGTGTGCCCTAATGAGCTTCGTTGCCACGCAACCCTTCCGGTACACCAGGGATGGCAGGGAGAAGCGCTGCACGTGTCTGCCTTGCTGGAGCACTCTCCTCGATGCGTGCGGATGCAGGAAGACAGATGACTACAAGCAGGAGGAGGAGGAGCTGAACTCCCAGGTGTGGAGTAGTGCCTTTGAGCCATGTCTACCAGACAAGCCTGCCCTCTACCAAGGATTGGCAGCCAGCACCCTGGAATCTGACCTCTCTTCCAGGAACACCAATGGCAACAATGCATCCATCAATATTAATGTGGAGATGACTGAACAAAAGGTGCAGGATAAGGACCTCAGGTTGGAACTCAGTGAAAATGGTGTAAGAAGAACAAAGAGTTCCGAGCCACTCGGATCTGAGATGAACAACAGGATGCCAAGTCCACACACAGCACCAGTCGGTGGCGTTTCCTCCAGACCTTTTCCAGATGCTCCACCCAGTCAGGGCAACATCGTGAGGAATGAGTTCCAGGCCTCAGTCAAGAGGGGAGATAAGGTCACTAACTGCCTGTCAGATCCCCTTCCATCTTCAGGGGATGGTGAGATGGGCGAGGGAGGGGCCCTGGATGATGTCTCTAGGCACCACCCCAAGATGGACAAGATAGAGAATGCCAATACCTCTGATGTTCTGTTTGAGGTGTAAGGCAGCAACAGTGGCATAGAGGTAACAGAGAAGACTCCTTTGGATAGTGTTGTTTGATATGGGAATCTACTATTAAAGGGGATGGCTAGTTACTGATCAGTGAATCAGTGGGAATGCTGGGGATGATTGTTCCAATCCTTTTCATTACCATGTATAAAATTGAATACACAGACACTTGTGAAAACGGGGAAGTTTCAGTATTAGTAGGAAAACAAAAGAAATGTACGTAATGAAATGTACTTGTGTGAATTATAAATGTTTACCTGTGAAAAGGTCTATAATCTAAACACACCACTTGGAACAATTCAATTAAAGGGGCTAGTAACTGATCAGTGGGAATCAGTGGGAATGCTGGGGTATGATTGTTCCAATCCTTGTGGGATTCATTTAAGAGTACATTATATATCTATTGTTGTGTGAAAATTTGTTGCTTCAGAATGGTCTCATATTCAAGTAATGTGCAGTTTAATCGCCCCCGTCACTGTACAGGCATGCTAACCTGGAAACATTACCAGCTAGAGTAGGGGATACCACTTCCAAATTAAATGATTTCCAGATAAATATGACTAGAATGTGGAAATGCATGGGGAAAATATCAAAAAAAAAAGAAATTAATTCATAGAGAATGCATTCAATCTTGTATCTTGAGAAGGGTATGCTCTTTTTACTTTCACACCTTTGAAAGGAGATGTCATCCAGATTAAAATCTTGGAATTGTATGCACCAAATTTCATGCATGGACTTACCGCAGCCCCACTATTCATTGATTTATCCAAAGTTATTAGAGATATTCTGGCCAAGATTTCGTCTAATTCATTTCTTTGTTGTTATGTAGTCGGAAGTTGTATGCTCATATCAGAATAGTTTTTTGAGACAATTTTCCTACATTGATGTTGTAGGTAAATATTCTAAGCTGTGTAAAATTGATGTCGGTCAATATTTAAAGCATTTGTAAAATAGTGTCTCTGTCTAACATATCTCTCTTTCCCATCTTTTCTCTGCTTGTGTGGATGTTCCATCATACAAATTTGTATCTCATATTTCTCAACTCGATAATGATATGTATATTTTGACTGGCACTTGAGCGTGGTATATACTGACACATTCTTAAAAGCATGGTAACTTTTATGAATAACTTCAGAGATGCCTTCTCTGCAATGTATACTCAGTACTGTATTTTTTACTTATGAATTTTTGTATCCCAGAAGGAAACTTGCTTTAATGTTGATACATGCTGCTACAGAAATGGTATAGAATTAGCAGTTTTTATCATGCCCTGTATAGTGACTGACAGAGTAAAGCCGTTCGTTTTCTAAGAGAGAAAGGGCAGTGATTGTGAAGCTAGTGAATTTACTCATTTTTTTGTTGCTAGCATTACTGTCTGTGTCTGCCCACTGTTAATGTATGTTTACAAAACTTTATAATGAAACTTCACCCAAAGTATGACATTTTGTATCAGTTACAGCATACTGTATAAGGCATATAGTTAGCAAGTCTAATTTTTCACAAATTGGGACTTTCCATCAATTTTGTGAGTGGTTAAATTTGTGATCATGGAGTACAGTACTCGATGGAGAAATGAGTAAAGTCTCACCTCCCTGATCACAATCGTGCCGGGATCAGAGTCATCATTTTTGCATGTCTTTAAATTCTTGAATAGCACCTGACTCGCAAAATTCGTGACAATATAAACCTCGTGAAATATTCTGTCTTTATGGTATTTTAAACATGTGTCAATTTCAGGTCAAATTTCCCAATGCATTTGATATGAGGAGTAAAATTGCAAATCAAATAGATAAATAATTAAAGTTTTCCAGGGGGAATAAGACCATGACCCTGTTTTATGAAGAGTTATAATTTATTATGTAGTTGATTTCTATCATAAGTCTATGGCAGCCTGTGTGGTAAGGGAATTTACAATCGATTTTATCTTTTCATAAAATGGGACCCATATTGTATATGTCACATCTGCACCAGGACTTTGAACCAGGATTTGCACGATGTGTTCATGTCAAGACTTTTACCTCGACTAAATATGGTCTTAAGTCTTTTCTAAACACCCTACCACCATCACCGTTGCTAACCACTCCTCCCCATTCTCATTAAGAATAAAGATGGTAAACCGACTAAAAATTATCATACTTTATTTTGAAAAACAACAAACAAACAAAACAACACTGACATTGCTTTGTTGTGCTCTGTACATGTCTGGAAATATTTCCATGGAGATAAAGTAAGAGGATGTGTCTATGATGTCAATGTCCCATAAATATCCCATGTAAACATCTCAAGTTTGGTAGAAGAGTTTTCCTTGGCAGTGATAACTGCATACTTATTTGTATAGTGCTCACTAACAGTGGAACTGGACTCTGATATTTTGACTTTTCTTGCACAAATTGCTTGTAGTTATGTCAGGTAAGATTGTGTGGATTGTATATATTGTAAACTTTGTGTAAGTGAATATTACATGAAATGGCAAATCACATAGGTAGATGTAACGGAAAAGTCACAAATTTTCTGTTAATTTTTTTCTGTTGCTGATATTTTGCCGAATTCTGAGAAAGTCAACAGATTTTCTGCAGTGCCGTGTGTGTTGATGTATGTGAGGTTTAGGGATTTTGTGTTTAGCTGTACTTTTGTAAATGTGAGCATGGAATATGCCAAAATTAAGTTGCACAAATACATTGCCATTTACTTGTATTCTGTGTTTATGTGAACCAACACTTAGTTTGCAATAGCTTCAAGCACCAAAATCACTTGCCACCTCTCTATTTTGATTTGGTGTACTAATTGTGGTGGAATAACGACTTGTGCAGCTGTAAAACGCTCATCATGAGCCAAAATTTTGAAAAGAAATCTAGTCTTAATTTCTCCTTTAGCTCCTCTCTGTGATCATTAGAGGACCAGTGCGACATTGTTTTGAATCATGTGTATTGATTATATCCTGTAAAATAAACTCTCTCAAAACTTAGGTTCAAAGATGTTAAAAATTGTACTAGGTAAATTAAAAGTCAGTGGCTTTCTGTTAACATGATTAACTATTGAGCCTCTATAATTATTTGTTTTGATCAAGATCATTTCATTGGTACAGAAAGAAGTAAAAAATTTCTTTTGCATGTAGCTGTGGAATATGTGATACAGTAACGAAAAATGAGTGTTTTGAGAGTAATCCCATGATACATTGTAGATGTAAGGTTTGTGAATGTTTAGCTTTGTATGCATGTTGATGTGAGTTCTTGCCATTCTTGCAGAGGTTTATGTATTCATATTTTCTGTGCACCAGCTGTAACTACTTTCTTGCTGTGTATTTTTTTCCAAATAGCCCATTTCATGAAGTTCTGCTGTGAGCTAATGTAAATGTTGATCCAGAACATATGCTGAAGTGGGAAAGTGGTTTGTGAAGCACATACATCCTTTTTTGTATGATCAAAAAAAGTTTGTGTACACATCTAAAAAAAAAAATTGCTTATACCAAACAGATGGGTGAAACTGCAATGTTTCAGGTTATGAGAAAAAATATGATAACAAATTGCCCCCTAACTAACCAAATGCTGTTTTCCACCAGCAATTTCATGCATCTTTGTGAAGAATTGTCCATCATTAGAACGCAGATGTTTGAATAGTATGCAAGACTTGCCATGCTGGATGTGTTGCACAAAAATTAAAAAAAGAAGCACAAAATTCCCTCAAACATCCTCCTTTATTTATGTTCATTGTTTTTAGAGTGCAAAAAAGAGTCTGCACTATAGTTGTATTGTGAGACCCATGTTCTGTCACATTTTTTTTTCCTGAGAAATAATCATGATTTGCAATTAGAGTATATTAGGAACAGTCTTAAGACCTGTCCTATATTATCTGAAAGTAGGCTCCTACAAGTACAGGGTAGTAAAATATCTAGTGACTGTATGGTTGGCTAAACATACTTAAATCTACATCATCCAGTCTACCGTGAATGTGGATGCTTCTTTTGACTGAGATTCATTGCTATGCCATCATTAATTTCCACTGTCACACACCATGTTTGACCAAGGAGGTTTGAGAAATGGAGTATCAACAGTCTCATTCCCTTTGATCCCATGTTTTATGCTGCCACTCAGAAATATTTGAGGTATGTGCTACACTGGAGCTGCCTCGCAGATAGGAAGACAATTGATTCATGTGGCATTGCATCATGACTCGTCACTCTCAAAGGAAGATATGTCTTTATGATGGTATTTGCGGAACATTAATAGTACAGACACAGGGATGTGCGAATAAAAATTGTACAAAAATTGATGAAATGAAAATCAAAATTACTTGTTTTTACATGACTTTACACTAATCTAACATATAAGTGAATAAAGAACTATACTAAAAAAAGTATACCATATCAGTTTCACTTGTCGGAAGATCAGAAAGATGATAAAACTGGCTTTTTAGTGAGAGTACAGTTTCAAATATTTTCACTACATTCAACTCAGGTTTACATTTTTGCACATAATCTCAGACGGGATTTACCTTTGTTTCATATGCTGTATCATTAAGAGAACATTCATTCTATTTGACAAATAAACAAGCAGAATATAGACGATATAATGTTAAGAGTTTGAAATGAATCTTCAGATTGCTCAAAAAGACGGCGGCATGGAACCCTGATCATCAAAGGCACAAGTGCACCAGTGGGATTCTTTTGTGCATCAATAGAAAAATGACAGCTGTTTGAATAATTTTAGCCAGTTGGAACTCCATCTCTTAATCCTCCTTGGTTTGATGTGAGAGGTTCTTGTTTAGTAGAATACTGAAGTGGTGATGTCACAGTCTTTTGTTATAGCTTTGACTGAAACCAGGTGCAAGCATTGTTAACAACAATAGTGTTCACGGACCAGGCCAGGTGTGGTTGTTTAGAACCAGTTTTCATGGCGATGAATGGCAATGACAGCACGTTTTGATATTCTATTGTTTATGCTTACACAGAAAAAATAAAATATGTACACGTGTATGAGGTGCTGAAAAGGCTAGTGATTTGTTCTCCACTGTGTATTAAATTCCTGAAGTGACAACAAGTATTCGGTGTGCCAGAGTGCGTGACTTTTGATGAATGAGAGATAAGAATGGATGGGGGAAAATGAATAACAGAAAGGTGCAGAATCAGAGAGCTTGTAATTTATTGAGACATTTTGACTGTCGGTATGTGTGTGATGGTGGACAATTAGATGTCACTTGTATATAATGTACCAAAGAGATTTTCCCCATGCAGTGACAGAAAAATCTCTTTGATATGTACTGAGTGTAGCTTTGAGCAAGCTGTGTGTGTATGTGTGTGTGTGTGTGTGTGTGTGTGTGTGTGTGTGTGTGTGTATTTGTTTCTCTGTCTTTGCCATATTCAGAAAATTGCAGGATACTCCACAGCGCAGATAAAGTCCGGCAAGCTGATTCAGTTTATGATTTGTTTGTCGTGTAGAAATTTGGTCTCATTCTATAAATGAAATTTGAATATTTTATGCACTTTCGCGAGTATGATAACTGGTAACTTATTGCCAAAACTTCACGCAATATTTCAATAAGAGACCTTCATCTCTGTTATCTGATCCTGACCAGATCCCCCCCCCCCCCCATCATACCAGTGTTAATGCCTAGAGTTTGAATTCGATTTCTCAAGAGTTTTTTCCAATTAAAAAATAAACAAAAACAAAAACTCAAAATTGTCAGGATTTCATATCTAGATCCCCCAAGATATAAAAAAGTGAGTATTACTTGTAGATCATATTTTGATACTTTTTTATTTTTATTAGAATTCAGCAAATTTTATAATGAGATGTGAGAGTGTGGTCGGCGACCCTTGACCCCATTACTTTTTGCTGTCTGTTGTTGTGCTGTACCACCTGCTTGCTTGTGCTAACGTGACAGAGGGCACTCGGTGCTTGCGCCTGTCAAGTCTAAATACAAGGGGTGGCTCAACTCTCCTTCTATGGCTCAACTCTATTGCATCTTCCCAACGTAGACCTATATTTATACACGGAATTATATCCATTACATTTTAGTACTCTCGTAGGCCAATATATTTGGATGTGAAATGGTAGATTTTGTCATATTGATTTTGTTTTCACGAGTGGAGAAGTAAAACAAATTGAAACTGAAACTGAATTCGGTTGTTCATTTTTCTTGAATCCAGGAAGTAGGCCTGCAGTGTACTTCGACCGGTCAGGCAACCCAAGAACTTGATACACAACGTATTTCCTGTCTATCGTTGACTGAGAATCAGGACACAATCGAAATCCTCTAAATCATTATTACATCCTTGTGGTCTGCGTTCATAATAATGTATCACTCCTCTAGAAATGGGGAAAAAAGTAAAAAAGAAAAAAAAAGCCACCCCCCACGTCACCACACACTTTTATATGTGACAGAAAAGTGGTCTATTAATTCATCGATTATTCACATCGGTTAGGGCCTGTACAGTATAGGCTGATCTGTAGGTGATAGGCCAAGTGCAAAGCATGAACCATTCCTTTTTTGATAAAAGCATGAAAATTGGTGGACTTTTTTTTTTATAATCATGAGCCAGTTATTTCCAAGGGTGGTGACACCGAATGCAGTCAGTTTCGTAGCAACGATAACAAGGAAACGAACGTACCCTGATAGTGACATAACACGAATGGTGACATCCATGTTAGTGTAGCGTGTGTCATGATAATGATAGATTTTCCTTCTTTGCAATGTCTTGATAATTAGTTAGAGCATTATTAATGTTGACATTGTGTGGAGGGTCTCATTACGCAATGTTTTTTTGTTTTGTTTTTTCAATGTAGGCGATAGGTGAAACATAATAAGCTTGAAATATCTGATAACTATAGTTACGGCATAAAGTGCTGTGGGGAGTCTCACCACGCAGTGTTTTTCCTACTGTTTTAGATGTGGGACATTTTAGGAAAACTTTTTTAACACGCCAACTAATCGACAGAAGAAAAAAAAAATAGAAAAACTAATACAGGTTACACTGTACATATGGTTTTACAATTTTGATGTGTATTTTAAGATAGTGATGGTTTTAATTATACGGTGATCATATTGCGTTATTGCCAATCGAATATCGATTATATCACTTGATCTGAATGGCCAACGACACAGTTCATACCGTATGCAGGTCTATTACTTTTAATAACTGTCTTCTTTATAATAGATTGTCACATATACGGTGATCATATTGCGTTATTGCCAATCGAATACTAGTATCGATTATATCATTTGATCTGAATGGCCAACGACACATCTGATATGCAGGTCTATTACTTTTAATAACTGTCTTCTTTATATTGTCTGCAATGTTGGTCAATGGACGGTAACAGTGTTTCACTGCTCTCAGTTACTAAAGTGCAAATAGGTCGTTGCATGTTCGCCTGATGCACATTACAATGTGCTATCCGCTAAGCTATGGGTGTACATGGACTGTGAAAGGTAAATGGAAAGTTATTGATGACTGTGTTTTAGTAAATCTGACATTCGAGAGTACATAGATAAAAAGCTGACTATAGACTGATATACAAATAGATCTTCATGATAATAGCCAGACAGGTAGATTGATGGCCAGAATGAAGAGGGCAAGGACAAGATAAATGGATATATTCAAATAAATATCGATCTATCTATTCTGAAAAATAAGAGAGTTGTATTTGTTTCAACTTGGTCAATTTATGTTTAATTACAACTGCAACCGTCTACCCAAAATATTTTATTCTTTATTTCACTGTAACAGCCACGTACATAATTATCCCACGAGACAATCTAAAGAATTTCATCTTCCCTTAGTGAGAACTGTACACACTCAAAATACATTTGTTTATACCGGACCCAGATTTTGGAATAGCTTAGATAACGATCTAAAAGAATCTGTGAAGTTAATTACATTTAAGTATAAACTCAAAAAATATTTGTTTTCTAAATATACCAGTTAATTCTGTTCAATGAAAAAACCCGTCATGTTTCACTTTTCCTTGAGATTTTGTAGTGTGTCCACAGACCTTTTCCATCCCTCTCCTTTTCCCTCTCCTTTTCCTTCTCTATTATATTCTTCCCTGCTCCTTTTTCCTCGTTCTTCGTTGTCCAGTATCTGTCTGAGTGCATTTCCTCAAGTTCTGTTATTTCTGTGTTTTGTGTTATTGTTGTTGTTGTCGTCGTTATGTTTTTTGTGGCCGATTGCATATCTTCCTTTCCGTTCAATATTCCTGGCATACCTGGCCCCATAGTGTCTGTGCCACAAATGTGATATGTTACATAGTTTACACGTTTGCATTCTAAAATCCTAGTAAGTATTGTTCATAGTATCAGCATCATTATATCAATAAGTAAAATGTACAATAGTATATAGAAGAATTTAAAATGAATATGTTTTATTGGTATAACAAATTGGTGCTGTTGTTGTTTTGTTCCAGTGTTCCACGTCTTACAAGCTTGGCTGTTTTAATGGAACACTGTTTTCCATCATTGTG
Organism: Diadema setosum; assembly: GCA_033980235.1. Taxonomy (NCBI): domain Eukaryota; kingdom Metazoa; phylum Echinodermata; class Echinoidea; order Diadematoida; family Diadematidae; genus Diadema; species Diadema setosum. Next base: position 35,430,429 of record CM067060.1, read on the forward strand.
ATTATTTACTATTTTTGTTGCCATGGCAAAGTGCATTGTTTCTTTTTTACGACATCATTCGTGTATATACTTTATATTGTATTTTAAAAATCCTTTATCAGACGAGTGTAAGAGAAATGAAAAAAAAAATGTATCACTTTGGATCATGTCAACTTTTTCTTTTCTTTTCTTTTTGATGATGGAAATAAATAAACTATTGAATCGAATTGAATTGAAAAAGAAAATATCTATATATATCATATAGGCGTAATATAGTATTCCACTGGAGACGTAGCTTCTTTTTCCTATTTCCTTTAATTTGTATTCGAACTTTCGGCAATTATAGGCCTTCATTAGGATCTCTACAATCAAAAACACAGAATGACACATGTGTCACTGCCAGTGATATTATAATCTAACATGACTTACATGTTAACCCTCTTCAATAACTGGTATTTAAACATAATAAGTCACCGCATTGTTGGTTCAGGTCAATGATCTAAAACTTTGAAAGCAATTAACACGTTTAGTTGTTTTGCTGGAGGTATGAAGTTTTCTCCTTATCCTCTTCCCATTAATACCGAAATTATGTTTTTTGTATGTGTATTAACCACATGTTTGCTTCTGTTTTATTTCGCGCCGAAATTTTCCCGCGAAACCTTTTCAATAAAGTAAAGTTTAGTTTATCAGGTTAATGATCTACGAATTTGAAAGCAATGACAGTCATGTTAGCAGAAGGCACGTAGTGTTTTCCCTTCAACTCTGAAATGTTTCGTAGTTATATAATATGCTAATTTTCGACCGGGGGCATGCAACGGGCTCTTGCCCATCTGAAGAGACCATGTCCATGACCTCAGAATTCAAAGAGTTTTTGTTTGCCGGCGATAGTCTATCTTACTATTATACGTTAAACGTTTTGCTTTACCTCATTCAACATTATTTGAACTTGCTCAATTAAAATCTTGTCATTTTTTCCCCTTCCTTGTATCCTACACGCCCGAATTGAATGTCTCAATAGGCGACAAGACAATTAAAACTATTAGTTCAGTGCTCTTTCGCTTTGTTTGTTTGCTATTTTTTTTTATCTACTACTCATTTCTCCCACTGCAATTTTCTGTTCCCTGTTTTAACTCCCCCCCCCCCCCCAACCCTTTCCCACCCTTTTCCACCAAGCGGTCGATGGTCGGATACCAGATCCGCCCACACGTGTGCAACATGTATGCATAAAATGTATTTTATTATTCAGTTTCTCTGTAGCTTAGCACCTATTCGCGCACCTATTATTTTCGTTCACTGCACCCAACACCACGGCCAAACACATACTACATGTACTCACGTTTTGTTAACAGTGAACTTGTGCAGCAGTCTTGATTTACAGACCCTTAATCAATACTTAGGAAAAAAGAATTTCATTAATTATGGATATTGAATCCGATATTGACAGAGATATAGCTGTTTATCATTCTGATTATTATACGGTTGAAGAATTCAATGAAAAATTTAATATTGATAATGATAATGATTTTGATCTTCATTATAACAATATTAAACATAATTTTAGTCTGCTTCACTTGAATGCCAGAAGTATGAACAAAAATTTTGATTCTTTTGATTTATTATTGTCTTCGATTAATAATTTTCAATTTTCAGTAATGGGAATAACAGAAACTTGGTTACATAAAAACTCTGCCCCCGTATTTAATATCGAGAACTATAAAATTTTACGAAATGATCGCAGATTCAGACGAGGAGGAGGTGTTGCCTTATATATTCACGATTCTCTCACTTTCAAAAACAGAAATAATATATACATTGAAGGAACTGAAAATATATTCGTAGAGCTTACAAGCAATACTTCAAAAAATATGATTATCGGAGTGGTTTATAGACCCTCTAGCAGCTCAACTGATTTGTTTTTAGAAACACTAGAATATATTCTTAACAAATTGGCACGTGAAAATAAATACATTTATCTTATGGGTGATTATAATATTGATATTTTACCCTCTAAATTAGATAATGATAGATTAAAGTTATTGAATACACTCTCCATGTATAGTTTATATCCTCATATTAATAAAGCAACCAGAATAGTTAATAATTCTGAAACTTTGATAAATAACGTGATACTTTTGGATGTTGAGAGATGGCCATGGCAAAAAACATTTTGACTCCTACCAGTTAAATAATCAGAAAACCATTTCAATTGTTTCCCCTTAATGCCATAACATTCCAGCTTATGCAATAATAACGTATGATCAATTGAATCAAAACACTTAGAAATATCAAGAAAACATACAGCAACTACTTCACGATCGTTAAAAGTCTGAAACCAATCATCAACAGCTCGATGGAGACAAGTGTTAGTTGAGTGATGGGGCAAGAATGCGGCTTGATCTATGTTAATCAAATCATTTTGCTGAAGATATACCAATAACTGATCTTTAATCTGCTTTTCAAACATTTTGATACATGACAAGGGACAGAAACTGGTCTATAATTGGAAGGATCATTTTTACTTCCTTTACCCTTATTACATAGGCGTCGTTTTAGCCCTTTTCCAATCAGTGGGAACAATTCCATCAGTCAAACTCTTATTATAATATGATAATATAAAGTGTGTCAGAAATAACAGGAGCAGCTATACATAACAACTTAGAATCAAAATTCAAAATGTCAAGGTTGCTATCTTTACCAAAATTTATTAGAGAATTACGAATGCTACCAACAAAAACACTATCAAAGATAAACTCATAAATACATTCAGAATGATTCCATTGAAAAGTACTTTTGCCACCTTCTACTATTTCTTTACCGACAATAACAAAGTATTCATTGAATTTATCAGCAGTTAATTCCATCGGAACGTTATCTTCTTTGCGTTTTCTACCCGTGACTCTATTCAATTCTCGCCACACTCTCTTACTGTCATTTTTACATTTTTTATCTAACATAACATTCATATACTTCTTTTTACTACTACTTCTAAGTTTTGTAATACTGTTTTTGACTCTTTGATATTCCTTCTTAAGAAAAGATTGGGATTCACATTTGTTCTTTTTACTCTTTTATAAATCAGCTTTACAATATCTTTTGTGATCCATGGACAGCATCTCTGCTTAACTCTTACCATTTTTAAAGGGGCGTGCATATTATATCATATACTTGTAAGAGGTTCTTGATAATACTGCAGTGATTATTACGTCGCATAATGATAACGTTAATATCACCATAATACCCCTATACAAATGTTATTTCTTGTAACCGATAACCAGAAAGCTTGCCCGATAGTTGGTTAACGTGGCAACGTGCCTGGTAAATGAATGTATCTAAGTGGATTTAAATGAATAAATTACTCCTGGGGTCTCTTGATGAAAAAAAAAGAAGAAATGAATAAATGAAGCAATGAATGACATTTAACAAATGAATGAATAGATGAATAAATGAATGAAAAATGAATGTTTGTATGAATGAGTGAATTGATGAGTGAATGAATGAATAGATAAATGAATAAAAAGTAAATAGATAAATAGAAATAAACATGTCAACACATGAATTAATCAGTGAAGGAACGAATTGACAAATAAATGAACACTTCAAAGTGTCGAAGATGCAGTGTCGAAAATTTACTACTGTACTCTTAAAATGAGTGCAAGACTTCACGATCTCGTGAAGTATCATATACGGAGATTAGTTGTATGTTTTATGACATCGCGACGCCAGCTGGGATGATAATCCCATCGCTCAGGAAGGACTCGGGTAATGTTGAAGAGATACAGTTCCTGGCATAGCGCCACCTAGTGGTCAAATGTTGCAATGTTTCAAATTGATTCTGTTTTAGTGCTGTTCCGCAGTGTGAGGAAGTAGGATACAATTATTATATACAAGTATTTTATGATTTGTGATTCGTTATTGGCTCTTAAACTATCCATCAGAATTAATCACAAAAAACAAGGGTAGATCCAATGAGACGCGATCATTCTGTATAGCGGCACACAGTGGGATTGCCGCTGGACGATAGATATTGGAAATGTCATCAATGTATAATTAAGTGCGTAGGAATTATAACTTTACCATTCGTTCTGCTCAACTCAGTTCAGTGCAGTTCACCTCGAGTTAAGTCAATTGATTTCAGTTCAATTCAGTTTTTTCCGTTATTTTCTTTTTCACAAAACATGATATGAGAGAATTGTAAACGATAATGATATTGAGTACACATTGATTGACTGCAAAGTGAAAAGTACACAATGATTACTGAATTGAAAGCAGGTATAGATGAAAACAATAGTTTTTTAACCAAATTAATTGTTGCATTATCTATGCTCTGAGAGTGAGAGAGAGAAAATGAGCAGTCTACTAAACGCAGTACTTGCATATTGTGGAGAAATCATTTATGATCGACGCAAACAAATTCGACTTTCTTAATTACAAAAGTAAATATAACTTGAATCAATAAAGGAGTGAAAAGGAATGTTATTAGGAACGTTTTGGATGTCAATGTTCATGGCATATCACGACACTAATTCTACCACAACGGTTTACCGTTCGCTGTATCGAACCTTTTTTTTTTTTTTTTAGTTGGGGCGGTTGCTTTCTTTTGAGAGCACAAGACGTCTTCCTACGATGATGACTGTTGCAATGAAAGGCCTACAATCTCTCGAGTACTCGCATGTAATTACGGCTAATGCCTCTTCACCCTAATCTCAGAGCCGTAATCTTAAGCTACACTGGACATATGATTTTTGTTTGTTTGTTTTGTTTTGTTTTCTTAACTCGCACCACGACTCTGCGAGAGCCTTTCAAATGAATAATTTCCATGGCAACCGTGCATTTTCAAGGAAAGTGGGATTAGCATGTGACTCGGTGTTTGGCGCCGATTTCTAATAGACCGACGCTATATGCATAAGGTATACAATTTGACTGTAATGATATGGAAACGAGTGAAGACAGCTGACAGTATGCCCAATTGTACATTGAAAAAGCTTCCTACAATACCGCAGTATGTCGTGTTGATGTTTCCGTCCAACGGTTATCTAAGGTTTACATGTATGAGCGTGAAAAATCATGTTGCTATCTGTCCCATAGGTTGATGCACTTTCTGAAATGAATAGATAAATGAATGAAAAAAAAAGTAATTAAGCATTTAAAAAATATTTCAAAAAAGTAAGCAATTTTTAAGTTATTTATTTTCTGTCTTTTTAAGAAAAAAAAAAAGATACAGTGTAGGCCTTCTGGCGAACTTTCTTTCAATCTCGACCTGCTGTGATTTTGATACAAAAATACCCAACAAAATATCACGAGTGTTTACATTATTTATATTTAAACGTGCAACCATCTTTGATTAGACTAGCGTTCTTAAGTGCAAATACTAATGAATGAAAGCCGATGAGTATCACACATTGTTACTGCAAAGACCTGTTGTAATCATGGTCATGAAGCCACGTATCATCCATCAGATAGCTGCGTATGATCGAGTAGTGTTATTAAGGTAATTGCTCTCTCTCTGTCTTGTCTGTGAAAACTAATCAACCAAACGAGATGGCCAGCTGATTATAATGAACTGGACAGAGCATCACATGCAAATTAATCACAATGATTAGGAAAACTAATCTCAATCACTGTGGGCACTGAGTACATTCGACTGAAAGGAAAGGATGATAGATTAAGGTGAGAATAAAACAAAAACAAGCAAAGTAAGTCACATTCTTGATTTTGTGAATGTGAAGGGGAAGGTACAAGAGGACTATTCGGGAAGTTTAGAAACTAACGAATAGATGTTGTTCAATGAAAAGTAACCGTTCATGGTAAAATGTTTGTGTGTTGAATAATGAGAATGGACTGAGAAGGCGCCCGCAGTCATGACAGTGTTTCAGTGTTTTATAGAATCCTTCTATAAGGAGATATCACTAAATTTCTCAATAAACAGTAACTGTAGAAGGTTAGTCTAAAAGCAATTCTATTATAACTATTGTTCACATTTTATAGATTTAATAATACTGAACATTTCTTATACGAATTTAGATTTTAATATTTTTTGTTTCCATCTCTGACTCACATTCTAGAACTATTTTGAAGCACTAAAGCTGGGTTTTTATTTCATCTGCAAATGGTGAACAGTGCTTTTAACTTCAGATTCCGTCCTACTTTTCATTCTTGTCTTTGTTATAGTCTTTTCTCTCTGTCTGTTTCGTCTGACGTCATGATATCAAGATTTTCAAGGAGACCTTGACAGATCTTAAGATGTCCTTTTCTTGTAGAATAATTCACAAAATTTTCAAGTCGTGCTTTTCTAGTGGATTTCTCTTTTCCATGTACAGGTAAAAAAAAAAAGTTTAGTTGCTTACTTGTTCATTTATTGAAATATAAAGATGAAATTACTATGACTGTATTATGTGTTATTGATATTTGTGTGATTTGAAATTCTTTACTCATGTAAGCGTTGCTTACTCGGTGATTATCATTGTTCTTCATATATATATATATATATATATTATATGCTGTACCATTATGATTACAATATCATACACACCGTTTATGCGCTTTCAAAATTAAATGATAACATTCTTTCATTATCACAGGATTAAGTTTGTCCCATTTTCGATGGCAATTTTCAAATGGTGCATGGTATTACGATTTAAATTATAGAAAGAGGTGCACTTTTTAGGAATTTGTGTTGTTGTTATAAATCATCTGGCAGCTAAGTAATGTAATTATTCCCACTTAACAGTGCTTAATGGCAATTAACACCTGTATCCCTATGACTCTTCAACAGAAAGCATAAGAATGTAAGAATTCCTGTGAGAGTCATAAAGACCTTGTGTTGTTGCCATAAACTATCCGGCAATTAAGTAATATCATTATTACCACTTAAGAGCAATTAGCGACTGCATCTATCACTCTGTAACAGAAGGTAAGAATAGTTTGGGTTTTTTTTTTTACGTGGAGACGTTTCCTTTTTGCAGCTTTGAGTGTCTCTCTGCTCCATGTTTAACTTTATTTTGATAAATAGCGCAAAATTAAACAAAGAAAATGACAGGTGTTTCATAAAATTGGAATACAAGACAAGAAAATTAGGGGATGACAGAGTGTAACATGTTTTCACGGAACATTATTGATCACAACCGCATACTCCGAATTGGTTTGTTTGTACACACACAAAAAAAAAATGGAAATGGAAAAAATATGAAACTATAAAGTAACATCAAACCCTTTCTCCTTACATTTAGACTTGCCGTAAAATAATTGTATGGAATCATAACAAAATAAAGATTTGTTGCGGAGGAGATATGCTCTTATTTTGTATTTCATACTGAGAAAAGGGTGTGGATAAGATTTGTGTAGAGGACGATGATAAGTATTTTAGACAATGACATCATTACCTCATGCAAATGAATATATTGTTGTTGCGACTAACATCGCTATATATTGAGATCTCGTTTAAGAGTAAAGTCTACGAATCTGTTTACTTCATTTCATATTCAATTCCATTGTCATTTATTTCCTCCCAACAAATGAGTGAAACAAAATACAAAACATATATAACACAATCATATTGTTTCATCAATTTGCGAGAAATACATAATTCAGTGTGGATCGCAAGTCATGTGTAATTGAGTAGAATAATCAAGAGCAACAATTCATACCTTGCAAGGTTGACAGGATGAGTATGGCAAAGAATGGTCTACTGAAAAGCAGGGCTTCTAAAACGTAACTAAGCATAAAATGTTACTAAATGTTATCCCACATCTATTCCTGTACTGCTCAAGTACAGGTAACAAGGACATCATCATTATATACAGTAACTATTTTTATAGAAATACAAATTCAGATTGAGCTGACAATGTTACAACCTGGAGGCACTACACTTATTCGCTGAACCGTGTGTACCCAGAAAATGTGGTGAAAAAAAAAATCTGATGGAACATACTTTCAGGAAAGTAGTTTCCACCTCCCATATGAGTATGAATACGAATATGACATGTTGTGGACTGATTTAAATTCATTCTGTATTATGAAATATCATTTGAAGTCTGTAAATTCTGAATTTTCAATATTTGTTAATATTGGCTGGTTTCTAGATGTATGTTATAAATGTTATTTGTGTGGAAACTTAATAAATGAATGAAATTGGATGAAATTAAATGAAATGATTATCATTTTGTTTGTTTAATGTACTGAATTCCTTAGAGCCAACTTGAAATGGAACGGAAAAGCACTTTAATTTCAGTTAACTGTTCTCATAATCTTACAATAGGTCTGGCATGCGTGACTGGAACTGGAACTCACCCCCTCCCCCAACCCGGCCCGTTAGCGCTCTGCAGGTTGTGCGCTTCCATCATCGCGAATATGATTTGCATGCTTTCATTATTACAGATGAGGTAATCCTTCAAACAGCTATGCGATACTTGAACCGAAGAGCGAATGCCTTGTGTTAGGTGCCCTGTATGTAGCTGCCGTCAGGCGACCCAAATGCTGGGGTATAATTTAGTGATTAAGTTTGCTACACGAGAGGAAACTACTGGAAATGGAAGAGGGGAAAGCGGTTAAAGAAAAAAAAAATCAGATTAGCCGTGATTAAATCAGGCGGCGGTATAGCGTGAATCGTAAGTAATAGCTTGCCGGATGAATAACGCATATTCAGCTGCCTCTGCCATTGGCTTCGGAGTGCGGGAGGAGAGCGGGGGAGGGGGAGGGGTGGGATGAGGGTTACTACAATCGGAAAACCGTAGAGATACTCTTGAACGCTGACTCGTCTTATTAGCTAGGCAAATCTCTCCGCCATTCACTGCTCATTCAGGCCCTACATCATATGGCGATCAACTGGCCACTTGAGATAGTCTCGTGACTTGCTCAACCATTGGAGAGTCAGATGTTGCATGTATGCAATTCGATAGTATATTATTGTCCACTTGAACTACTGCTTTTGCTTTTGTGTTTGGACGCAAGCAACTAGCTCTGCATCATAGATAGGCGGAGCCGAACGCGCCGAACGTTTTGTTTAATCATTCCATCTTTATACATGTTATACATGTGACATGAATTAACTATTTTAAGAGAAACAGCTTAACACCGGAGGGCTATCATATCGTGCAATCTTGTGTCATGCATTGACATTCTCACAATATATACAGGTAAGAGCAATGATAGATAAAGCACTGAGAAAGGTACCGAGCTAATAGTAACAAGAAGATTGACATGTATACTAAAACAAGCAAACAATAGGCTGAATAGTAACGCTTTTGTTTGCTGCCTAGGATTGCTCACAGCTGAATAAATGCTATTGACTATAAACTTACCATTTCGATTCTAATTAGTCAATTAACATTTTGCGTTCTTATACATTGATCTCTCTTTTGCAATAAATACAAAGATTTTGAACGAAGACTTATATATATATATATATATATATATATATATATATGTGTGTATATATATGAAAAGCTTGCGTCCAGAAGGCGCTAAATCCATCGGAAAATGATGGATTTCGCGCCTCTTGGAAGCAAGCTCTTCATGTATGTATATAATATTTATACATTTTGAATTGCAATGATTTGTTTTTGTTATTGTATCTGAAAAAAATAGTGATATTGGAAATTGAATTCGGCCTGAATTGAATTGAAAAGAGAAAAATGACCATTTTGTTCCTGTCGCGCTCAAAACATCTCATCTCCTCTTTTTTCTCTCTTGAGAAGATCAAAAGGTGTCTTCTCAATGATTCGTGGGAAGGAATAGATCTCATCTGTACCGAGGGATTTTTTTTTTTTAAAGAGCGTGCTTTTTCCTTTCTTACGACGTCCTTGATATATTTTATGCAGGGATGCAGTGACGTAGATATCAGAGAAGTGGGAGAGAGGTGGACTAACGTTGCAATTTTTATCTGATTTATTAATGATTTTTTTTTGAGGTCGTTTCTGTATTTTATCTGTCCTTTATGTCCTTGTTTATTCTCTCTCTCTCTCTTTTTTTTTAAAGAAATCACTAGCATCTTCTAGTCTTAGCCACTACCGGTATCTCCCTCCCCCTTGGTTATAGGAAACATACCTGAAGGACTTTACCGAGGATGTCCAGGTGTCATTTTTTTTTAATCCACAAGCTTAATCAGGATTAACTTGCTTAGAGACAAAGGCATATATCCTTCCATATCTGACTGCAATGACACTGTATGTTTGTAGAGAGAGAGAGAGAGAGAGAGAGAGAGAGAGAGAGAGAGAGAGATCTCAAATGTAGACACGATAAGTAACTTGACTGCGGGGATTTGTAAACAAATGAGTTTGGTGAGGGGTTTTTCACAGCAATCGAATACCAGAGCAAACAGGTTAAGAAGAGGGCGGAAATGGGCCCGGAGAGACCGGAACGGGAATAAACACATCATTTTATGCCCCCGTCGCTCTGGTCCTTTTCTTTTCTATCTATTCAGAATTGGATTTGATCGAAATCAGCCCAAATCCTTTTAGCGGCAAACCTAACCGATCGAATGTCGCTCGAAAGTGGTTAAATCTATCATCCGATCATGGGCGTCTGCATCGCATCCCGTCATGCTGCATTCTCTTCAGGATGAGACAAACAGCCAATGGCGTGATGGCGGGCTGGTGAAGACAACGATGGTGAAAGCTCAATGTCACAAGAGGCAACATATGCACCCACATGCACACACACACATACACACACACACACAGAGGCCCACACACAAACACACAAATACACACACACGCCCACGCACACACACACACGCACACACACACACACACACACACACACAGATAAATAATTATTTATGTACATATTTATTTATCAATGAAGTTGTTTTGATGTACACCTGATGTTTGCATCCAGGATGGTGTATCGGTTTGTAGTATGTTTGAGTGACTTTCTTTCCAAAGAATTCGGTGATGTTGTTGTTGTTGGTTTTTTTTTTGCTTGCTAATATTTCGATAACAAGCAAACAATGAACTCGCTTTCATAGATTCATTGCTTCATGGCATGTCACAGTATATTCGTACTTAAAACAACGTTTACTGTTTATTTTGAATGATGAAATAGAGAACTAGAAAGACATTAACTGAAAGCAAGATATTATTAAGCAGAGGGGGTGAAGATATGGGATATGAATTTTCCTCAATTTGTCTCCCTCAAAATGTACAAATGAAATTTGTCAGATCGCAACTGCTGATTTGCATTTTTCTTTTTTAAGAAACATGTCGGAACAAAGGAATCAGCGGGTTTTTTTTTCCTTCGCGTTTGTTATTAAAAAAAAAATGTAGATCAGCAGTTGCGATCTTACAAATTTCATTTGTACAGAGGGAGACAAATTGAAGAAAACTCATACATTATATTATCTTCGCCCCTCTGCTTGGTAATCTCTTGCTTTTATTTCATATGCCTTGTCTGCCTTGGAATACTTTACATAAGAATGTCGGAATCTCGGAGATTGGATATTTGTTCCAAGTTCATCGTTTCACTGCCGGCAACCAGGGATAGCTTTGTGGCATAGTGTCGCTGCCCGGAAAGCAGCAGGTAAAAGGTTCGAGTCCCGCTGGTTCCTCTTTTTCCCGACATGTTTGTTGAAAATGTAGATCTGCAGTTGGGATCTTACAAATTTCATTTTGACAGAAATAGACAATTTGAAGGAAACTCATGCCGCAAGGAAGACATTTTCCTTGGACAGCTGAAAGACATTGTTCTCCTGCGTTGAACAACGGATTTATTATAACTTCGACCGACTTGCGAGGATGAGGAACTTGCCGAGTCCCGATAGTTTTCCGTGGATCTAGCGAATTATAAAGGGAAAGTTTGTGTGTGTGTGTGTGTGTGTCTCTCTGTGTGTGTGTGTGTGTGTGTGTGTGTGTGTGCGTGTGTGTGTGTGTGTGTGTATGTGTGTGTATGTGTGTGTGTGTGTGTGTGTGTGTGTGTGTGCTGTCATAAGCATTCATGAGCATATACACACAAGCTATGTGGTATATTGTTTTACGTACTTTCCTTCCTTGGGTAACTGTCAACTTCTGTTAGTGAACAAAGCACGCACAAATACCGAACGAATGACACAAACGAATGCACAAACACGCCTTTGATGCATTAACCCTGCATCCATAGCTTTTCTAAGGCACAAAAACAAAAGACACAGGGGAGTGACATATGAGACTTCTGGTGCCGGGATGGCATTATACAGTAGGAGTATGCACACCTTCCTTTCGTCAACACAAACGGCAGACTAATACTCGTACTCTGCTTTGTGGATGTAATTTGATAACCTCTGTGAAGACTAGGCATGTTCTTCCACAAGTAACTAGGCCTACATGGCCAAGTCTATTCTAAACGACAAAAACAATCACAATCACATCAACTTCAACCACTATCACCACCACGTCAACCACAAGTTAAATCACTAACCACACAATAACAATTACGTAAGTCGACAACCCTATCAACAGCTCCACAACAACCCAATTCATATTGGTACCCACGTTTGTACAAACCAGGGAGATGAGACGAAAATCGAAACCAGCAATAAGGCTATTAGATTCGAAACAGATAGACTCTTAACATCTTTTAACCATGCATGGGGATTCATGTCCATCGTAGTATCATTTCTAACATGACAACAAGGTGAGCATTAAGTTACAACACCGAGAAGAGAATAAGTTAACTGTAAACAGGAAATGTTGACAAAGAGGAAATGAAGGGCACGGGAAAAGGAAAAAATACGAGGGAAGAGATGGAAAAGGAGCCCTAAAAGAAAGAAGGGAAAATGACCCAATGAAACAGAGAGACGTGGAATGGACGATAATGGAATGGCGATATAATGAAGAGGCCGGAGATGTCTTTGACTTTAATTTAGAGTTGTTTCCTGAGGGAATCGATGAAGGATCTCGTTGCGCTATATGACGAGAACCTGCATGGGAGGCTTAATTGTCATTTCCTTTGTCGTCATGGCAACTGCTGGAGTTTTAGCTGCGCCAGCTTGATGTTGATAGCAAAAGTCGGAGAAACTATAAGGGTCAGTCAGGCATTCTACTCCTCCTATTTCACACTAGTATATTGCGGAGGCGCGGGTATTGAGCATCAAACATTACGATGGTTTATTTGCTGCTGTTAAAAAAAAGAAGAAGTTGAAGGGTGACATTCTGGATATTTCATCTTGTTTGTTTGTTTTTTTTTTATTTTATACACCAACATTTTCTCGCTCAGACCTTGAGTGCAGTGCACACAAAGACGCCATACCGTCAAACACATCTACAAAAAAAAAAGTAATCGATTTCTTTGTTTCTTACGTCGATATCATCTTTGGCCATGAAAGCGAATATATCAGGATTCAACCACAAAAGCATGAGGTATAAAAAGCCGCGCCTTGAAAGAGAGCGAGTTATCTACCGCAGCTATAGACATGTCACACTAAAAACTGCCCAGCGGGAAAGCAAGGGGGAAAAAATCACTCGTGCCAATATCCTTGCCACATGGACGACCAAAAGTCGTTCTCTAAAATAGGTCGGAGGAGGCGTGCTCGACGGATCAACAGATGCATTTCCGCGCTAAATTGATCAGAGAAACGAGTCATTGCAAAAACGCAGGCCTCCCTAAATGGGCCTTAAAGCGAGTGAGGGATAGAGAGAAAGATGGATGAAGAGAGAAGAGAAAGACAGAAAGAGAGAGAGAAATGGGAATAAAGAGCGGGAGAGAGACCAAGAGAGATAAAGAGAGAAAGAGAGAGAGAAAAAAAAACACAAACGCAAAACGGGCTGAATGTAGGAGCCCTTAAAGTGCGGTCCTGGATCCATTAAAACGAGATGAAAGTGACGGCATAAACTGTTCAATTTAGGTTAATCTTTTGGCGCGCACATTCCACACGACAAAAGCAACATTCACCTGCAAACCTGATAGGATGAACCTCTCTCCTTCTTATTTTTGTTATTTTTGGGTTTTTTTCTGTCTACTTATACTGACAATCATCTTCGTTCGCCGTTCTAGATAAGTCCAACATATGTTTCCATATAGAATATAGTATCACAACCAGCAGATGGTTTTCTTAATATTAAGAGCCTCGATATACCATTAATATGCTGTAAACTCCCAAGCCACGCTGAAACCTTACTTCCTATAAGAGTGATTCCATTCTAACATGTTATTACGTTAGTGAGACTCATGAACTTTAAACTTACGATTCCAGCGACAAGGAACTTGACAGTTATTTTGTAAAAAAAAAAAAATGACTGGCAAGAAGTGGCCCGAAATGGGATTGCTTTTAGGCGTATCAAGGAATTGTCATTTATCTCCGAGTTTACAAGACAAATGAAAATATGGATGCCAAGTATACGAGCTGGCGTTACAAAGGCAAAACAAAACAGAATCACAGAAGCTTCCTCATACGTTCTACAAATCTGAAATCCAAGATCTGACCCTGACATGACAATAATAATAATAATTATAATAACGATAATAATAATAATTGTAATAACGATGATAATAATAATTATAATAATGATAATGATAATAACAATAATAATAAGGTCTTATTTACCCAGGGTAGCCTCTTCAGTGTTGCCCCTGCTCTACCAGAGGGCCCTGCCATTATTATTAACCCAGCGTTGCCAGGTACCCATTTATACACCTGGGTCGAGAGGGACATGGTGGGTAAAACATCTTGTCCAAGGACGTAAGCGCTGGGCGGGATTTGAACTCGGGTTCTCCGATCTGGGGTCGGGAGTCTTATCCACTATGCCACAGCGCCCCCACTACTATAGTTTGCCTTTGATGATTTTACCGTTCTGTATAGCACGGTATGAAAGTAATAAGCACGACAGATTAGATAGATAGATAGATAGATAGATAGATAGATAGATAGATAGATAGATAGATAGATAGATAGATAGATAGATAGATAGATAGATTGATAGATAGATAGATAGATAGATAGATAGATAGATAGATAGATTGATAGATAGATAGATAGATAGATAGATAGATAGATAGATAGATAGAGAGGGGGAGGATGGTGACATGATAATATTAGTAACCATGACGTCACCGAACGTTACCATGAGATGTGCAAAGAAATTTTGATAGATTATCCTGTATCATAATCATGGAAGGACTGTGCAAATTCTGCTACATCGACGTGCCATACTTCGCGATCATTATCACATAACTCAGTTATGTACTCCTGACTTGGGGAAAGCTTTTGCCTGTGCTGATTTCTGACGTTCTCTCTCCCTCTCGCTTTCTATATCTCTCTTTCTGTCTGTCTGTTTGTTTGTCTGTCTGCCTGTCTGTCTCGCTATATTTCTGTCTTTCTCCTTTATTACTGCGATATGAAAACAATGTTCACCCCTAGCAATACAGTATTATCACAGTAGCCATTTCGCGCTCCCTTTCAATACTCGTGTCACCCCATATTCTTCTCCAGGACATTCTTCCCATCCCACCTGTCTCTCTGAATTCTTTTTCTCCCTTTGACGAATCGACCAGGCCATCTAACAATTTGTTTGGATTGCTCCGTGATCATTCGCTTGTCCTCTTTTTCAACCAGACATCAAAATGCCGGGATGATAGTGAGATATTACCTGTCCCCGCATTGCGCCCTATATCTCCTATATAACCAGCTATGAAAATGTTTGTCCTTCCCAAAGCGGTACAGACAAACTGCCGAGTCCTCCGGCAGGCTCAGCTGATATACTCCCCGCTGACATCTTCATCCATCCAAAGATACCGTCTAGTTTATACGCCCACTTACTAAACAAATCCACACGGGACTCGTACTGAGATAAGGATCTCACCAATGGCCTACAGTGCCAAATTCATATAGGTAAAGCTGGCAATGAAGATCATCTTGATCATGTTTTGAGCAAAACTCGACGTTTGTGGTGATAACAAGAAACGGACAAAGAAAAACAATTAACAAAGAAAAGAGGGGGGAAGGAAGAAAGGTGATATACACTAAAGGAAGAATAATAAGAAGAACAGCGTAGGATGAGGAGTAGGATTAGGAGGAGGAGATTTATGAAGGGAGAAGTGAAAAGGACATTTAAAGCTGATTAAGTTGGAAAAAACAAGAACGAGCAGAACCAAGCAAAAACCTTCCCCCCCCCCCCCTTTAGCTCGGAATAGCAAAGTATAGGCCGAGCATCACATCAAATCTATACACAAAGGACGGAAAGAAAGGCTGTAAAAATGGTGACACTAAGGGTGAGATAGGTTTTCAAGCAGCGGGCGAAATTGATAGGTTAGTAGAACAGGCACGACATACATTTTTATGTCAGTTTATACCCCTCCATGTAATATCCTGTGTCGTTGTAACTGAGGCTGTCAGTTTTACTTTTTTTTTCATCTGTTTCCAGGGATCCAAAAGTAGAAATCGATTAAAGAATATCCACTCAGGGTGACAGATGATTCCATGAATCATGGACGTCTTTAACCAAGAGAGTATCAGCCATGGAAATGATCTGTATCAGAGGGATATTCGCTGGAACTAATTAGCATGATCATTGATTGGATCAATACGAGTGCGAACGAGAAGGTAATTACACCAGAGCAACATAACGACCTCCGGTAAGCAGCTTTTTATCACCTGGTACCTAGCACGCCAGTGTGACATCGTAGTTACGTAGTTGATTATCATGATTTACACCCAAGCTGTACTTTTTTCTTCTGCTTCCACGGTCATGCCCTCTGACTTCGATGGTTAATCAAAGCATGGTTTAACACCGTTTGCCAGTTTGGACGAAACGTGGGCTGCATGATCTCACATGTCACTGGCATCTTAAACAATAAACATTCTGTCAAGAAGTGAAGGTATGAGAATTACTGTTCTTGAACATGATCCACAATTGATGCAAAACGCATAAAATACTGCAAGGTAATCAGATTTTGTCGTTAACATACTCCTGTGAAGAGTACAATATTAGAATATGTCACTTGCAATCGTTTTACTGGCAGTGATATCTTTTCACAGAAATGGTCATAGTGGAAACATAAGCCCAACTAGTAACAAATTTTGTGTGCTTAAGTATTTTCTATATCCATTTGAACATCATTGTACAGCACAATCAACGAAGATCGACGCGGGTCGAAACTGAGGGGCCACATTGTCAATACTTCAGGTGTGTCATTAAGTATTTCAGCACTTTGGTCGCCTTTATTTTTCTCTCTTAGGTTTTGTTTTATCATTATTACAATCAGCAAATGATTTACAGCGTGTCGTATTACAGGGCACTCCAGACTATCGATGCAAACATGCACAGGCGGTAGATAATAAGTGATAGATATGTATTTGCAATTTCCATGGTAACCGCAGCACAGGCTATCTGAAGAGGCACTTATCTTCGGTCATCTCACAAACAGATGCATGCTCCAAACTAAACACACACTGCACACACACACACACACACACACACACACACACACACACACACAAACATATATATATATATATATATATATATATATATATATATATATACATATATATATACATATATATATATATACGTACATACATACAATGTGTATACAAAATACATATGTATAAATATTTATATGTATATATATATATATATATATATATATATATATATATGTTTATGTTAACCCTGACAAATCAACAACTGTTTGATGGGTACATTTCTTTTTATTTTGTTATAAAAAAATCTGAAATCATCTTCTGAGAAAATGATACATTCATAATGAAAAACATTTATAGCTGCATTCTATATGAAATTATATATATCAACATCTACTGCTGATGGACCAGTTTCGTATCAGAGTAGATACCGATAGATACCATGCGAAAAGATGGCCACTGGCATTTCTTTGTTGCTCTTGCTCAACGAAATAAGTGAATTTTGTGAAACCTGTATTATTTTTTTTTTCTCTCTGTCTCCTTCTCTCGCATGTTATAATCAAAATATTCTCCGCCCCGTCGAGTGCACTGGATGTTGTTTATATAACTCTTATTCATGCGTAAACATGTAAACATGACAAGCAAGACTTTATAATAACTGTCATGAAATTCTTCGGGTCGTACAGTAGTAGCAGCATCGTACGGGACATTGCCCATTTTTAGTACCACTGGGGCAGTTTGAATTTGGAGTAGATGTTTGTGCTTAGTAAGTACTGTAAAAACAGAAGCATTTGCTGCCTGAAACTTGCCACTAACATCAAATGCATTTTGTAGACAAAATCTTTCGCGCGCATTTTACTTTCGCGAAATTCACGAAAGTTTCATGCACGCGAAAATATTCCAGTGTTACAATATAACTTTTCCTTGTTTGGTCTGTATCATGATAGACCATGTTAAAGGTAATGTAAATGAGGAACTTGCCGAGTCCCGATAGTTTTCCGTGGATCTAGAGAATTATAAAAGGAAAGTTTGTGTGTGTGTGTGTGTGTGTGTGCGCGTGTGTGTGTGTGAGAGTGTCTGCGCGCGCGCGCGCGTGCGTGCGTGAGTGTTCATAGTATGGTGGTGTGTATAATGCGTGTATATTTTTGTGGTGTGGTGGCAAGTATATGCGTGTGTATCTGTGAGTGACTGTAAATACGACGATTTTGTCGTCCTCATGTAGGGAAAATACCGATGTCCCATATATTATACGATCTTCACCCACACATACTCCTGCCTCAACCCATGTCTATGGCCGCCATCGACATTTAGCCTCACATCTGCAGTTTGTCAACCCGCCCCCGTTCCCCTTCAACTTCCCCGTTAGATACGGATGAGAATAAATGCCGAACACGGGCCTCTCCGACGGGCCGCTCGCTCGGGAAGATGGATGTCCGGTGACAACTGATAAACACGCGATAATTGAGAGTGATTCCCGCCATTTTGATCTCCACCGCCGTCCCGATAGCCGATTTCGCTTCCCATTTGTCGTCGTTCCGCTCCGTGAGGTCGCGACGCCGGGCGAACGCAGTATGGTTTCTCACGAAGGGTCGGCGTCGGTCGCCGGAGGGATAATGGCACATTTGGTAGCATTCCTTCTCGCTATAATATGTTTCGTTTGATCCTCCTTAATCTCGCGCGCTAATCTACTGGAGACAGACGTTCGCCGATGGAAGAGCTAAGTCATTTCTTGATGGATAAAATATTATACACCGGGATGGCTGAGAGAAATTCGTCTCGAAATGACTGAGAAAAAGACAAAATCCATTCCGATAACAATGTGTAATTCGTCTTTACAATATCGCGCTTTTTATGGTGAGTTTTTATAAATGAAAGGGCAAGTAAATCCTAATAACAATTAAGTATAAAAAAACAAACTTCAATGAATACACATTACAAAAAAAAAATGAATCGTCTACAAACAAACCTTACTTACAATTGTAACAACATAGTGTGATAACAACTTATTAGATTAAAACACGTCATCACTATAGGATGTGTACATTCTTTAATGATTTACGATCATTCAAGACTAATAATTTTCATGATTAAATTCACAAAAACATGATATTGCGATAGAAAAGTGTCGACTTTTGCAACTTTATCAATCCACCTGTTTTTTTTTTCTTTTTTTAAGTGACTGTCCAAAACAGTTCTTGACATTATAGGACAACATGAGCCAAAGATGAAAACTGTTTCACTCATTTCGGTGATTATTCACATTAGATAGATTATGCAGTCTGACCACCAGCCATAAATTCTTATAGCGTGTACACCAAATTTCTTAATGTTAGTCACACATGGTAACATTTCAAAACAACAAAAAGTGTTACAGTAGAAGTTCATGTGTATTTGAAATTCATGTTAACCGGACGATCATAAATTATCTTGTATTGAGATCAAAAGTTTAACACCAATTTCATCAGAAAAGTGGTTAGAAAAATAGCATTTTACTTCACTATCTGAAATTTTTAGATATTTTTGACGAATTGTAGATGACAAAAAGGCATGCAGTGTCATTTGGTCCGAATTTATTTTGTAAATTTGCACTGGAAGGATAAGATAAGTAGTGACACAAGTAACAGGGTTCTACAATTTGCAAGCAGCTGGTATTTCAGGACGGAAAACAGACCCAAAAACCGTCAGGTAGCGATATAAACACTTTTAATTTTGAAGAAAAAGTCACCAGTCGCGGTTTAAAAAGATTTTGTCGTGAATTGCCTCAATGCTTCACCTCAGTTTCAATTTAATATCCGATTTAAAAGCAACGTTGTCAGTCAATCACCACGCTGAACAATAGCCACCGTATCCCATTTTCGTCGGCTGACAAGTCTAATATATACGTCCCCATTGGCTTGCCTTTAGTTGAAAATTGGAGCATATCATAAGTAGGAACAGTTTGTTAGTTTCGAAGAGAAAGTGACACATGATTGGGAGCGTAGTTTGTTTGCTTTTTCCCTGCAATTTTTGTGTTTTCTTTTTCGGTCCTGCACTTATAAGGAGTCCATGAATCTAGGTGTCGAAAGAATACAGTAAAAAAAAAAAAAAAAGGGGGGGGGGTTGCCCCGCTGTTGTACTTTTGGCTTGATATCAATAAAGAGGTATCTATAGAAGTAGGTGACAACACATTAATATTATTGCCTTACCGATTTCCCTTTACCCGCCATGCAAAGTATTTTTGGCTTCAAATTTTTAGTTTAGACGTCCAGAGAAGTGCCTCTTCAGCTAGACTTGAACTCGTTCTGGTGTTTTTATTTTGATCCTGAGTAGGGTTTGTTCCCTTCTGCAAAGGAGGTGATAAAGATCTTTTAACAAATTATAGACCTATTTCACTTATATCTGTTTTCTCGAAGATATTTGAAAGGTTGATATATAATCAGCTGATGAAATTTTTACTTGAAAGAGATATTTTATATTCGAAACAATTTGGTTTCAGAAAAGGGTATTCTTCATACATGGCTTTAATACAATTAAGTAATATAATAGCACAGTCTTTTGAAAATAAGAAGTTTTTGATTGGATTATTTTTAGATTTGTCTAAGGCTTTTGATTGTATGGATCATAGTATTCTTATCAAAAAGATGGAAATATATGGTATCAGAGGTACTGCACTGAATTTGTTTCGGAGTTATTTATGTGACAGAGTGCAATATGTGTCCATAAATGGTATATCATCTACATATCGTTGTGTAAATATTGGTGTTCCTCAGGGATCTGTTTTAGGGCCTTTATTATTCCTTATATATGTTAATGATTTGCATTTTTCAAGTAAGTTACTTCACACTATTGCTTTTGCAGATAACACTAGCTTATTTATATTGTAAATGAAGTTGATATATGTATTGATGATTGTAAGATTTCTTTTGTTAAGTCAGTGAAATTCTTGGGTGTAGTAATTGATGAAAAATTAATGTGGAAGGAACATATTGATATGGTGTGTGTGAAAATAAGGAAAACAATCGGTGTTATGAATAGGCTAAAACATATTTTACCGTTCAACATACTCGTTAAACTTTATAAAACCTTGATCTTGCCGCACCTTACCTACTGCAATATTATTTGGAGGAACAGTGCAATATGCCATTTGAATCGAATTTTGGTTCTTCAGAAGCGTGCAATAAGAATCATAACGAACTCGAAACCATATTCGCATTCCAGTCATCTGTTTGAAAAATTAAATTTTCTGAAAATATTTGATATCAATAAGTCCCAAACTGTCTGTTTTATGTATCTGTTTAGAAATAATATGTTGCCATGTTTTTATGATTTTGATTTGGTAAAGAATAATGAAGTAAGTAAATATCGTACATAATCGTACATAAAGATTATAGAATGCCCAATTTCAAGTATGAGTTCTCACAATCCACAATAATATATATTGGCCCTAAGATGTGGAACAGTCTCCCAAATAATATTAAGCAGTGTGTCTCTATATCTGCATTCAAGAGAAAAAATAAAGAATATGTTGTAAAATCATATACGTGCAATAATGCCTTCCTGTAATAATTCCCTTTATGCTAATATATGTACATATCAGTAGTTTTCGTTTTGTCTTGTTTTGATTTGTTTTGATTTGTTTTGATTTGTTTTCTTCTTTTTTGTATTGTGTCATAATTGTTACTGTTTACTAGGGAGAAGCCTTGACAGGTCAATGGCCTTTGCTTCTTCCTCCACACCCTGTATTGCATATGATTGACATGTTGTCCTGTATTGTTCATTCTTTTTTTTAACCAGTTGTGCAAGTTGTGAAAATAAAATGAAATGAAATGAAATGAAAGTGCAGCAGGAACCTCACATTATATCTAATCAAGCTCGAATTTCACGTTGAGAGAACTATTCCTCCGTGTTTTTGGTGGTACAAGTTGATGGTTATAGCTCACATATATAATTATGGCAAACTGTATCACCACAAATCACGTGGCAGTTCACCATCTATTGAAGCAGGCCATTCCCCCACCCTCCTTTTATACGCAATCCTACTGGGAGGGAGTGAGGCGAATTTTATCTTCCTTTCTCCATCTCGTGGCTCGCTCCCACCGATTAACCCGGGGAAATTGGTCGGCTCCGCATGATGAAAATCGGCTTCTTGTTACCATGGAAACAAAAAGGAGTGTATTATCATCGCGGCGCGTCTGTATACGCGACACACCTATACGTATCACCACTGTTCATTTTTAATTGGTTTTGTTTGTTTTCATCGTTGTTCTGTTATTGTGTGAGATTTCATCTAATTTGTCGGGAGATTGGATTGTATCCACTCGCATGTTGTTAACTAAAACCGTCGCTGATCAGAATTAAGTGGCTTGCTCCAAAGCAATCTCCGGCACTGATCAGATTTTACGTATATACGCAATTACTTTCTCTTTATTCATATTCTGTTCTTGTTTTTTTTTTTTTTCCGTGCCCGGCCTGAGGTCTTGCACTAGGTGAAGATGATATCTAACATATACTCATTTTGATCTATGTCATCACTTTCAATTTGTAGAGTTTGATTTATTTCAATTACTGCACAATAAGCTGAAACACTTCTCAGACATTTTACGCCTAAATAAACACACCCACTGTACAGTATTTTATACACTTTTCAACACAGAAAGAAATAACAACACAAGAGAGATAACTGACTATAGCATCAGGTGATCTGATTTTGCGGGGGCAGTTATTGGCAACACCCTGCGCAGTTTGATTTCTTTAAAGAAAAAATATCAGCAAACTATATTATACATTTAATGATAAAAGAATAAAAAAAAATCCTTTCCTTATATCGTTGGTGCCAAATTAATGCTTGACGTCTCTCGAGATTAAAGGAAGTGGGGAAAATGAAGAGATTTTGAATTCTCTTATCCATCGAAAATGTTCACAGGAGCAGATGCTTCCTTCCATAGTGTCAAACATTCTTAAAATAAAAGAAAGATAATGTGAAAACAACAGAGACCGACAGACAGAAGCAATATTGTTATAACTCCTAAACCACCTCATGCAAATCAAACAAACAAACAACAACAGCAGCAGCAGCAACAACAACTATACAGCAGCAACAACAACAACAACAACAATAACAACAACAACAACAACAACAACAACAACAACAACAACAACAAAACCCCTCAAAAACCGAAGAACCAAAACACAAGGTCAAGGACGCATTTTCAATAATGTAAGGTCGCATCGTCTGATACAATGCACTGTTTGTGATGACATCCTACGAGTCTTCATCTTACTCTGAGGAATTTATTGAGAATATCTTTGCATGATAAAAACAACAGCGACAAATTACATGCATTTCAATTCGATTCTAATTCAATTCTTTCAAGTGCTTACTTCGCGGCTGGTAGTACCCCTCCTTTCAATATTTTTTCCCAATTTATTGCCTCGGAAACTTTTCTGCCTTATACACGCTGCAAACACAGTGGATTTCTAATATTCCTTTTCGTTTTATATGGTCATTTAAGCTAAACATTTTTGGTTACAGAGATACGTTCATTTCCCCCAATTTGTGCTTTCGGTGCGTAGCTCTAAGGTGTGTGCGACTCAGACTCTCTACTTTCCGCAATATTGCGCCTCTCTGACGAGATTCCGCCGACGGTCTGAAATAGATTTGACCGCGAAAACCCCATTGAGTGCAATCGTCTGCACTCTGGCCAATGGCATGCGATCCAATATTACAATTTACGAGGATAGAATGCAGTGGACGTAATATACATTCTGCCCTGTCGGTGAATTACCCGCCAGATAAAAGCACGGTCTCTGTAATAGACCGTCTGAAATTAAAGATTGTCATATACAAGACTAAAACACCCTCTCCGATGTGCACATTTCGCAACAAATTTGGCTCAATCGTTCTCTGATAAGACCCTGGCAAATTTTATGCTGATACGATGCAAATGGAAATCGTTTATTTTGACAAACTATAATAATGAATGACGTTGTGACACAAACTAAGGACTTACAAGCCTGACCTGTATACTGATATTGGATGACGTAATTAAGAAACACCCATACATGTGTCTTATAAAACCCACACTATTCCAAATTTTAGAAACATTGCATTTTCCTGCCCTAGTACACAGAGATTCTGAGAGGATTTTGATATTAAAATATGATACAAAAGAAAACAAAAGAGAGCAAAAGAAAGGGTTAAATAATGGTCAAGAGAAGAGAAACATTGCACTTTTTGGTAATCAGTTGGTCTACTTACGTTACGAAGGACCCAATTATCCTTGTCAAAGATGAAATATTGTTTGTCAATCAGATATCCCGTTGAATGATAAGCCTACCCCATTCTATCAACACTAAAGTTTACGGAGATACATCATGTTGCCCGGATTGACCATCAGATTGTGTTCACATCCGCGTATTTGAATTATCCTTGTGATTTTGTTTACCGCGATGCAAATTGAGGTGGACACGTTTTCTTTGTCTTAACCCACTCTTTTCCTAAATTTTTTCTTTTTTTTTTTCCAGGCTTCCAAGGTAAGACCAAAACAGTTTCTTTAAAAAAAAAATCCAAATTTTGATTACCAGACGGGTTTACTCACTTTCGACATACAGCCATGAGAGATGAACAAATGAATATAATTGGTGCAAGGCATTCCTCCTTTAATTCTATTTCATTATCGCTGTTGTTAGTTTGCATTAAGGCTACTGGAGGATATCAGGGGGTTGTTTTTTTGGTTAAGAATGGAAGAAGGTGAGCGCTTTCATATTTCGAATATTGCTGGAGAAAGCCAAAAAAAAGAAAAGAAAAAAAAACCCAAAAATTCTTCATAGGAAATTGGATGATGGTTGAATTTGAGATAAGTTGTTTTAAGACAGGTCTTCCCTTTTAAAGGGGATGGCTAGTCACTGATCAGTGGGAATCAGTGGGGATGCTGGGGATGATTGTTCCAATCCTTGTGGGATTCATTTAAGAGTACATTGTATATCTATTGTGTGAAAATTATTTGCTTCAGAATGGTCTCATATTCAAGTAATGTGCAGTTCAATGTTTCCAGGTTAGCATGCCTGTACAGTGACGGGGCGATCGTTAACGAGCCGTTAACAATCGCCCGACACTGTACAGGCATGCTAACCTGGAAATATTGAACTGCACTGCACATTACTTGAATATGAGACCATTCTGAAGCAAATAATTTTCACACAACAATAGATATACAATGTACTCTTTAATGAATCCCACAAGGAGTGGAACAATCATCCCCAGCATTCCCACTGATTCCCACTGATCAGTTACCAGTCATCCCCTTTAATGTTGCCGTTAGTGATAAAAGTGAACACAAAATAAATTCGGAAAATACGAAGACGTAAGAGGGAAAAGGAAAATGAAGAAACAGAAAGAGAGGACGAAGGATCCGGAAGAAGAAATCAGCTGACATGTTGATGATAAACAGAAAACCTGGCTCAGCACCTGCGGCTTGTTTGCATGACTTGCCTTTGCAATAACAACCGAGTGACCTTCAAGGAAAAAGGCGTGGCATGCTGCCGGGGTGGTATCGGGGAAATTTAGCTTAGCTGGAGGCCCTAACCTAAATTCCCGGTGGAGGGTTAACCGTGTTAAGGCCGAATTTTCGATGGAAAGGCACTGGCTGTGAAAGCGAGGAAGCTTATGGACGGCCTGTTTTGACCGTTTTCATTGTCTATATAGGTGATCGAAAGTTAGCTGCTTGTTGATAGCTTTTTTTTTTCTCTCTCTCTCTATCCGTTTACTAAGTTTCTTTCAGTGAAGAAAAACTTCAAAATGTGGGGGAAAACTGATTACATTACTTCATCCAGAAAAAAAAGGTAGACGAAATTGTAACCATATAAAACAATAACCCCAAAAGAAATTCTATAAGCGTTTAGTTTACTTCATTCAAGACAGTTTACGCCAAGATTTGATGAATGCAGACATACTCCTAAATGCCGTAGGTTAGATCAAGCGCACAAGGCACTTAACCAATAAGACAACCCTCTTTCCTCAGAAATCGGTGAACCATAGAGCTCTTTGATAAAGCCATCATCTTCAGAAGAGTTTGTTCCTTGGTAAGAACTTGCCCCTATTGTGGAAGTTTCACATCTTGAGTAGATATCAAACTGCAACCGGTATTAAAACAAAGCCGTATCAATAATGTGGCTTCTTTTGTTTTATATGATCTATCTAACCAAATTTTCATGAAATGGCTGGCTGAAATGGTTTGCTTGCTTCAGAGCGGAGTGCTATTAGGATAGGTAAAGAACTACTTCTATGTAGGCCTATCTGGTGGTGGTGGACGTGACACTGTGGCCTAGATTTCCCTCGAAATGCTCGAGGCGTCTTCCATGGATGTCATCGTGAGACGAGAGAATGAAATGGATTAAAATGATTTTTTTTAAAAATCAAAAGTAGAAATGGGAATGAGATATTAATCAATGGTGAAATATACCAACATGTTGCCCCTCCTTTCCAACATTAAACCCAGTTTGCTGGAATAACAGTCAAGGGAATGCTTACTGGTAGGGACATCATTAAAGAATGGCGTAAATATCAAAGACAGCGAGCAATACATAGTGAATGGGAGAGACGAATTTGGTGTACCTTGACATTTTCTAACTCTCACTTTCAAAGCATGCAGTGTCAAAATCTCTTAACATGACGTCATCAGTTATTATGGTAGGAGGGCTCAGAATTTACCCAACAGCGATTGTAGTAATTCCATCCCATCACTGCAAGCCCTTGAGGCTTTTACGGGATACCTTTTTCTTTCACTTTACTTCACTTCTCCCCTCTTGTTCTTGTTCTTCTTTTTTTTAAGTCTGACTTTTTCAAAAGTCTGACTTGGTACTATAGTTTTATGTATGATGACCTATGTTATCCCTTTGAGAATTGTATTGTGAACTATGTTATATTTCGTCTTGTTTAACTGTATATACTGTAAATGTGGAAAGAAATAAAGGAGAGTCCTATGCTCTCTGTCAATCAATAATTCGCATGATATTAAATCAAACCTCTTGCTATATTCTACCTTCTAAACCTAGTCATACAACTTTGATGGATTAGACAACACCTGGGTGTCATATAGCCCACCTTACAAATTTTAGATACGGAATATCAATTTTTCACATGCTTTTTTAATCAACTATGTCCTCCAGGTAAGATTTTGTCCAACGGTGCGCCTTTCTTTGTCACAAAATATCTTATCTTATATCAGCTCAATTTGAAAGTGACTTTCCCAAGATAATTTGACAGGAGTATCCTTTATTAATTTTATACCACTTCTTAGCATCTCCTGCTCACGTGAACAAATTTCTATGAGTGTGAGTGTGTGTGTGTGTGTGTGGAGGGGGGGGGTCACTTTTCGAAAGCTTTAAGACGACGATATCGCCCACATTTCAAAATGGCGACGATCCAAGACTAATCCTACACCTGAAGAGGTTGTCGTGTTTATTGAATCGAGCGGAAGACGAGCTGAGGAGCTACCTCGACGGACGGGAACACGACCACCGGGCGAGTTGGGAGCCTCCGATATTGATTCCAACCTAGGTACCTTAAGGCGCCGTCGACACGTGGAATATTGGGATCGCGCTGTAATTTCATATATGCGGTGAATTGTAATTCCCGCCTTGTAGTCCCTTCCAGTCAATTTCGTGCTGCCTCAATTCCCAGGAGGCCCTCGGGGGTAAGCCCTCGTTAAATGTCAAGGTTTGCGGTTTTCATCCTATAACAAGGTATTGGTTGCTAAGAGGTAAGTTTCTCAATACACAGCACGTTGAGAGGGACCACTGGAGTTCATTTCGCGCATGATCGGCTTCCAGAATTAAATCTTGTGGTCTTTTGACAAACAGAAACACGCACAAAGAAAGAAAAAAAAAAGCGTAGAAGTTAAAACATTGCTTCTTTTACGAGGCGTGCTTAAGCATTCGTTTTGCCCAAAGAGATGTCACGTAAACAAGGACCGAAAGATAGCAGGACAGGAAAGGTGAACCAGCACTACTAGTATTTGGGCAAAACCCTCGATGGACCCCGGCACCTGTGTGGTTTGCCCTCGTGCTCCCGTCAAAGCGCACGCCGGGTGAAACGTGCTCAATAATATAATCATTAAGGTGTTCTCTGGCCTGACGGACGAGTATGTAAATTTCGGTTTGTTCTTCACTGTGTTTTGGTGGCATAACATCTTGAAAAAACTCATATTCTTCTCATCGTTCAGGTCACTGCACGCGCAGACAAACAAGAGCAAGAAAAGCCCTTAAAAACAAAATTAATAAGAAAAAAAAGAAGAAACGGGTTCTTCGAACACTATTTGCTTTGAATCTCGAATGGTGGAATCTTTTTTTTTTATTATTCTTTATTCGAATTTCGTTCAATTTCATATCACAAAATTCACATTCACAGAACAAAAACAAAACATTATAGAAAGACAAACTGCATTACAGTTTCTTCTTTTTTTTTTCTTATCAATTTTTTTAAGGGCTTTTGTTGGATATTTGTCGAAACGGTGCATTCCACAACAAGGATTGCATCATCATGGGTGATTTCAATATAAATCTTTTGTCAAGCAGTAATGCTGCCTGTGATAACTTCCTTGATAACATTTTACAAACCTCATTTCTGCCTCTTATTTCTAAACCAACAAGAATTACTGGTCATTCTGCTACTCTTATTGATAACATTTTTGCTAACGTTAAACCTTTTCCAAAATCTGGCATAGTGGTGAGCGATTTATCAGACCATTTTATGATATTTTGTCACTTTGATATTGGACCAAGGAGTCGAAGTACAATTTAAAGGCATGTATTTCGTCGTAAATTCACCCCTGAAAATATCGCTCTAGTTCAAGAAAAACTTCAATCTGTGGACTGGTCAATTGTGTATGACGCAAATGAAAATATTGACCAAGCATATGATAATTTTCTTTATCGTTTGAATAATTGCCTAGATGCATGCATTCCCTTAAGGAAATGTCGTACACAGGATTACAAACGAATCCCCAAGCAACCATGGGTTTCCAAAACACTCTTACGCTCAATAAATCGCAAGAGTACTTTATATGTTAATTTTATCAAAAACCGTGACGAAACCTCTCGAATGAAATATATTTCATACAAAAATATTCTTACCAATACAGTCAAATTAGCTAAAAAGAAATATTTTGCGGACCAATTGAGTCAATTCAAATGTGATATCAAGAACACTTGGAAAGTAATAAAAATACCGTTTTGAATAGAGGGAAGGCTGTAAATCTCATTTCTAAAGTTCAAGTTGATAATACTATCATTGAAGACAAGTCTGAAATTGCCGAGATTTTTAACTCATACTTTTCAAAAATAGGTTCAAACTTAGCACAAACTATTACTCCAAGTGATAAATCATTTTACGAATTTCTTTCCTCACCAAACGACCACTCAATTTTCTTCAAGCCAATTGACAGGCAAGAATTAATCAAAATTGTACTTCAGCTCAAAGCAAACAAAGCCCCTGGCTATGATGACATTGACAATGTCCTTATCAAAGACATTATACATTGTATAGCAGATCCTTTATTGTTTTTATATAACCTTTCACTACAATCTGGTCAAGTACCATCTAAAATGAAACTCGCAAAGGTGACTCCAATATTCAAGAAAGGAGACAAATTATGTATCAGCAACTATCGCCCAATATCATTGTTAACTTCGTTATCAACAATCTTAGAGAAAATTGTTCATTCAAGGACTACTACCTTCCTTGAATCTCACAACATCATATCTGACTCCCAATTTGGCTTTAGAGAAAAACATAACACAACTTATGCCATTCTAAGTTTAATAAATACCATTTCAGCTTCAATCGAAAAATCCTGTCATACTATCGGTTTGTTCTTAGATTTTTCCAAAGCATTCGATGTTACAAATCACGACATTCTGTTATACAAACTTGCGCACTATGGTATTAGAGGTAAGGCTCTGGAATGGTTCGAAAGTTTATCTTTCTGGAAGAAAGCAATTTGTTACCATTGATAGTCTGGGTGCCAAAACCACTTTTTGGACCTAACCTTGTTTTGCCGTCCACCCAATGTTTTTTGATGGTTTTTCCCTATTTCGGGGGTGCTAAATCCGAATCCGGATGATGCAACTCTTGCATCCTTGAGGGTTTTGAGATATTCAAGATGGCCGCCAAAATGGCCGCCAAAACCGGAAATTCCCACGTATTTCCTTCTAAAAGGTGAGATATTGAAAACAATTGATGGTTTTACCCTATTTCGAGGGTGCTGAATCCGAATCTCGATGATGCAACTCTTGCATCCTTGAGGATATTGAGATATTCAAGATGGCCGCCAAAATGGCCACCAAAACCGAAAATTCCCACGTATTTCCTTCTAAATGGTGTGAAATTGGAAATAATTGATGATTCTCCCTATTTGGAAGGTGCTGAATCCAAATCTGGATGATGCAACTCATGCATCCATGAAGTTTTTGAGATATTCAAGACGGCCGCCAAAATGGCTGTCAAAATGGCCGCCAATTAAAACGGGAAATTCCCATGTATTTCCTTCTGAATGGTGAGAAATTGAAAACAATTGATGTGATCTGCCCTATTTCTATGGTGTTAAATCCGAGTCTGGATGATGCAAACCTTGCATCCCTGAGGGTATTGAGATATTCAAGATGGCCGCCAAAATGGCCGCCAAAATGGCCGCCAATCAAAACCGGAAATATCTATGTATTAGCTTTTAAATGGTGAGAAATAGAAAATAGTAGATGGTTTTACTCTATTTCGAGGGTGCTGAATCCGAATTTGGATGATGCACCTCGAGATAGTCAAAATGGCCGCCAAAATGGCCGTCGAAACGGAACTCCAATGTATTTCTTTCTTATAAATGGTGAGAAATTGATAACAATTGATGGTTTTCGTCAATGGCACAGTTTGAACTTGCTGTATATACAGTGAAACCAGCTCTACTGGATATCTTTGAGTTGGTACGATACAAGTGTGCCAGCAATAATTAACCCTTCAAGACTACAGATGCGGTTGAATAATTGCAAAATTACACTGTTTCCTCTACATATAATGGATAAGTTTTGAACACTAACAATTAATGGACAAAACATGTTCATCTAAATCATATTTTGATAGTGATGTAGAGAAGTGTACTGAAATTACCCAACATTACCTGCCTTAATCCATGAGCAGTTGTAATCTATTTATCCATGAACACTCAAATTGGTTATTTGGTTTATATTGGTGGTCTTGATGACATTGTTGAAGACACAAGTGGGACATTTTCATTGTTATGCTTCAATTTTTTCTTCAATATGATGTAACATTATGTATGTATATATGTATATATAATCTATTACAAACGCACACGAGGGGACGGACAAATCACAGGTAACGCGCCTAATTGGAAAAAAAAACTAAATAAAAATCAAACGACAACATGGAAGGTAATAGTTGATAATCCAGTACTTACGAATATCATAATCGCGCAGAGTGCTTTTGAAATTACCCTTATTGATATCTACTATAGTGGTCATGGATGCAACCATTTCCAATGACCTAATATGCGACAAGTTTCACAAGAATACGAGGCGAGACTCTTCAGAATACAAGACAAGTTTCAACACCAAATACCAACATGCCATAATTTAATTTTACTCTATTGATAGCCGAAAAGGATTAACTTTACATCTATGGAGCCATATTATTGGAGACCACAAGCATTATTTCATAACAATTATGCATAAAGACATTTTCAATCGTATCTTTCTTTGCGTTTGTACGTTTCAGTATGATGTCAATATCACTTCTTCTTTTTTCCAGTACGTGTTAAAGTTCCATTTGAGACATATCGGAATATCTCAGTATATTACAATACCATTGTGACTGTCATTTTGACTTTCAATAAATTTTGGCTGATTTGACAAATTCGCTCAACTGAGTTGAATTCAAGAATACGAATTATTGCTTTTCACCCTGCATGGGTTTAATCTCCCGCTTCGCGTTGGAGCACAATACTTCACCATTTCAGTATAAGAACATGTTAAGGAGTTTCAGTTCATACAGGATATTTATAGATGTCCGAAAACCTTCAAAGACCTTCAGCATCCTCGAAATAGGGTAAGACCATCAATTTATTTTAAAAATTTTACCATTAATAAAAAATATATTGACATTGGAATTTCTGCCACTTATTTTGGCTGTCATCTTGGACGTCTAAAAACCCTAAAGAATGGACGAATTTCAACAACCAAGTTTCGAGGGTGCTGAATAGGGCCTGAAATTTACCAATTTTTGACAGTTATTTTGGCGGTCATCTTGGACATCTCAAAACCCTTAAAAAAGAACACGAAAGTTGCATCAACCAGGTTCGAATTCAGCACCCTCGAAATAGAGTGAAACCGCCACTTGTTTTCAATTTCACACCATTTAGAAGGTAATATAGGGCTCACATGGAAATTTTCGTTTTTGACGGCCATTTAGGGGCCATTCTGGCGGCCATCTTTATTATCTCAAAACCCTCGAGGAAGTAAGAGCTGTATACTGGAGCTTCAAATTCAGCAAACTCAAAATAGTATAAAACCACCAACTGTTTTATATTTTACACAATTTAGAAGGAAATAGGGGGTCTACATATGAATTTCCGTTTTTCGCGGTCATTTTTGGCGACCATCTTTATCATCTCAAAACCCTTTTAAGGATGCAAGAGTTGTATCCTGAGCTTCGGATTCAGCACACTCAAAATAAGATAAAAACCATCAATTGCTTTCAAATTGTCACCATTTAGAAGGAAATACACGGGAACTTCCGTTTTGGGCGGCCATTTTAACGGCCATATTGACTATCTCAAAATCTTCAACAATGCAGGAGTTGCACCATCTAGATTCTGATTCAGCACCCTCGAAATAGGGTAAAAAAATCAATTGTTTTCAATTTCTCACCATTTAGAAGGAAATACGTGGGAATTTTCGGTTTTGGTGGCCATTTTGGCGGCCATCTTGAATATCTCTAAAACCTCATTGATGCAAGAGTTGCATCATCCAGATTCGGATTCAGCACCCTCGAAATAGGGCAAAACCATCAATTGTTTTCAACATCTCACCCTAAGGAAATACGTGGGAATTTCCGGTTTTAATTGGCGGCCATTTTGGCGGCCATCTTGAATATCTCTAAAACTTCATGGATGCAAGAGTTGCATCATCCAGATTCGGATTCAACACCCTCGAAATAGGGTAAAACCATCAATTGTTTTTAATTTCTCAACATTTAGAAGGAAATACATGGGAATTTCCGGCTTTAATTGTCGGCCATTTTGACTGCCATCTTGAATATCTCAAAAACTCCATGGATGCAAGAGTTGCATCATTCAGACTCGGATTCAGCACCCTCGAAATAGGGTAAAACCATCACTTGTTTTCAATATCTCACCATTTAGAAGGAAATACGTGGGAATTCTGGTTTTGGCGGCCATTTTGGGAGCCATCTTGAATATCTCAAAACCCTCAAGGATGCAAGAATTGCATCATCCGGATTCGGATTCAGCACCCTCGAAATAGGGTAAAACCATCACTTGTTTTCAATATCTCACCATTTAGAAGGAAATACGTGGGAATTCTGGTTTTGGCGGCCATCTTGGCGGCCATCTTGAATATCTCAAAACCCTCAAGGATGCAAGAGTTGCATCATCCGGATTCGGATTCAGCACCCCCGAAATAGGGTAAAACCATCAAAAAACATTGGGTGGACGGTAAAACAAGGTTCAGCCTCTGGCACCCAGACTATGATGGATATAATTCGTCTACGGTGCCAATCACGTGTGGAGTTCCCCAAGGAAGCCTTCTTGGTCCACTGTTATTCTCTATTTATGTAAATGACATTCGATGTTCTTCGAGTGTTCTCTCTTTTATCCTTTTTGCTGATGATTCAAACTTATTCTATACTCACAGTGATCCTAATAAGTTAGTAGAAGTTTTAAATGTAGAACTTACACATGTAACAAATTGGATAAAAGCAAATAAATTATCTTTAGATAAACAAAAAACCAATTACATGTTATTTAGTAACTCTGTTAAACAACTTCCTGACCAAGTGATATTTGATAATTCTGTCATTAAAGAAGTCAAGACTACAAAATTTCTCGGTATGACAATTGACAATAAGCTAAATTGGAATTGTCATATTGATAATATTTGTACGATAGTTTCAAGAAATATTGGCATTATTAATCACGTTAAACGGATTCTCCCCAAGTCAGTGCTTCTTATGTTATATTCAACTCTTATTCTTCCTACCTTAATTATGGCGTAATGGCATGGGGAAATGCAATACAAACAAAAATGGACAGGGTACTTCTCTTGCAGAAAAGAGCGATGCGTTTGATATGCAATACCGCTTATAGATCACACACTGATGTCTTGTTTAAAGAAAACCGTATTCTTAAGATTACTGATTTATATCGTCTTCAGCTGGGTTGATTTATGTACAATGTATGAAATTAACGCTACCCCTGCTGTATTTAAGGAAATGTTTCGAAAAAATAATGTTATACATAATTACTCAACAAGGAATGCGAATGATTATCATCTTCCTAAAATTAGAACTAGTTTTGGTAACAGAAATTTCATGTTTACTGGTCCTAAGCTTTGGAATTCCTTTGATTGTTCACTAAAACAAGCTCAGAGCTTGAATAGCTTTAAGTATAAGCTCAAAACTTTGTTTCTTGATAAGTATTGATAAACAGTTTTATGGTAATAAAACGTATGTATATTTCAATCAATGTTTTCTAGAGGTACTTTCATTATACTCGGAAGGTTATCTTCTGTTTCATTCATTATTCTAATGGTATGTAATGTACACTGTAAACACTTTATACATAAACCTGTGCTTTGTAACATATACATGACTTGTTGTATATCCATAGTACGGTTCATAATTGTGCCCTTGTAAATAATGTATATATGGTGTTTTTGTTATTCCACTCAGCCTTATCTTTTATTTTGTCTATAATCTGTAGGGGGACTACATTTAACAAGCAGTGCTTCTAAGTAGTCCCCTCCACATTTGAACATGGTGTGATTTTATCTCAGAATATCACGATATTTTGTATATACATGTAATATACTCTGTATAGTATTGATATAATGTCCACTATGTGTTATACCCTGTATATTTTATCATATAATGTCCACTATGTGGAATATGAATAAATTTCAATTTCAATTTCAATTTCGATACCGATGTGTTGGCTCAGTGAGTAGAGCGGCTGCCCTCACAATCGGGAGGTCGTGGGTTCAAACCCCGGCCGCGTCATACCAAAAGACGTTAAAAGATGGGAGTTGCTGCTACCTTGTTTGCCGTTCAACAGTTGAAAAGGTAAGAGCAACGTCGATCTGGCGCTGCTCAGTGGCTGCCGGGCCCACGATCAATTCGGCAAAAAGAATTTCCATTCTTGGACAATAAAATTTGGAGTTTATATCCAAAACAATTATTATTATTATTATTATTATTACACACAAACATTGTACAAAATTATGTCAATCTTACATGATACCCCCCCCCCAAAAAAAAAAAAAATGCAGTATACATTAACATTGTGCAAAATAATGTCAGTCTTTAATTGTGACTTTTTCAACCAAAGAAACAAAATCCGTTTTTTCTTTTTTTAACACACATTGTATTATATTCTCGCAAAATGCCCGCCAAATGAGGAATCACCTCAGCACACGTACATCTAAACACACATCCTCACACACACATACACACACACACACACATACGCCCACACACAAGCTCACATGGATTTATCAGGGAGTCGAAGTTTGAGCTGAACGCCAGAAATTGACTGGGTGATTGACGGAGTGGTTTTATTGTAGAGAGAGATTGCCATTGAAGTCGTGGCCAGAACGTCAACCATTTATTAACCATTAACCTATATCAAATATACTCTGTCACTAAAAGTCATTGCTCTGCTGCTGCTATTTGCATAATGAGGTTAATTATGTTGTGTTTGTAGAATTCTCATTACATGGATCTCCAGTATAGCATTATACTTCTGGCGCCGTGTGTTAATTCGAGAGCTCCATCAGTGATGGCTTAAAAAAAAACCAGAAAAAAAAAAACACGTTGTTTAGCGAATGCGTTAATAATGATGAATAAAGGGTCCATAGAGAATAATCGCAACGAACAGACAGAATGTAATTAGGTGAGATTCAACACGGCAATGAATGATCATTGGAGGTCCATTTTCAGAGAATGCAGTGATTTGATGTTTTTAAAAGGACACTGCCCGGGTTCAATGAGGCATAATTCTATATCGGTCTGCCATTGTGTGGGATAATTACTTAGTGGAGCAAATTGAGTAAATTACCACAATTAGCAAATTTATCAAAAGCGCCAAATTGCTGTTTTATCCTTGAATAACTATAATCTGAGCTATTTCCAGCGCTCAGTTTCTATACGAATTCCATTTCTTGTATATGTGCGTGTATTATGTATAATAGATCACATAGAATTTGGCGGGTCATTTAACCTTTTTTATTTTTTTTTCCTTCGGTAATAATGAAAATAGAACTGGGTGCAACTATGAACTCAATTTGTGATTATTCGATCGACTTCGTCGTCTCAGGGGCTAAATTTGATCGCCCTGCTATAGATTTTTACGCCAGAATAGTAATTATCCGTAGACTCTTATGACATCTATAGAAAGTCGAATAAAGCTTTTGCTGACAACGAATTGAAACAAACCTGATGACAATTATCAATAAACACATTGAAGAAACCAGAGGATGAAATTGTAATCAATTGACCCAAATTTTGCGCATAATCAGATAATTGAAATAAAATCATCCATCCATGCATAAAATAATACACTCTTTACTTATTGATTTCATTGAAAAAAGCCTTGAAACTTTCTCTACAATAAAAGACAAATAATTATACAGCGTCCCAACAGCTGCTCACATCAGATCCGGAAAGGATGTAGACGTCTCGGCAAAATGCCACGACTTCTCTAGATTTGCCTTGAAGAAGTTCTTTCCATCAACACTGTGGTCAGGAAGACCGGGCTTTTATTTGCCCGTGTAATGAAAGTTGTGATTACAAAGATAAAGACGCAACAAGTTTTCGCTAGTTCCGTTTCAGCGAGCATCGTTAAGCGGTACCAATTATCGCTTGAACGAAATACCGCGCACCACATCTCGCCCTATATAACTAGATTCATCTATAGCGTCGGAAGGCCTTTATTTTCATTCGAGCGTTCGCATACCGCGAAATCATTGAACTCTTTCGGCCAATAGAATGATGATCACATCGTATGCGCCGGCGCCCTCCCCGTTTCTGTATCAACGGGATGTCTCTCGAAGAGACTGGACAAGCATTCCGTATAACGACATTATACACTTTGTCAAGTTAACAGTGACGACGCATCAATCGTGGAGAGGGCGCTTTAATTATATTTTGCAGAGCACCGACCTCAAAATAATTCTGATCAGATGATTTTCACATTAAAATTGATTGCCGAGCACGTCAGAGTGCCGGAAGTTTTCTTCCTGCAGGTGTTTTGAGGAGAGTTTGTCCGGCTTAAGGTCGGGGGAACCATGGGAGCGATACCGAGGCCAAGGAGGTTTAAGAGTTGGAGTTCCAACTGGCTGTAATTATTCA
This sequence comes from Diadema setosum, assembly GCA_033980235.1. NCBI lineage: Eukaryota > Metazoa > Echinodermata > Echinoidea > Diadematoida > Diadematidae > Diadema > Diadema setosum. The sequence goes on from CM067060.1 coordinate 35,468,366, forward strand.
AACAGTCGTCAGATTTCTATTGATGTACAAAAGAATTTCACATGTGCATTTATGCCTTTGATGATCGCTGCTCGAAGCCGCCGTCTTGCTGAGCAATCTGAAGATTCATTTTGAACGTTTACATAATATTGGCCATATTTTGCTTATCTATTTATTAAATGAAATGAAATTTCCCTTAATGATAAAGCATGTAAAACAAGAGTCAATCCCGTGCAGAAATTTGTGCAAAAGTGTAAATCAGAGCTGTATCATTTGAAAATGTTTAAAACTGTACCATCCTGGAAAGCCGGTTTTATCACTTTTCCGCTTAATTCCGACAAATAAAACTAACATGGACTAATCTTCAAGTATAATTCTTTATTGATAGATATATCAGATTAATGCCCGAGTATGCCCAGTCGAGTAATTTTCATCTTTATTTCTGCATTTTTTGCCCAATTTCTATTCGCACATCCTCATGTCTGTACCACCTACCTCTTATATGAAGGGATAGCGAAAAGTGATTACCATCACAAAGACATATCTTCCTTAGAAAGTGGCTGGTGATTATGCAATGAAACACGAGTCAATTGTCTTCCTATCTGCGTGGCAGATCCTGTTTGGCACATGCTTCAAATATTTTTTAGCGGCGGCATCGAACATCAAGCAAAGGAAATAAGACAGTTGTGACTCCATTCTCTTGAACCTCCTTGCCGAGACCCTGCATGTCTGCATGAAGATCACGTTCGTCCCATTGATGGGTCCAATTTACAGAATTTCTTCGGCTCGTTAACTCGTTATTGGCTATGTATAGGACCTAGTGGTGAAGACATCGAAATGTGGACGGTAGAGAATGTGATGATTATATGTTATATTGGAGAATGCTTGTATTAAGTTGCAAAAAAGAAAGAGCATGACACATTTTAGTTAACATCTCAATCTAACATTTCATTGTGCATGTATGGCGCTTAATTTTCTTCATTCCTCACAATGTCATCTTGACTGTGAGTATGTTTTCTTTCTTGCTCTCATATTCAGAGAGAACGTCCAAAAGCAACAACTGCAGTAAACATATTATTGATTGCAACTGGACATATGAATTATAGGTCCTGTATGGCATGCTCGTACGACATAGACAATCTAATTCTTGACTTAGAGCCGAAGGGAAAAAATGTAATAAAGCTACCCTTGATTGAATCGATATGAACTCTGGGCAGACATATACCAATTAATTCACCGCCTACTTCCTTGCACCCGTAATTCCCACAAAAATAAATGGCTTTAAGATGAATAGAGGAAGAAAGAGAGAGAGAGAGAGAATTATGAAGTCAAGTGGTTCAACTATTGCCCCTCATCTGCGGACAAGCCGCTTGTGTTCTTCATATATACTCTCATTCTTCGTGGGTCTTCGTGGGTCATTGTCGTGGGTTTGTGGTGAGGCTGTGACGTCACGACGCCCATCGCATTAAAGACATGAAATGCAATAGAAAACAATTGGAATTAGAGAGCCTTGGGCAGCTCAGATCGACATGATAACCATAAAGACGCGTCAAATTTTCCTTCTGCCCTTCAGTGGGTTACAGAAGTCTCAGTCATTCATGTCTCAACTCATCAAATCAAAAGGCGTACTTGTAACATTAAAAAAAAAAACACGATAAAGAATGACATGCACGCTCTACATAAGTGATGGGACAGGAAAACACAGCTCGGTATTCAAAGGAGACTTTCGGAAGATGTTCAGACTTTTGAATTTTAATATCACTCTATAAATTGGTCATACTGGGTACGTAGTTTCAGAATCTATGTGATTGGGATAAGGAATAAAAAAACGTTTTCAAAATTCATTACAAATCACAATGAATAAGGATTGATGACAGAGCAACTTTAGCATAAGAATGCGTGATTCGATGCTTAAGAAAAGCAAAACAAAAGTAGAAAGGTTTCAAAATTTCCACACTGGTGAAGCTGTTAAGCAAGTAGTATTATAATGAAATTACACTTCTTAATATCATTGGTATCATTGGAATATATGAACCTGTTCATTATCCTTGTTCCCTATATTATGTCTGGGGTTTTTCAGAGTATTGGTTTTTCTGCTCAAGGACCATAATAAATGCCACAATTCTATATCATGGCACTATCAATTTATGTACTACATGATGTACAATTATATAATCGTCTGGAATGTCACTTTAATTACGAATAGTGTATGATACTCATAATCAGATAATGAAACGTGCTGGAAAAGTTACTGAGCAGGCAGTTAATTGAAGGGAAATAGCAAATAAAGTACAAGAATATCCCATGTTTATAGTGTTAAAGTTGAAGGGACCGCCGAATGTTTTTCATAAAACATGTGTGTGTGTTTTATGGGGAATCAAGGTTTCAACGAAACGAAACACCCCCTCCTTCGCTTCAACGAGAAGAAGAAGTGTCGGAGAGTCATGGGTTTTGTTATTTTGTATTTTCCGTTGTTTTTATTTTTATTTTTTGAAGAGTAAAAAGTTCAATGGTCTTCTGAGTTAGGTGATCTCGTTATTCTTGTTTTGTGACCCACCACATAATATCACCAAAAAAAAAAACAACAAACAAAACAAAACAAAACTAGACTTGGAATTTGTCAACACTGACAAATTAGGTGATCCGATCTATTGGGAAATCAATGATTTGAGTCCTGATCCCAATAGGCATGACCATACAGGTTTCATCTGTGTTGAGGGGACATTGGCCATGTGATGTTTGGCGTCTCATTTTAATAGAAAATGGAGTCAGACCTGCCGTCTTTGGTACCGAATTCCGTATGCACTAACGAAGATACAGAATGAAGTATATTTGACCTTTGACCCCATTTTGCACACCAAAGATGGCATCTGAACAAAAAGTAGTTATTTTGTGAAATGATTCTTGTAAGATGGTCTTTGCGTGTGCAAAATATGGGAAAGATAGGACAAGACTCCAATTCACCAAGATACACGATAAAACATTTATGACCTTTGACCCTAATTTACATACCCAAGATGGTGTCCGATCAAGTAGTTGTTATTTTATGAAATAATGTACGTGACATGAACTAAACATGTGCAAAATATGGGGGTGATAGAGGCTGTTTTTCTTGAGTTATTGCAAAGAAAGTTGCAGAAAGAAAGAAATATCTCAATACATCGAAGATAAGCTTTAATTTCAACCAAGTTTTTCAGCATGATCCAGACATCGTATGAAAAAACAAAAGGCACATTTCTGATAGCGCAAAGTCTCAGCTACAACATATTAAAATCTGGGAGAAATTTATCAAAGGGTAAGTGAGCTAGTGCTCGATAAAGAAAATCATGTCAACTTTCACATGTAGAAAAATTCCCTCCCATAGAGATAACACGTCATAACGAAGATACAGAAAGAAGTACATATGACCTTTGACCCCACGTTGCACAGACAAGATGGCATCTGAGCAAAAAGTGGTTATTTTGTGAAATGATTCTTGTAACATGGTCTTTACGTGTGAAAAATATGGGAAAGATAGGACATGTATTTACTAAGATACAGGATCAAATATTTATGACCTTTGACCCTAATTTACATACCCAAGATGGTGTCCGATCAAGTAGTTGTTATTTTATGAAATAATGTACGTGACATGAACTAAACATGTGCAAAATATGGGGGTGATAGAGGCTGTTTTTCTTGAGTTATTGCAAAGAAAGTTGCAGAAAGAAAGAAATATCTCAATACATCGAAGATAAGCTTTAATTTCAACCAAGTTTTTCAGCATGATCCAGACATCGTATGAAAAAACAAAAGGCACATTTCTGATAGCGCAAAGTCTCAGCTACAACATATTAAAATCTGGGAGAAATTTACCGAAGGGTAAGTGAGCTAGTGCTCGATAAAGAAAATCATGTCAACTTTCACATGTAGAAAAATTCCCTCCCATAGAGATAACACGTCATAACGAAGATACAGAAAGAAGTACATATGACCTTTGACCCCACTTTGCACAGACAAGATGGCATCTGAGCAAAAAGTGGTTATTTTGTGAAATGATTCTTGTAACATGGTCTTTACGTGTGAAAAATATGGGAAAGATAGGACATGTATTTACTAAGATACAGGATCAAATATTTATGACCTTTGACCCTAATTTACATACCCAAGATGGTGTCTGATCAAGTAGTTGTTATTTTATGAAATAATGTACGTAATATGAACTAAACATGTGCAAAATATGGGGGTGATAGGGGCTGTCTTTCTTGAGTTATTGCAAAGAAAGTTGCAGAAAGGAAGAAATATCTCAATACATCGAAGATAAGCTTTAATTTCAACCAATTTTTTTGACGTGATGCCGACGTCGTATGAAAAAACGGAGGGCACATTAGCGATAGCCCAAAGTCTCAGCTACAACATATTAAAATTTGGGAGAAATTCACCGAAGCGTAAGTGAGATAGTGCTCGAGAAAGATAGTCATGTCAATTTTCATTTCCAGAAAAACTGCACTCCCATAGAGATAACACGTAAACTGGTCAAATTTGATAAGATTACTTTGAATCCATTTTTACGAGGTGATGCCGTCATCCAATCAAAATGCTATTTATATACTAATGAAAGAGCATTTAATAAGCTACAACATACTGAAATTTGGGTGAAAATTGGCAAAGGATAAGTGAGATACGCTCGAGTGAACTTGAAATTTGATGACGTCATTTTGAAAATTTACTTTTTTTACTTTATTAAGAAATTTGATATCTTTTAATCATTTTGCCAGCATTGCCAACCCATGAAATGACATCTACAACTCATCAGCTTTTAGAATATGTAAAGAAAATGGGGGGTCACCGTCCATCCTGACGAGTAAAATCGGATTTAAAATTGGCGGTTTTTTGGCATAGTTCCACTGTATATCGCCATTGACGCGCGCGCGGAATTTCAACTTTGACGGGCTCGTATGACGTCATATTGAGTCGGATTGACTTGAAACTTGGTAGAAATATTCCTTGACATTTCAGGCATCCGATCCGTGTGAAAAAACGGGAAATTTGCTATTGCATATGAGCTGTGCGTGCGTATATGCGCGCGCGCGTACGCGTCCGTCCGATTTTTTCAATTTTTCAAAAAATGCTCCAAATGGTCTGAAACGTGTGCAAAAAAAATTTCAGCTCGATTTGAGCATACAAATATTTTAACGCGCGCGTACGCGCACGTTTTAAGGGTATATATGAATTTTGAGAATATGAGTAGAATCAACTTAATTTGAACTATACGTGACGTAAATTTCATTGAAAATTTCCGTTCCATTAATGAGATATGAATGAGAATGTGTTTTTATATAATGACGTCATAGTGACGTCACGGTCGACTGATCACTTTGATTTTAGTTCGATTGTCGTCTTTCGGACACGATACATATATGGTATAAGTTTGACATTCATAGGCAATGCACTTTCTGAGCTAACCTCTGCACAACTTTTGAGGAGAAATAAAGAAAGAATCAGTACAGATACAGAAGGTGATCCGAAGGATACTCGGATCACCTAAAAATCATTGCCAGTCTTTCGACGCCCTCTTCGGGAGTGTACACATAAGAGCATCACACCTGAAGTTGAAGCTGATATTCTGCAACCGCGAGAGGGGAACGCTCCGTGTATGCTATAGATAGACACATCTACGTGTATAGACAGAGCGAGACATCGAACGCGATTGAACAGGATTCAATATCAAGTCGTGCTGACCTGCATAACACTTTTTTTTTTCATTTTACTTTCTTCTTTCAATTCAGGATACGTTCATTTTAATCATAACTTTATTGGTCTGTCAAAATACAGGAATAGGCCTACATAATGACACAGTACATTGCAGTTTATAAACAGTGATCTAATAAGGAGGGCATGTCCGGAGTAGATAAGTAGTACAGTGTACATGTACCTTGTGTTTGAATGCTATGATATCAAATAAGAGTGTCAATAAATTTGATACAAGAAAATTACTAACAAAAACTACTAACTACTGTCTCGCGTCGTATATGTGTGTGGGTAACTGAATGTCTGTACAAGTGTGTCGTCCTTCTTATATTTTCTCGGTACACCAGTTCAATGAACACCGTCTGGGCATTAGCATTGATACTTATTTCCTATTATTGTCGAAGCCAGCGTATAGCTATATTTTTACAAACGACTTAAGTAATCTATATTCAATATAAATGCTGTAAGAAAATAATGAAACAAACTTGAATAATATATTGCTTACTCATCAATTATCTAGGGATCCACGTCCTACAAGCTTAGCTTTTTTGTGGATCGCTATTTTCCAAAATTGAAGTTATTTTCTGAAAGCTCGCGAAGTATACATGTATACGCATCGTTCCTTCTGATTATTGTACATATGTTGATGTATATAATTTATTTCGTATATTACATGAACCTTTTGTAAAAGTGTAGACAATATAACTTTATGATATGTATACTTTGTATTACGTTTTGATTTTCGTTGATTGGAAATAAACTATGATTGAACTTGAACTTGAAAAAAAAATATACGAAAAAGAATAGAATACACGTTCACAAACTTCAAAGAGATAATGTATGATTATGTATGGGTGTTTATACCTTTGTTTATAGGTGCCTACCATGTTTAAATGACTTGACGTACGGAATATTATATTTAGCGTATGAAAAGAAAAATCAACAGTTCTGGCATATCTCACTTTTTATAGCGTGTTGATAGCGGATATTCTCTAAATCGCATACTTCAAAAGTGTTGATGGATAATGTAAGTTGGTAAGGTAAGTTGTTGGGGGTAGTGAGTTCCACGGTTTTGGACCAATATAACGAATATTATACTGGTATGACATTCTTCTATGACCTGTGATATATAGACAAGCCGATGACCGTGTGCCGTAATTATTGAATTGTTGAGGGGGAAAGATAAAAACGAGACAAGCCAATGTAAGAATTTTTCTAATCAGGGCGTAGTTTGTGTGTGTGTGTGTGCGTTGTTACCCAGTACGCCACACCCTGCGACCAAATCAGGATTCTATATAGGGTAAAAATTTAGGTGTTCTGGGAGAATGCAGACTCCATTTGCGATGCTTGGCATCTAGCTGTGTAGCTTCAATGGCACATCTCTATTTGAGTCTACGACCTCTTATAGACAACAGAAATAACCAGAGGTAGGTGTACATCATCGTCTTATTTACGGTTCGATGCGCAGCAAGCTAATTCATCTTACGACTGTTGTGACAGTTGGCGGGCATTGCATATATACGGCGCAGAAGATTTGCGTTCAATTTCTGCTCTCATCACCCCTTGCACATCATCAATAACGACTACAACATTATGAACAACATGCCAGACAAAAAGCCCCCCCCCCCCCCACAAGAATGGCCTAATGAGCAAATCAAGACCCAAAATAAACGGAACCCAAGCATGGATGCAATCAGTGTGTGCTTTTCGTCTGCCTAAGCCGTCGCTCTTTTCAGCACACATAAAAAATGCTGCACATGATGGATGAGCCCTGCTCATACTCGATTGAAGGTTGTGCATTATTTGTTTTATGAAACACTAACGAGGACATTTTCGTCAATAGACTGCACGCACTGAAAAATTCCGAACATATCATACATACCGAGATGTTTCATCTTAAAGTATACACGTTCATTTGAGTCACTGGAGGATTGCGAGCAAGTAGGCCTACCTGATCGCCAGTTTGAAAAAGAAAAGAATCAAGAAATTGTCACGAATGACTTTTAGATGAGGAGGATTAAAGTCTCAAAATTAAACTCTTTTAGTTATTTGCAATGATTTTATTTCGACATAATTACCAGTTAGAATATCAACATTTCCTTTTTACATTCGTGCATGATCTTGTCAGACTTAAGACAAAAATAATCTGGGAAAATTCAAATTAACGATTCACCCGCACTTTTTTTAATTGTATTTCACTATGTGTCAACCGCAAAATAAAATTATAGATGTCTTCGAAAACATTATTAGTTATTATTAATGCCTTTTCCCCCGCTATGACGGTCATCGTACAGAAGCCAACTAACAAACAATAATTATTACAGAGAATTCGCAGTCTACTAGGGGACTAAGTAATGTCTCCGAGGCGTTTTAATCATATCGGTCCCCTTTGATGTAATGGACGAAAGCCCGTCAATTCTCAGTACCCTGAGGGTCTTAAGGAAGCAAATGAATAATGTCTCCAGATAAAAAAAGACGATAACAGAAACGAAAGCAAAACGAAGAAAGACTTGCCACTATATGCCGCGCCCATGTAGTGTTAGGGATACAAGTGAGTCTCATGGCCGAGGGAGTGTTGTGATGGAAGCAAAATTAATCATATTTTTTGTTATCATCATTTGGCTTAAGCTATAACACATGCAGAGAGAGCATGTAAGAGAGATGGATCATCACCAAGAGATAGATAGATAGATAGACAGACAGATAGATAGATAGATAGTTTGATAGATAGATAGATAGATAGATAGATAGATGGATAGATAGATAGATAGATAGATTGATAGATAGATAGATAGATAGATGGATAGATAGATAGATAGATTGATTGATAGATAGATAGATAGATAGATGGATAGATAGATAAATAGATAGATAGATAGATAGAGATAGAAAGAGAGACAACCACGAATACACTCCTTCCCAATCCCTAGCATTGCTGATGGTGTATAACAGCTGGTATAATGTGGATTAGATCCTCCGGGAGATCAATGCTTGCAAAGAAAAGGCTGCCCCGGATGGAATGATCATATGAATATGACATTATATAGCTATTATACAAACATATGCATAATCGTATGTACACACACACACACACACACACACACACACACACACACACACACACACACACACACATATATATATATATATATATATATATATATATATATATATATATAATATATATATATATATATACTATACTGTATTTTATATGCCTACATTATGATACAGATATATTACACAAGTAATAACGAAAGGATATACGTTTGAAATTTCAATTTCAATTTCAATTTCAATTTATTTTCATATTTCTCGATGAAAAAATACATCAAATATAATAAAATTAAATAAAGTACATGATATCAAGCTGGAGACATACATAAAATATTGCAAATATATAAAACATATAGTGGTCGATCTATGAAGTTTGATATACTTTCTTTCCCTGTAGAAAAGACAAACAAACAATGTATTTATTATGCATGTTTTCCCTTCTCCCAGAAAGGCAAAGGACCTATCTTTAATAATTTCACACTGAAGAATATAAATGATGCTTCATTTTTGTCACATCTACACCAGGCTATGGAACCCTTTTTATAGCCCCATAGCACAAGCAATTACTGAAGGCACTTTATCATTGGCACAAGTGCATTCATCTACGACCCCAAATTAATTGCCTCTCCCAATATTGTAATATCAAGATCAAAATAATTTCCAGGTTGGAATAGTTGAATTTGATAGAAGTATCCATGTAGTGTCTTTTCATATACAGGATGCATCATACATTGTATAATGTTACTGGCAGAGAGTTACGTACAGCGCAACAATAAAATTAAGTCATTCCATCATGATGAAAATTTTGGTAACTTTCTTCGATTATGTTTTTACGATAAGGCATCAGATGATGTTGTTGCCATACTATGGACTGACAATTTCTCCTTTCACGTATATATTCGTCATTTCTGGCTTCATGAAAACCTCATCGCGAATATCCCGTGATGCCTTGCGTGATGATAATGAAGGTGATTTTCTTTCAAGAAGTCGTGTCGGTTGGGAACAGAGTCAGCAATCTCATCTCGCGACATTTTCCAATTAACGAAAGTTTACGACCATCTGTCAAATCAGCGTAGCATCGACAAGATCATCTGCCGCAATCATAAGCAGTAATCCAATTAGTTTCGTAATTTGCGACGTACTGTATGACAGGTCGATGCGGCCAAATTTAGTAGCTTTCTCGGTCGAACCAATAACGACTAGTAGTTTTTCAATCTGCCACGTTTTCGTCCTTCTTTTTTTTTCATCTATGTCATCAGCTTTAATATCTTTTTGCTAAAATTCAATGAGATCCTCAGACTTTGTGATGTGTACCAACTCGAAGCGCGCCGTAATTCAGAAATAACTATTCAGTTCTAGACCACCCCTATGCATGGATATGGCAACACAAACCCAATGATCACTATGAAAACCAACGAGTCATTCATTTTGTCATTTGACCAGAATGATGAAACATCAAAAGGCGCACGCGCATAGAGAAACGTAGAGACCATCGTAATTATCAATGTTCAGTTTACTCGCGGGGTTTTGACAACCCCGCAATTTGCAACCGCAGCAACGCTTAAATAGGAATCAGAAAAAATATCAATACTTTCAACTACGACAGAACTCCCTCCCCCGCCCCCCTCCAAAAAAAAAAAAAAAAAAATCCAAATGAACAAAAATAATTCAAAGTGACAGATAATATCCAATCATAGAAATATACATCATATTATTTTCAATATTAAAGACATTGAACAATGTAGCTAAAATGAAAACTTCCACATCACATTGCACAACACTATCGAATTTGTAAAAGTAAAAACGCTTTGAGACTGTAATACTCAACTTTACACTTATTGCCTAACAAGAGCATTTGATTCGAATTGTCAAAACAACAGAAGTATAACTGTTATCTGTTGAATTAATCAAGAATGACTGCATCTGCGCTAAGATGGGAAATTACTGTAGCATATTTTGTCAAATTCTCGCTTTGCCTTCTTTTTTAATCATCGCCTCAGATTAGTTTCAGCGCACCTTGCACATGATGTGTCGACGCATTGGACTCATGTAATGAACATAGAGCTAAGCAATCACCCATCTTGCATTAACTGTGATTTGTATTTTATGGTACGCTGTCTATCTTTTATACAAGATAAAATTACAAATAATTCGTACAAATCAATGGTATGTCTTTAAATGTAAACGGTCGAAAGCCCTATTCAGCAATGCCAACGTGGCACCTCTGTGTTGGAGGAGTCTATAAAGGAATGATCTAGGTACGGCATGACAAAACGGAAAAAAATGATAACCCATTAACCGTGTGTACATAAGTGTACATAAATCCACGGAACACAGCTCTTTAGTAAAGACAATCAATATGTATATACAGCGTTAGAGATCGCATTAATACATTTAGTCGGTAGTTGCTTTGATAACTATTGCTTTATATTGCAAAATTAGGAAAGTAACTTGATCAGAAACAAGAAAAAAAAATCAGTGAATTTAATAGAGGAAGCTGCAATGAAAAAAAAAACAACTTTTTCTGCAGTCGATGATTCCTATTACAGGCATGGTTATTAGATTTAGTTTGATTCCATTCAATAATGATTAATGAAACGAATGTCTGCAATGAGGCACTGCAAACCCATTCAAATTTTTATAGAGTAGTTAATCACCCTGATAGTCAGCTGATAGTGTAGCTTTCCTAAGCTTTCCTAAATGCATTAGGTGCGTTGTGTAGATGATCCATTTTGTTTGTTAATGGGGGGAGGGGGATAGTCGGAATTAAGTTCGAGTATTAAAACGGTAATTGCTCGAATGGACGAGACAATTTTTCATCGTGATAATGGACTCATGGAGGTGAATAAGTAAGAAGTTGGATACAGAATACGAGTTCTCATAGCCCATCAGTATGTATATGTCTATTCATGTTGAGAGAGTTTAATGGGTCTGGTCGCTATAGGCCTAATTGGTTGGATTTATCCTGTGTTCGTTTTATCCTTTCAAACCGCCCTCTATGTTATACCAGATGTCCCCATCCCTTCCCCCTTCTGCCCCCCTCCTGCCCCCATTGCCGTTTTCCTCACTCCTTATCTTAACAATGCCTCTCGACGAAGCTCATTGTAAACTATCGTATAGAGGTACGGTGGCATAGTGGATGAGACTCTTGGCGTTCAATCTTAGGTCCCGAGTTCGAATTCCACCTACGACCTTGGTCAAGATTTTGTTTGTTTGTTTTGTTTTTGTTTTTTGTTTTGTTTTGTTTCGGTGTTTTCTTAGCCACCATATGCCCCTGTTGACCCAGGTGTATGAATACATATACCTAGCAATGCTGGGGTTAATGACAATAAAGGCGGAGCCCTCTGGTAGAGCAGTGGACACACTGAACATCCTGGATAAAGACCTTAATAAAGTTTAAAGATCGCAAAGTGCTTCCTATCATAACCACAGCCGAACCGCACTTACTACTTTGTTGACGACAATGTTATCCATGCATTCCAAACACACATAAAGATAAGTTACCTGCAGTACGATGCTGAAAGCATCCGAACATTCTCCAAGGGCGAGGGGAGGAAACAGCCAAACACTCCAAATCAAAGATATTCACTGTGATACGAAGGCTCTTCAGTCTTCACGATCAACTATTTATCGACTTTTGGGTCCTCTGCGAGATGGCTGATGACGTAGTTCGCACCACTCATCCTGAAACAAACAAACAAACAAACAAACAAACAAACAAACAAACAAACAAACAAAAAACTCAGCATTTTGTATGCTCTCCCTTAGAGGTTTTATTCGTCGTCTTATCGAATAAAATGTGTGTGTATGTGTATGTGTATGTGTCTGTCTAGGTGTAGGTGTGTGCGTATATCATGCGTGTGTGTGTGAGTCTCTTTCTATGTGTGTGCGTGGGTGTGCTTATGCGAATTGCATGTGTGTGTGTTGTGTGGTGAGGTGTGAACGTACATAATGCAGTATGTTGCTGGGTGTGTACGTTATCAACATTCATGAAAACGCTAATAACGTGTGTAAGGGGGAATACTAATACTTTCTTAAGACTGTATCTGCGTTAATCAAGCCGTATGAAATTTTTCTTTCAGTAAACCCTAAAAATAATTATCTCATGCGTTAATACAAACATCGATGGAATTGAAATGGGGAGGGCTGAACTCTTTTTAGCAGAGGACTCACTGACTTGTTTATCAATGTGCATTTATCTTGTGAAAAAACAAAGGAAAAAGCTAATGCCAGCTAACTTTACCTTCAAGGATTTAAGAGAGTACACCTCATGCTCCAAATATCGGATGTATATTCATGATGCGTGAGCATGAACGGAAGCAGCGATTCAAATTTCAGAGGAATTTTTCTTCAAGGACAATGTTGCCTTGAATGAAGCGTTGAAATTAAGGCGCCAGATCTGAGAGCGTAGTAGGGACGTGAGGTTTGAGGTATATGGCTGTATGGTGCGGCAGTTTGAATGTCAGTATTATGTGCAGTCTTGGGTGGTGTTATATGAAGCCCTCGAAATAGAGAGTTAATCGCTGCCACCCCCTTCGAGAGCAGAGTATTATGATCATCTCTATCAAAAGAACTATAACAACTGACAAAAATGATTTCTCCTAAACTGATTAGCAGAGCACGTATGTAGCTAAAGAAGTCATGGCTTTTTTTTTTCCTAATGTGAAATATATTGCAATTTACACTAGGCGCAGGTGAGGATATAGTAGCTACTGCTCAGGGGGAGTCATAGTTTCTTTTATACCATGAGGTCTAATCTTCTGTTTCATTGGACGGTTATGAGGTAGAGGTTTTGGTGTCTTTGTTATGATCATAAGTGTTGTCCAAATTTCGTGGAATTGCAATTATGCTGACTTTCAGTGATCTAATTACAATCGTTTCACTGACGCCTTCATGAAAATTAGGAATTTGACGGTTGGGCATGCACACTTCTCCGCACGCATTTTGTGGAAACAAACAAACACACAAAACACATGCAGACACAAAGACACACATACACACATGACACATGCACACACTTCATTGCTGTATATCGCACTTTCTAGACATTCGTATCTTAGATCGCACGAGGGAACAATCAATGCACAGAAAGGAAAAGAGTAAAATTGACCAAAAAAATAATAAAACGAACCTCATAAATGAAAGGATTTCGACGAGAATAACATCATCAAACTATCTTGACAGGAGCAACCGATTGCGGAGTGTCCAAAGATTGCCATGTTCACTTCCTAAAGTGTGATGTACATGCGTTGTAATTAATCATTTACCCATGCTCATGCTTACTGATGCATATGATTATATTCGTAACAGACAGTTCACATTTCTCTTGTGACATTTTTTTTTTGCCCTTAAACACTTTAATTATATTCTTCTCAAGAATGAAATGACGATAATGGTGTTGATAATATGCGATCCTACAAATGTGTACCCCTACGAACTGATGGTACGTGATGATTTCATGCCATTACAATTATATCCTGTTTTCCTTATGAATACACGTATGCTTTCTCTACCTAAGTGATAGATTTAAATAATCCTGTAGATGTAATAGCAAGGAGGACTCTCAGATCTGTCATAAGAATTCGATTTATACTTATATTTATAGGTAAAATCTCTGTGGCATTAAAAGGCCTCATACATTACCCAGACATAACTCTTCTGCTATACCATAATCGATTCTATTAGATCTAAATTTCGTGGAAGGAGAGCTGATAATGTATACCTCACACGGCGCCTAATGTTTTATGACTCGACGATTAACCACAATTTTCCTCTTCGAGGCGCAGACAGTGAGAACTCTCCGTTCATGTCCACATCGTTTTCTGATGAAAGCAAACAGAATACGAGGCAAACGGCCATCCATCATATTACTAGCGAGAAACAAAATATCTTGACGACAGACAAAACCAACCAAAGGCCCGCGCGCGCCAAGTGGGGGGCAATAGCACCCGCTCGTCTGCAAAATAAGGTGGGTAAATTTGCCGAACGTGAAATGGCGGGGAAGAAAAAACAAAAAAGGGGCAAGACCGTCATAAGGAGAGCATTTAGAAATGGGCAGCAAAATTGGGCCGCGCTCAGAAGGCTTTCTGGTCCGCCAGACTTATTAAAATATCCGGGAATCAAATTGAAGGAGAGAACTCTCGCTTCTAGGCCTTAACACTGGCTCGCAGTTGAACCCCTTGAATTCGGGACGGGGAAAGAGAGAGAGAGAGTGAGAAAAAAAACCCCTGTACCTTGAAGTGTTAGAAATATAATCAGGAATACACACTCATGGGGATACACAAGAAACAGAAGGTCTTGTTCAGTGATACACACTCACATGCGTGCATGTATGTATCCGGGCGGCAATGCTAACAGAGCGGCGCCTCCAAACCGAGAGGACAGTGCATAGTTTAGAAATAAATGTTCCTCACGAGATCGCGAATGAGCTACAGGTCTCCGGTAATCGATATGTTTAAACAGTAGGTTCGTCTTATCGCAAAGACGGCTTTGGGGTGATCCAGGGAACGATTTATTTGAGCTGAGTGGGCGATTCTTGCTTTAAAAAAATGGAGATGGGGGCTCATAATGTTTGCCCGTCTATGTCTTCTTTTTGCTTTTAATGGAGAATATAAGTTTAAACCACAAAGGGACATAGGGAAATTAATATATTTCAAAGAATGGGAGAAAAAGAGATAGGTAGATAGAAAGATAGAAAGATAGATAGATAGATAAATGGAGAGAGGGAGAGTCAAAGTCATTCTACTTCTCCGTTGTGAGGCTGAACTTTTCTATTTTGTCCATAGTGATCTTATTAGGTCTCTCAGTAAAGGTCGGAACATTTTCCTTGCAACTCCCGTCGCAGTAATCTCCACTAAGACATTCTTATATAGCTTTCATCCCTTGCAAAGACACTCAAAGACACAAGGGTAAACGTTTCACACCTCTCTGACTTATTATATGCTTTCATACGGCTACTAAAAATCCATTATCAGGTCTTTAGACGGCGTAACCGTAAAAGTGCAATATCTCTTGTTTGCACTCTGTGCTTTTTAGAGTCCTTGTTTCCCCATTGCATCTCGGGCGTAGGCGCGAAGGAAAAATGCAACTTTACTCATTTCTGCTTCTCCCCTTTTTGGATTTTAGAGTGCAAGTGCATTTTGCTAACATCAGTTGAGGAAGCCAGAAGGAATATCCTCCTGAAAGCATGAAAACAGTGGCAACGAAATGGATCTGTTGTTTTAATTAAGACTCCCCTGTAACGCTCCTTGACAATCTAAAAGTGCATGGAGCTGACTATCTTTGGGGGGAAAGAGTATTAAGCCTTTATAATAGATGCCGATATTAAGTCGTATCTCTCTCGTGTGTCATTCTTTGCAAACTGGCAAATATATCAAAAGAATCTAATCTGTTTTTGGCATTCTGCGGGCTTATCTCATATTAGTGCATGATTTATCGTGGAGCAGACTATTGGGCGTGATTTATTCCGCATCCGTTGCTTAGTAACCCCTCCCTTAGGTTCTCGTGGAGAGAGTTTCGGGGCATGATCGATAACGAAACGCTCAAAGAATGTTCACGCCCTGTTATTTTCCCCTGGAGCATCATCAGGAGCGCTTATAGGTGTCGACAAAATTCTAGGAGTGGTGTTATCAACATCATTAAGAAGTGCAGTTGAGGTTCTTTCTGGTCTCAGCAGAGTAATGATATTAACAAAATAAGAACTCACTGACATAATTAAAACGCGAGCTCATATAGCGTTATCTATCTGTCTATAGATTCTCTGTGTCCCGATGAAAGGTATAAATACAGTATTGGTTTGACAGCTACTAGCTACTTTTCAGAAAATTTTGTGTTTTATTTTTTTCTCCTCAAGAATGTAGTAATTCATCAAATAAATGACTTACTTTATCGTGTATTTTGGGTGACATGTCTGCAAATCCCAAGAATTTGTATTTATAATTACTCTGGTTATAATGGTTATGAGCATGAAAAACCCATATAACATGATCTCATCAAAACTTTTTTGTTCCCAAAAAATAAATTCCTTGAATTAGTAGAAAAATATGCTCAATCAGTACAAAGGGATATGCTCTACCTACACTTCTCTGCAATCATTTCAGCGTCAACGCGCCTCAAATCGTTGTGCAATCAATACGCTCCAACGCCCAACCTATAGACCTCCAAAAATGTCGGAGATTTCGCCCTTCGCTCGGCGCTGTGTGTGCGTCTCGACGCTCGGCGTTGACGACCTCATCAAAAGTCGCGGACATGCACTCTCTCCGCACGCTGACGCCACTCCACGCCGTCCGCTCGGTGCGGCAAACGTCCCACACGTGCTGTGGACTATTGTAATCCAATTTCACCATCCACTGGGCATGGAGTCACATTGATTACTATCCGACAGTTCGCGCGAAATTAAATTTGCCGACGGTTGGCGGGAAAAATAATAGATGCGTAAAAGAGCGGGAAGAGCAGCACTTCGGCTTTATTAATGCAAATTTCCAACTGTTCATGATTGCGATTTCTTAGGCTAATCTAGCTGGCTCGGAGTAGCTTCCACTCTTTAAATTCGAGTAGGTTATTACCCCCCCCCCCCTATACACAGCACCCACCGCGTCCGTTTAATAATCAAAGAAAACTGTCATGTGATTATGTATCAGGGACTCGAGATGGCTGTGTACACGGGTAATGGCAACCAAAAGGTGAGTAAATGGGCATAGTTTATATCAGGATGGTCGGTACATTCTCGATGTAGTAATGTTCGATGTTTGCGATATTGACATGAGTGAGTAAAAGTGGTAGGGGAAAAAACGGTAACACACAAACACACACACACACAGAGGCAAACTACACAGTACATACATAAACGTCATCAGTATTAGTCCAGAGAGAGAGAGATAGGTGGGAGAGAGGGGAAAAAAACCTGTAGAAGTATACAAGTATTATTATAAAGTGAGTATGTAGAAATATGCGGTTAAGCTGTCAGTATAATCATTTATGACCACATTCCAAACATATCTCCAAAAGAAGAGAAAATGCATTAAAAGTATTATAGTATTAAAAGTATATAGTATTATTGCATTAAGGCAATGTTCGTTATTAAGTCATAATCCGAAAGTGGAGATAAACCGAAAACAAACAACACTATAGCACACACATAGTGAACACACAAGCACAACCATATCCATTCAATGTGTTTCTGACATGACCGCTATCTGTTGAAGTTAGTCAGTATCTTAGTTGTGACTGTATCATGAAATCACATTCAATATAACTTATGTGTATGTCATGTTATGTAATATAAGAATATTGTGGTGTAATATGAGATATTCTACGGCATATCAAAATGAATGTTATGTCACATTGCATGTGACACAAAAATGTGGTCGTGTAATGAGAGAATCTGAGGCAAAGATACAATAATGATAATCTGCAGACATAGGTATCTGATCTAATCAAACGTGAACCGTATTAAGCATGCCGTCCGGTAGGTTTACTTCTTCAGGAGATATGAAACTAGCCACTGCTTCGCAGTTTGAGGTATACGTTCAGCCCTATACTCGAGTGAGCATCACAAGCATTGGAATATAGTGGCAAAATTATATTTAGTTCAGGAAAAGGAGATTCTACGTTGCCAACAGAAGGCATGCATAAGCGTATAATCATTCTACATAATGGTGTGTACTGGATATGCATTTTTTGCTTTCTTTTTCTGACAAACCAACTGGAGACAGTACGTATACATGTACGTACGTATGTACGGATGTATATATATATATATATATATATATATATGTATATATATATGTATATATATAAATATATGTATATATATATATATATATACATACATATATATATATGTATATATATATATATATATATATATATATATATATATGTTTATATACATATACATATATATATATGTATGTATATATATATATATATATATATATATATATATGAATAACTGCAATAGATTTCTGCTCGGAGTCCAAGAAAGTATTGATTCACAACAGTAGTTCATAATTATGAAAACTCCTTAAACACATAATATTGACGAATTTTCGCCCATATAGGGCTTTGTCAAGTCAATGGGCATTGACTTGACAAAGCTCTATGGGCGAAAATTCGTCAAAACTACGTCTTTCACGGAGTTTTCATTTGAACTACTCTTGTGAATCAATCAATCAATATATATATATATATATATATATATATATACTTATATATTATATATATATATATATATATATAATATCATATATACATATATATATAATATACGATATATACATATACATATATGTAGGCTATATATATGTATATATATTTACATACTTATCATATATAAGTAAATATATGGGATAGGAAAGAAGAAAGAGAAAATGACGAGTAGTTTTGAAATTCTTCCTCTTGTTCCTCCTTTGAATATATATATTATTATATATAAACAACATCATCAATTCAATTTGTGTACCCCACATACCGAATGAACATTAAAAAGTACAGCAAAAAGATCGAATCATAATCAAGTCAAAAGCATCATATATATTAGAATGTCGTAACTAGCCATATGTAAGGGAACATATCGTTGAGTCATATCAATAGTGTCAGAAATGTTCCTGAGGATATTGCGCGCATCTTCTCCGAAAGACTTGGTAATGTCGGGCGACACACAATAATGATGCCCATGCGGAAATGACAGCATGAAAAAAAAAATGTATTGGGGGGGGGGGGAGAACGGGAGAAAGGAGGAAGAAAAGATGGAAAACGAATATGACAAGTAAGGAGGAGAGAAGAGAGAGGAAGATAACGAGAAAAAAAAAGAAGAGAGAGAGAGAGAGAGAAGAAGAAAAAAGAGATGAGAGAGAAGGAGTAAGTGAGTAGAGCAGATGTTTGAGTGTACTACAAGGTAAAGGATGAAGGTAATGGACTAAGAGTCAAGCCAAACAATAAGCAGCGAGATGTCCAAAGACAGATACATAGGTACTATATGCGAGGGAGAGAGAGGAAGAGAGAAGGAGCGCAGATGTTTGTTATGTTTGTGTTGAATACATACAAGGTGAGGTCGAAGACAACAATACCATATTGATAGTCTAAGTCTATCCACAGGAGAAATTTCTCGAAAGAAAATAGATACATAACTTCTTTGAAAATTAAACTAAACTATTATTACATAGTGTCTTTCTTACAGAGTGTTAAGTTACCATCGACAATTGATAATCTTTTGTTAATTGCATTCGTCATTTCCTTCATTACCTGCACAATCCCCAGGAAATCACTCTTTCACCATTGTCTTTTTTTTTTTTTTGTTGCAGCCTATCCTCCGAGACCTCACCGGAGTAAAGGAAACTGATCATCTTCTACCCCTCAGCAAGTTGACTGAAGTAAACAGGGAGAGATAAAGGGAATTGTTAATTGGTTTGGAATCCTTAGTAACTGTTCAATATCCCAAACGCATTCAAGCGGTCTACCGCTGGACGTCAACCACATCCGTGCACTGACCTAGATTGAGGAGGTGTATGACTTCGCAGTTCCTTATTATTCTCCCTCCCCATTACCCCCTCCCCTTCTAAACTTTAAACTTGTTTTGCCACCCTGTGGTGCATCCGGACAAACATGAGGCTGCCGACGGGGGACCTCTGTGATGAATTTCGTAACTAATTATTAATGTCTTGTCCACCGTTGCGGCGTTTCAGCCTGTTTCTGCACTTACCGGGTCAACAGGCGTGAAGCCGAACTATAGCGACAATCGATATCCCAGAGTTGACGATCGATAACACGCGCAAGTGGCGGGAAAACCCTTACTGCTGACAAGGGAATAAAGTTCAAGGCCATTTTTCCTTCCTTTTTATGATGGCAGCATAACACTCATCGCAAACCAATCGAATCAGAACGTGGTCACTGCTCAACGAGATGACGTAACATGTTTAATTACGTATTTCACCTCAACCTTTTGTTCCTTTGTTCTGTTTGTGAGCAGTTGTTGAATAATAGGAACCAGTGGTTTTGATTGAACGGGCTGTTAAACTATTCTCTTCTCGTTAAAATCGTCGCACGTCGCTGATGTCGTATTTCATGAAAGGCATACTTCAATGGAAGAGGGTTGATAATGACGAAGGTTAGAAAGATCTTTAAAAAAAGTAGCATGACGAAGAAAAGGAGAAAAGAAAGAGGGTATTGTCGAAATTACAAAGGGGAAAGGGCAAAGGAGAAGGGTAAAGACGATTTACAAGTCAAGGAATACATGTAGGGCCTATACATTGAGTTTTAAACAATCCGATTAGGCGAAAGGGATGATGGCAGTAGAACTTTAAAGAATTAAACAAGAAAGAATGAAGTGACAAAATGTGATTAAATGTCTTTGTAAAAATCAGAATGGCACAATAATTCGTGCTCAGTTTGGCTCCAAGAAAAAAAAAATAAGTACATTTCACTGACATGAAAATAAAAACTGTTGTACATGTCAGATCTGGGCAGGTAACGTATTTTTTCGTGGTTTATGGGATGGTGACCCATTTCGAGCGACTATAACTCCGCGTAACGTCCCACAAATGAGCTCTTCTACCATTTATAAGAGGTCATTACTTGCACTTAAAAACATCATGTCTTTCTCCTACCTTTCGCTTCACCCTTCCTTTTCCGCTCTACGGTACATAGTCTCTTAGACTTCTCCCCGTCATACAGACACACAGTCACTGCCACACATACTCCCATCAGACGCATAAATACACATAAGGCACACACATACACCAATTATGTACACACGCATACATACAAAGCATGTCATAAGCCGTACACTTCATGACAGTATTCCTTTTTTTATGCCTCCGCCACGAAGTGTCGCTAGCGGCATTATGTTTTCTGATTGTCAGTCCATCCGTCCGTCCGTCCGTCCGTCCTCCCGTCCGTTAGCGATTTTGTGAACAGCGTAACTTAACAACCATTTGAGGTATCCAAACGACTCTTGGCATATATATGAGTGGAAGATGCTGGGCCTAGTAACCTTTGGGTAATCATGCTCATCGACAATTTCTTTGCCAATTGATTTGATTTACTAACTACACTGAATAATCGTGATTCTGTAACCAGTTATCATACACAAAACCAAACCACCAGTCAAAACACGACGATGTATAGGCCTACTAATTGATGTCTCTTATTCTGCTCCGGTAATAATCAAGATTTATCCTCTGATGGCATTCCTGATCGTCATCTAATGTCAGTTCTTTATTTCAACTTCATCAAAATGATTTATGTTGAATGTATATAGTATATAATTGAGGCTTACGTAACAGTTATTATCAACACGAGCACACACACTCGAGCGCACCAAAACTGTATGCAAAACTGTACACACAATGAACAAGATGACAGAAGGTGTTGGCCCATTCTGAGCATAAGTCTGTTTCTGTCGGTCAGTATATCTGTATCTCCTCTCTCTCTCCCAAAGTCCTCCTAATTATGTATTTTGTCCTTACCCCTTATTATATGTCTGTAAGAGAAAATGCAGTACAGATCGAGTGGTGATCTGGGGGCAAGGTCATGGAGACAACTTAAAGGGATGGTAGAGTATTGGTTGAGGTGAAGATTCAGCTTTTATTTGTTTTCTTTTTTGAGATACTTTAGAAACCAGTTTATGAAAGAGCATACAACTCTATAAGAGGAATTTAAAGTTTATTTGATGAAAATCGGTATTGAAATAGCTCAAATATCTGTAAACAAATTTAAAAAAGCGATCCTAATAAAAGGTGAGTCGCACCTTTTATTAGGATCGCTATCGCTTTGTTTTGGATATCGCAGCCATTTTAAAACCAATTTTCATTATCAAAATAAACTGGATTTCTCTAATGATTGTATGCGCTTTCATATTTCATTGGAGGTTTCTCATTATCTCCAATAATCATCATCAAAAAACAAAACAAAACAAAAACAAAAGCAAAAACAATAAAACAAAAACAAAAACAAAACAATAAAAAAAAACAAAAAACATTGGGAACCTGAAGCCCCTTCACAACCGAAACTGTATCATCCCTTTAAATGGAGCGTATAATTTTGGTTGAGATTTAACTTCAGGTTTCTAATTTTTTGGTGAGATGATGAGAAACCTGTCATAAAATTTGAAAGAACAAGTAATTCCAAAAGGGATTCAACGTTTATCTGATGAAAATTGATTTTAAAATGGCTGAAATATCCAAAAAGGAGCATTCCTAATAAAAGGTGGGACCCACCTTTTTTAACGATCGCTTTGTTTTACTTTGTTTCTTGATGTCTCGGCGATTCCAAACCCGATTGTCATCTAACAAACTTTGAATTCCTCTTTAAATGGTATGCTCTGTACTATTTCATAAGTGGGTTCTGGGTATCCCGCAAAAAGTTAAAAGCCCAATTCTCATCTCCACCAATATACAATCCTTTTAAATTGAAGAAAAAAAAATAGATACTGGTCAAGTAGATTCCTACGCCTTGACCACAATCGGACACTAAGGCGAACCTCTAGATAGTCGATTTGGCACAACTTTCCTTTTGTGTAAAGTGAGAAGCCTGGAAGACCACAAATTGTACAATCCAGCTCTGAAATCTAGTACGAAGGTTATACTATATAATCCCTTCCGTCGAGGCATCTCTTTTTATTTCCTTCCCCACTAAGATAGAACCGACCGAGAAGGGTCTACAATCTGTAGTGTCTTCAATTTGTTTTCTTCATGTAGTAACTCAGCGCTCCCCCTTGTCCCCCTATACCCGCCCCTTTCTGTTCTCGATCATGGCATGTATTTTTTCAAAATGAGAAAAATGCACACACAGAGGATCCGCCACGGCTTCAAATTAGAGCTATTGGCTCCCGATAACCCGCCTTAAGTTTCAGCCGGAGCTTCCCGCCATAATCCAGGCAGTGTCAACATAAGACGCCGTGCTTCGGGGCAGGGATTAGGAATTGATATGGGTAAGACTGGAAATATTTGCAACCGTATGTCATGCGTTACACGACCTTCTTCTGCGACGTCCTTCTCTCCAGCTTGATAAAAGAAACAACGATAGACAGAAGGACAGAAGGAAAGAAAAAGGAGAAAAGAGAGAGAGAGAAAGAAGAGGATGGGGGGGGGGGGGGGAGGAGAGGGAAAGAGAGAGGGAGAGAGAGAGAGGAAAGAAAGGGACAGAGAAAACGTCGTAATGGAATTTGTTGCACTACTTAAATTTCCAGCAAAGTCATTTCGTCCACCTGGCAGTCGTCTTTATTACCCACGTGTTTTCTATTTGGGGATATTGCTTTGACATTTTCGTCACTCAGTCTAGCCAATAACTGTAATGACATTATCTTCGGTTTGATTGAAGACGTGTACACGGTAAGAAGAGAAATAGAAACTCGCCATGTCTCTCCTCTAATACAGCCTTTCTTCTCAATGCTTTAAGCTCATTTTGACATATCTCCTGCCCTCTTATTTGATCTATTTCAAAATCGGCATTTCTTAAACTTCCCGCCTCTCTTCTGCTCGTAGTACCATCTTGTTTTTTTTTCTCTTCCAAAGAGCACACTCAGTAGAAGAATCGAAGAAAACATAGAGTGATGACTTCCGTTGAATCTTCGGCGCCGCGATATGTACACCGCTCAGTCATGAAACCGCGCTTAATGCATCTACTAATGGCTCGTAGTTAATAATTCCTACCGACCTGCCCACGCTGTCTTGATTCAATCAAAAAAAGAAAAGAAAAAAAAAGCCAACTCCTTTATCACCGGGTCCCTTCCTCACAAATGTCGAGTTTCCTGTCGATAAAGCAGAGCGCAATTTGGTGGTAAAAAAACGCCCGACGATAGAATGACGCCAATCTTTGATTTTCAATTCTGATGGACATCATCATATTTTTTTTTCTTAGACATCAAAGTCTGAGTTCTAAAGCAATGTTTATTTTCCAGTGTGCAAGACGACTCTCCTCTCTCCCCTTCTCTTTCTATCTATCTATCTATCTCTCTCTCTCTTAAATTGAAGTAATTACAGACGATAAAGGGGAAAAGAGATAGTGAAGGTTAAAGGAGTACCTGGGTAATGTTGTCTAGCCGTCATTGAGCGTATGGATCTGGAGGATTTTGTGGTATTTTGACAATTTCCGCTGTTTGTCTGGAAGACAGTGCTTGCATGAAATTTTATATCTATATATTTCACTTACGTCGTTCTTATGTATCCATTTTTTATTTATTGATCACTTACCTATTCATTATATTCACTGTTTCATTGATTTTAATTTAATGATTTTTTTTTGTTACCATTGCAAAGTTTGCATTGTTTTCTCGTTATATGATCACCCGCACATATCTTATATTTCACTTTATGAATTGTACTTCTTTCGATTTGTTTAACAATATGAACTGAAAAATGTGCACTTTGTATTATGCCCAGTGGAAATGTGCTGTTGTTCATGAAGAAAAATATAGATATATATATTATAATGTATATATAAATGGGTCCCTAGACTATTGCAAAATAATTCCTCCAGCAATATTGAGATCAAATCAACCAATATTATAAGCAGCTCAACATTGTTTTTATTTGAACTTATATACTAATAAAGATAATGATGGAAATAAAGTATTATTGAATTGAACTTGATTGAATTGAAAATGAAGACCCTAATGCATCGCTTTTGTGTTCCTCATAATTTTGGTTTCCTCTTTCATTCCTCTGTCCTTCTTGTAGCTACTTCGCCCGTCATTCGAAGCACGCAGTTTTGATTCCCCTCTGGAGACAGGACAGATAGAGGCACTTCACATGATCGTCATTTGGCTTACCTTTATATAGAAGTAAGATCAGTGTTGTTTTTTCCCCTTAATCACTCAAAGGGAGCCGGCAACGAATTGAGGTTTCTCTTCATATACCCGCGCTGATCGCCTCTGCTTGGAGTTTGACATTGGGCGCTTGGCCGGTTCACCTATGTTTTCAAAAATATGATTTCATCGCTTTCTGTCTTCCGTCTCCCCCCCCCCCCCTTTCTCTCTTTTTTCCTCTCCATCTCTATCTGACAACCTAGCGACAATACAAGTTCAGTTTTAGGTACTAGACACTTCTCAATACGTTGGCCAAGTTTGCGTACTTTAACTGATGCTACGCACGTCGGCCAGACATAAGGTAGTTAGTTATAAAATAGTTATAAAATGAAAATTTTCCAACGTTTATGCCTATTTGACATCCCTCCACTAGTGGCAAAGTAGAAAAAAAAAAGACCTCTGACTCTTGACTTTAAGCCCTGCTTAGTGCTGACGTCCTTAGACAAGATGTTCTTACGCACGATGTCCCTCTGGGTCCCCGGTGGAAATTTGAACCCCTGGCAATGCTGGGGTAATAATAATGGCAGGGCCCTCTGGAACAGCAGTGCTACCGATGACGGAGTTACTTTGGGTGAATAAGACCATTCATTATGATGATGATGGTGATCATAATAATGATAGTAATAATAGCTATTATTATTATTATTATTATTATTATTATTATTATTATTATTATCATTATTATTATTATTATTATTATTATTATTATTATTATTATTATTATTATTATTATTATTATTATTATTACTATTATTATTATCATCATCATCATCATCATTACTACTACTACTACTACTATTATCATCATCTTCATCATTCCTCCGAATTCCACCTTGATATGAAACTGTGAAATGTAAATACAAATGTATGGTCTTTAAAATGAATTGAGAAAAGTCTTCAGATAAAACTAAATTATTTTGATGCCAGCACTATGATTCATTAATGAATGTTTTTGAAAAGCATCAAAGAGTACAATCCTAAGGGATATTGTTTGTCATATTTTCTGCTCCGAAGTAGCTGGAGCTAACTTAAACGTTTGGTCTTAACTTGCCTAATATATGTATATATATATATATATATATATATATATATATATATATATATATATATATATATATATATATATATATATATATATCAAACACAGTGCTTATATAGCGCATATCACTATACCGTGGTGTCTCTATGCGCTTTAAGGGAGAGGGATGAAATTAGAAAGAGGAAATTTAGTGTACAATGTATGTACCATAAATGCAAAACCAAACTCATTCTTAATACTTTTTGAACAGAAATGTCTTGAGAGCAGTTTTAAACTTTAACAATGTGGGAGCTTCTTTTATATAATACGGAACAGAGTTCCACAGTGTGGGAGCAGCATGGGCAAAAGATCGCTCACCATAAAACTTTGTTGTGATAATAGGACATTGGAGAAGATTTTTCTGAGTTGATCTTAAATTACGAGAGGGAGCGTACCTTACCAAAAACTTACTGAGATATTCTGGTGCCATTGAATGCCTGCACTGATAAGTCAGTAGCAGTATCTTAAAAATTATACGTGACTGAACGGGAAGCCAATGTAGCTGCTTCAAAATGGGGGTTATGTAAGAATTCTTCTTCGTGCGGGTGATCAATCTTGCAGCTGCATTATGAATTGCCTGGAGTTTATGTAACTGTGAGTTATAACGTGCGAGATGGACAAGTACGGGCAGGAAAACCTTTCTTGGCGGAAATGCGTGTCTTCATTGAAATTGATTTTTGTTCGTTTTCCAAAAAGAAAACAAAATGATGAAATATATATATATATATATATATATATATATATATATATATATAGTGTTATTTGGTTTTAGCATAGGTTTTGAACACATAGAGAAAGTGTAATCACAATAATATTATGGATCGATGATTCGTACATAACTGTGAGAAATTTGCGTTGTTTATTAACATTATCTGTCAGACGACCGAGTCACGAGCTATTTCACCTGTTCCTCTTAATTAGATACTAGTGCTTTGAACCTGTGGTTGATATGTTGTGCCAGTCATCACAAGATTTGTTAGTAGTAACGAATAGCTTCAGTTATAAAGGTAAGCATACAACATAAATATTTGAGTAAGCTTGTCTATTGTACATCGTAGGATGAATAGGGATGCCGTTTTGACAGAAAGAGAGAGCAGATGTCGTTACATTAGTGACATTCTCGAGTGGCGCCATTTTGAAGGGGAGTTCCGGCGGCGCCACCGAAAACCGCCCTTCCTGATCATTGCTGTCGAAGCGCGCTTTTATCTGTACTCTATTCTTCATCGTAACAGTCACCAGATGCTCGCTACGTTTTGGCGCGAGGACGGCAGTGTTCCTTCATTAGAATATCTTGTCACAAAGCCTTGTAAAATCCTTGACAGGCCTATCGGTATTCAGACCAGGGAATTCTAAACATCGCCCCTGTATAGCTGATGGCAGACGCCTCAACGCATTAACACTTAATGAGATCCGCGTGCTGTTCGCTGTTGATTTGGCGGGAAAAGCAGAAGGCATCGTCCGACATCAAACTACTGATCAAGCACCAGCAATGTCAAGTTCAATGTAGCAGTTAGAAATATTCAAGGAAAGCTAAACAGTCGCCGTCAGGGGCAGTGGAAGGGGGGGGGGGGTACTGCAGCCCCTCCCCCTATATAGACTTTGGGCTCATACAAAAAGAAAAAAATGAAGAACCAAAATTCGAAAACAGACAAAATGTATACGTGTGTGTAATGTATATTCATAAACATTAAATAAGAGACATAAACATACTTATATGTGTTATGTATATACATGAACATTGAAGTGATAAGATATATATATATATATATATATATATATATATATATATATATATATATATATACATGAAATAATGTCGATAGATAGAAAGATAGATAGAGAGACAGACAGACAGACAGATAGACAGATCAACCGACAAATGAGAATTTTACAGGTATGCATAGGATGTAATGTATGCATTAGCATAACGCTGATCGTCATCGCATAACATTAATTTCACGGGCTGAGAATCTAAACTACCTACGAATCTTGTTGAAGTATGTATATCCTATGCATACACCGACGGCGACGTGGCGCCACCCGACGGCCCTACGGAGGATTGAACAGAAAAATCAAAATGCGCTTTCACTCAGGTGTAACCATCGATCGCCCCGTTCCCAAATAACTTCGACAACAGACGCGCAGAGCATCTCTCAAGCTGCTTTCTATTTCTTCTCAGCATTTCTCTCATTCCATGTTATTCCGGGACGACGGGTATACGGTAGCAGCTCATGCGGACCAACCAAGACACGATGGCCAAGAAAGACAACAAGAGCAGACGTGCGTGATGCGCTGTCGGCAATGTGCCTCGTCTTTCAGCTGGGGATTCAGTTCGTGTTATTTCTTAAAACAACGCCATGCGTACGAATATCTCACTCGGCCTTCGGTCATTCTGGCACAGTGCGGTTAGTGGAACGATTCAGGCCGGCATTGTCCCGATGCAAGGTTTCCCTCTCTATCCCCTATACTCCTCGTCCTTAATCCATTCTCTGGTCATGATTAAGTTACGAAAAAGGCAGAGTTCAGGTGTGCTGTGAATCCAACCACTTTTGAGCATAGACTGTAAACCTTATATACTGTATGCCAGAATAAATAACCACGTGCTTTATTACGGTTGAGAATACAAAAACAACCACGGCTCTTATCCTCTAAAATAACACAAGCAAAACTACAAAGGTGGTATAAACGATCCTTCCACTCTTTCAGACAGAAAACTTCTGATTTGCTCATTATTATCAAAGCTATTTGGATTCCACGTAAAATTCCACAAAAAAGAAGTTTTCTCGTCACGTTTTCCTTCATGTTTTATGATTACAATAGCCAGTAAGCTGCAACCTATGAGAAACATTGACTGATAATGTTTCATCTCCTAAACTGGAGGACTATCGCTATATTGTTCTTAACTGAAAGTACGTTGAATTACTGATATTCCCTGCATAACTTTGTATTCTGACATCGCAAATCCACCTTTTTCTTAGAAAAAAATATTATGGACCTGGAAGGAAGAAGGCCACTCATGAGGACGTATAACTATTTTAGAGTTTACCAGGCAAATAATGTTCATCTTGCATAACCAAAACGGTGAACAGTGCTGGACTTCTCGGATACACTTTAAGATTGAGTTAATTTAATGACGTAAAAAAAAAGAGGGGAAGGCTTCGTGAGGAGGGATGTCGATGAGTAGGAAAAACAGAGTAAAGAAAAAAGTGACAGAAGAATAGGAGGTAAGAGAAGACTTGAATCAAAGGTTGAGTTTTTTTTATTTTTTTATGGTAAAGATCTCTCTTAAGTGACCACCAACGATGCAACTGGAAATTCCTCGGTGAGATGAATATTGTAACGACGGTATTTCAGTCAGACAGTTTAAACAGTGTCATCATGAATTCAACGAGCAACACTTCAAACAAAGGCAACCTATTGTTATATTCGAGGTTATTGAAAATGTCATCTTTTCCCCTCTCCATTGATTGGAAGTTCCTCACACGTCGCACCTGGAAGTGGTGTCACCATAGCATTGATTGAAGATTCGTGAGGGGGGGGGGGGGAGAAGAACATGCATTATAATATCAATTGCTCTTTTCTGTAGAAATTGATTGATCCTACAGTAGGCTCGATGTCAATTACGTGTCACTGACAAGCTTAAACCTGAGTAGTTGTAGCCATGGGGAAAGGTTTCTTTCTTTTTTCTTCCATGCTCTTGGTGAGTTTTGACCTGCACATATATATGAAAATTGTTGTTCATGATTGACAGATGCGATATGAGATAATCTAATAAACGGTGAGGAAATTTGTCATTCAACCAGATGTAATCACGGTAGGAGCGTAATTGAGGCAAGTAAAGGGAATGCGGATTTTGACAGCTCGGGAGAAAATGGCGAGCAATATGGACCCGTCTCCTAGCAACGCGTACTGTCACGACAACAACGTCTTTT
This sequence comes from Diadema setosum, assembly GCA_033980235.1. Taxonomy (NCBI): domain Eukaryota; kingdom Metazoa; phylum Echinodermata; class Echinoidea; order Diadematoida; family Diadematidae; genus Diadema; species Diadema setosum. The sequence continues at coordinate 35,498,946 of CM067060.1, forward strand.
ATCATGCGCTAGAGAGAGAGAGAGAGAGAGAGAGATCGCCGTGGTTCGTTCGTCTCTCCTTAAAATAGTCGGAATTCGATTACAAACCATTATCGCGAATCCATCAGTCAACCTTACACGTCTCTAGATAGTTGAATTCGAAACTCAGACGTGGTTTGCCCGAATCGGAATCGCCATGAAAGACGCCGGTTTTGTGATCCAACCGGTGCACTGGGATGTTGCTTGGGAAAAGCAAAGCTAGACAGACCAACAACAGGAATAAATGCTTCTTCTTCTTTGTTCTCTTTGTCTGCGTTTTTGTGCTTCTTCTTCCTATCTTGTAATTTTGTTTCTTCTTACTCCACTTTTTCCTTCATCCGATCTTCCTCTTCGTAGTGCTTCATCTTCTTCTTTTTTTTTTCCAGTTTGACACTTTTTTCATCATGAATATTGTGTTTTTACGGAAAAGTCACCGTGAACAAAAGAAATGTTTGGAGTTGGAGACGGCCGAATATACTGTTTATATCACGATAATGCTTGAAAATGCCTCAGGGTGGAACAGTTCACCTGGCTACCCACTGACTCTGCATACAAGGCCGTGGTGTAGCAATCTTACTTAGCGGGAAAAGAGATGAGATTGGGACGCGCCGGGCACATGGCGTATGATCGGAGTAAGGTAAGGACTCTGACTGAGGGTTAAATTGATACCGTTAGCAGCTCCAGGTACGTGTAATTACGGGATTGAGTCATGTTGTTTGTCGTTTCGGGTTGATCGAGTTACAGCAGAGCGTGGCACGGGTGACGAGAAAGCGGAAAAAAAGGAAGAGAAGGGGAAAAAAATCGGGGGAAATGCGATGTAATGAGACTGAGCAGAGATGCGCAGTAAGAGCAATATATTCTGAGCATAGAGGTGGTTTCACCTCCCTGTTCTGAAGGAGGGAATGCGTCATACGACTATGTAAGATTGGTAGAGTCATAGATTGTGAAGCGTGCAAAGTAGAAAGTGCAAAATGTCGAAAGATAACAGGCAACCAACATCTATCTAACTAGCGAGGCGAACATAGCTTTTCGTCGATGTATAAGATCCATAATATGGATCTTATACATCGACGAAACGCTTAGCTGAGGGATTATGCTACTTAATACCTAAAAGCACATACTTTGAACATTGATTTTATAATATGTTCTCAAAAGTGAGTGTTTGAAAAGGAAAATCAAATAAGATTAATGTTCAAATTGTGTGTTCTTAGGTATCAAGTAGCATCATCTCGCAGCTAACCCTGTGAAAGGTATCGAGGTTCTTTCTGCTCAGGAGTTTGGCGTAGGGTGAGGGAGCCATCGTGCGGGGTAAGGGGTGCGATCTATTTGAGGGATGATGTACGAGGGGTCAGGGACCGTGTTTCAAATACTGCATGCAAACAAGTAGTCCAATATCAGAATGTATTGTCTGTACCGTCACACTGTCAGTTTCCGCCACAATCTTTACACACACACGCACGCACGCACACACACACACACACACACACACACACGGATACAAACTAAAACTCCACGCACAAGGCAACAGACATGGAGATGGACAAATGCATTTCAATCATAGTTATAAATGTATGAATTAAACGTATCAACATGGATGATAGCCACAAAAAGGACCGTCGGAAGATTCACGTACACATCACCAGCTTCATCCGTTAGGAGATCGAGTGATCAAACCACCTCCATCGTCTCGACACAGGCAATATAGATGTTTATGATGAATCTTTATATACAAATTTCTCATCTCGTTGCTCCCGGGGTGAAAACAAAAACGAAAATCGTCGCGACAACAGACATTCCAGACTAAGAAATTAAGATCACTCGGAGAATGTTCTTGTCCGTCGCCATGGACACCAAGATGAGAGATGTGAAAAGAACGAGTTAGACTGAGAAAGTGACAGGTGGAGAGAGGAGTGAGGGATGGAGAAGATAATGATCATGATAGATGTTAAGAGGAAGAGATGTGGAGGTAAGAAGATCGATGGAGAGACAAAAGGTTGAGATAGAGAGAAAGAGGACAGAAAGAAGGGGGACCAGATAGAGCGAGACTGAGAGGAAGGGTGAAGATGGTAGAATATGACGAGGGTAATAGTGTAACTAATTCCACCGTTTGCCGATTTGCCTTTCTCATCTTTCCTCCCGAAGCGAGGAGGAAAAACAAACCTCTCCTGGAGCGGGAGCGAAAGGGGAATACGATCTCTAGAACCGAGGGGGGATCCGAATACCGTAAAGGCTATCGAGGATGAGGCATGACGAAAGTAAGAAATTCGGGGGTTAGCCCGGAACGAAACGGGCCTCAAGGTAGCCATCACTCATCCCGTTGTCTGTCAATTGGGAGGGACGCGTAAAAGTCACATGATATGCCCTGAACGCGGTGTGTGCGGAAAGAAGAATGACTCTGTGTCACATGAAAGTCGAATTTTTCTTGTTTTCGATGATCTTCTTGTCGTTGCTTTTCTTCTCCCTCGTCATCTACTCAATACTTGCTCTTTTTGTTGTTCGTCTTGTTCTTCTTCAGTTTCTCTTTTACATCTTCCCCATTAAATCACGGCCCTGGCTTAATGAGCAGCAGCAGCTTCATGGACAATTACGTTACTGTGCAACACCTGCACGCTTTGCGGAAAACATCGGCAAGGCCATTTAGTATTATCACGTAACCTCCATGAAATTAACTGTGAGGAGCAAAGAGGAGGATAAGATACTCCATGCAGAGGTTTGCCAAACGAGGGCCACGCCCTAAAAGACGCAGCGATCGCTTCGGCAGTCCTTGAATGTAAAGTCGCTTTGCTGCACCAGGTACGACCTTTTTAAAGAGACCTTTCCCTGCGCTCTATAGGGCATGGAGCTACAACAGCTCCATGCTTATAGGGCATGCATTATACATAATCTTTCTAGGGCAATCGGTTGAGGAAGAGGCCATCGCATTGCAGTTGTGGCCAAGACTTGATATGAAGAAACATGATGCTCACGTGCTCAATTACAAAGCTTCAAGTTTGACGCTCTGCCGTATGGATACACATACTAGTAAATTTCTTCAACGAAGACAACAGCAGAAGAGGAAAACAAATACTAACATTCCAGGATCCACGTGTACAAGCTCTGAGATCATCTGTCAGGAGATGTACATTTCTCACGAGCTGCTCACTGTGTTACAAAATGTGATAATGAGATTATTCTATTCAAGGCTCGATTTGACGAACGAAAGAACATAATACGCTTGCATTATTTTATGATAATAGAGCCCACTTGTTAGCCAAATGTATAGCAATAGTAGGAGAACAAGGAAATTAAACTACTTAGGAAAGTTTCCACGCTGTACACGGGTAGTTTATTTTGCATTCTCAAAATTTTCGGGCAACTTGCCCTTTGTCTGTAAAATACCTGACAAAGGGCAAGGTACCCGATTTGATTTTTTTTTTTTCAAATACAAAATTAACTGTCGGCGTACAACATAAAAAGTCTCCTGAGTATTTTCTTTGTTCTCTTGCTATCTACAAATAGATAGATGCATAGATACATAATCTGTGCATACTACTTTGAATAACGAATGAACTTTCCTCGGTTTTCCTGCTACAGGAAACTCGCGATGTGTAACTTCACTATACTATAATAATTGTACCACGTAAAATGTTTTAATTAATGGTTGAGATTATCAAAATTTCCCGGGAAAGGGGAAAAAGGATCTACAGGTGACTCATGCTAGAGTCACACACGGCCGGATCACAAAACGGATTTGATCCGGTTGAAAATGAGCCGGATTAGTCCTGGAATGGAGGGTAATTTATGCTACAGTCACACACGGCCGGAGTTCGAACCGGGTCCATAAGGAATTAAAACCGTATCGACCCGGTTCGAGCCGTAGAGACCCGTCTTGACCCGCATCGAACCGTATAAAAATCGGTTTTAGATCCTTAACTGAATCCTTTTCGACCCTAATATACAGGGTGTCTCAAATAAAACTATACACTTTTGAAATGGCTGCCGAATAAGAAATACATGATTCTGGGGGAAAAGGTTTATATGTATGGATAGCTTATGGACTCAACTTTCATATGACACCAACAACGATTTTACAAATACTTCATGCTTGAATGAGCACTGCTCACTTTTGTAAAGGGTATGAAAATTATGCTGCGCAGGAATTAGCCTTTTAAATTTACGACAGGCGAGTAAGGATTAGGTGATGGTACATGATGCAATTTCCATGTTACACACTCTAATTTTTTTTTACATCTGTGACTTGAATGAAAACCTTTGCCCCACATTGCAGTTATTTTCAGACTAGTAGAATAGCTAATTGATTTACTTAATAACCAGATGGGGATTATGTAAATTCATTATTCAAATACATTTTGTTGAAAAAGGAATGTCACAGCTACATGACTACTTCTTATTCAGGTTACCTATTGACCTGAAGAATAAATAGCTGACATGATCTTTGACATTCTTTTTTTTTTGGCAATCCATAATTGAATATTCAATGTTACATAATCCCTACCTGGGTATCAAGTAAATCAATAAAATGTTCAAAGTGGGGCGGAGGTTTTGTACCATCACCTCATCCTGACTCATATGAACACACCACTGAGTCTACCAGGGAAATTTGCAATGCTACAATAAACTAAATGCAACTGGGGTTACTCATGTATAAAAGTTTGGTTTAATAAACCATAAAACTCACTCAGCAAACCCAAACTGATCGCAATTGATCATAAATTTATCATATTAACTTCAGTTTTGTAAGTTCCAACGAACTCGTCTGTCGCAAATTTAAAAGGCTAATTATTCGGAATTATTACCGAAAAGTATGAAGATCTCACACAATACCGATAACAATGGTGACAACGACGATGATGTTGATTACCGATCATGTCGACCCCCTTTCAATCCGTCCATCTTTACTCTCTATCCCCCTCCCCCTCCCGTCTATCTGTCTGTGGTTTTCTGTCTTTCTTTGAACGCACATTACGTTTCCGTACGAGTCGTTTCGGCATATTATTTGTTAAAAAAAAACCCAACAACACACAAAACAAAACAAAACAAAACAAAACAAAACAAAACAAAACAAAACAAAACAAAACATCACCAGACATAGAAATGAAAAGAAAATCATGACACGCGGAACGCATTTCTTTCTCGCATCTCCTTGTCAGACTTTCTGAAAAGCTGACCGCAACATTAAATCACATCATGTCGATTTGATCGGATTTCCGCAGGGGATCCGATGCGGGACTCCATCCTTCGATATCTCGCGTAAAAATTCTATCATATCTGCTTACGTCAGCCCTCGCTCTCTTCCTCGCTCCTTTCTACTTATTTCATCAATATTCCATCATCCGCTCCGCAATACTTTGTTTATGCAGGAATCGATATTAAGACGCAATTCTAGGCTGCGACCTTGTAGCATCCAATCTCGTGATGAATAAGCAGGAGCTGAAAACGAAATGATTCAATTATTAGGCTCTCGATCATGGAATCTGCGTCGATACTGGCCACTAGGTCTTCCCGCCTTCCGCTTTTCCAGACGACAAAAAATGATGTAGGGGTATACAGGCAAAAAGTGAAAACAGGAAGAAAGTTATAATGTCAACATTGTAATGTAATCACATCAGTTGCGAAACAATGCGAAATGGAACGGAACATCAAGCACGTGAGAGCGGCGCATGATCGCTCATGCCTAGCTCAGTTGTGTGAACAGCGGGGAGGCAGGCATTGCGCTTTATAGGGGCGTGCATGTTGTCCCATGTTCGTGTTATTATGTGAAGGAGGTATTCCTCCTTGATTACGTTGGTGCGATCATGGAGCCCCATCAAGTGCAATTTACTGCCTCAGAATGGTATCAACACTACTTTGTAGTCCTTTAGTCGTGAACACGCCACCTTCCCCCGAACCTAAAAAAGAAAGAAAGATAAAAAAAAAAGAAAAAAAAAGAGGACACTCCGGGCTCTGGATGCGTTGCTATGGTCACGCTAATGAATTTTGGTTAGCATTTCGTCAAGGTGAACTGTGACATGATGTTGTCAGGTGGCCTAATTTGAATGCATAATTTCATAAGCGGGAAATGAAAACAAACGCTATGCCAATCACTCATGTATAGATACACTCGCAAAGTCATTTCCAGTTCCTTTACCCTGCCCGCCCCCTTTCTCACACCCCTCTTTCTTTCCAGTTTCCCGGTTCTAACTGGGCCACATACGTATGTACCAACATTAAACTGTTTTGTTATTCGCATCACTCGCTTAATAATTTCAACTTGCGTTCATTTAACCCACTTAGTGCATCCTCAATAATCCATACGCATCACAGTAATACCAGTAATGAGAAACCGAATTACATGTGCAAAGCTTGGCTGTTTAAACTGAATCCCCCCCCCCCCCCCCTGTCCTTTTCTACAGTAAAACTAAGCACGTGGAGTTAACAGGAGGGGGTTGATGGTGAAAGCGGAAATGTTACGTTTTATTTATACCGGTGCAGCGGTTTATTGCAACCACGGGTAATGAACAAAGTGGTAGATAATGTCACGTCAAGAATTGTATAGTGTAGAAGCATCTTACACATTATTTGTCTCGTGATCATTGTCAGAGACAATGAAATAAATTGGTTTCTCCTGAAGTACAATAATGACCAATTTATATCAATTTGTTTGATTACCACGCTGTGATCTTTGTTTTTGTGTTTGTTTGTTTGTTTTTAGATTACAATATTAAATGGTCTACGTATTGTTTGCTGGACTGATTTACATCGGATCTTGCCCTATAGGGCTTCTAGTGAGAAACTTTCCTTTATATGTTCCTCAATAATGGTAATAAACTCGATTCTAAACACCATACAAAACATGATAAATGCAGACATATTTGGAAAGGGAAACTCTCATTCTTGCGATTTTCAGTTATCTCTCATATCCATTTTCACCTTTGAGAATTTAGAAAAGTCCGGATACCACCACTACAATAATGAACACTAACACACGGCATATCGCTTCATTCAAATTCATTTTAATTCGTATGATTTACACGTGACCGACATACCAATCACTATACAATATTGAGCAAGTCGTTACCATCGCATGTGACGATTCGAATGTGTCGGAGTTAATACAATGTTATTCGTACAATGTATCGTTTTCTTTGATATCAAATGGCAAGACATGGATAAGAATGGTTCGTTCGTTCAACCCATTGCAACTTATAGAGGGTTATCCTTTGTTGTTCGATTCCTTTCCCATCTTATTCTTTAAGATTACAATAATTCTTGCTTGTATATCGCTCTGCTAAACAGCGACAGAAATATACGCGTCACTCTGGGCAAAAATACAACCTCGGTGAGATACTGTCACATTGTGGTTGGACTGTGGCGCTAACGCACCACACCTCCTGTTTACAGTCATCTACATATAGGTGGCGAAAAACAAGAAATTGAATGAAATATGTTTCGAAACTACGCTATAGAATCACAAAGTTGCACCCCCCCCCCAAAAAAAAAAAAAAAAAATCAGCAAATACCACTAGCTGTGCTTACTTGTTAAAAACAGAAAGGAAAGAATAAACAACATATTCCCAGCATCAATCTTGATGCAAAATAATGTGTGCGCTTGAATAATTAGTACGAGGAGCATTCCTCTATGACGTCGACGGTAATTCGATATCACTTGACAGCTAATTTGCATATTTGCTTACGTCTTTTTGTCATGATAAATCCGCGTAAAGCACGGCTCCAACGAATGATGACAAAATACAATATGCGGCCTAATTAACCGAGCTCAGTCACTACGAGTTACCGCTAGAAGAAGCAGCGTGACAAGATAATGAAAACGAGGCCTTGTTTTCTCGCACAACACATGCACTAGTACACAATACTAAGTCACTGACATCTACTTGCGAGAGGAAATCGAAATCAATATTGGCTCTAGGAAAGAGAATATTGTGAAGGACATTTAACCCTCAGTCGGTAAAATGACAATCGCGGTGAAAATGAATATAGACACAAACTTGTTTTTTTTTTTTTCAATTATTGATTCCTTCAGTTCACCGCCTTTTCGTGTTTTTTTGAACCAAACACACATATTCATGTCCAAAAACAACACAAAAAACATTACCAGCAATTTCATTACCGTAAACATACATTCTGCCGCCTCCTCATAATTATCTAAACAATAACTTCAAAATGTCAAACAGCATCGTATTATTTGTAGGTGTTTATTGTTCAACATCTAAATGAAAGAAAACAAAAATAAATGTCGCCTCATATTATTCGCTTTGTTAACATGTATTATACCAAATGGGGTTTATTGTGCTCCATTTTGCACGGGTTAATCCGTTTGCATTGAAGAGACAGGGTGCATGTTGTATTACATGACATAACAGCAAGTACAGCCAGTTGAAATAAACACCCCTCAGTGTGATGTACAAGGACGTTAATTGCCAAAGAGAGAAAGAGAGAGTGAACAACAACCAGTCAACCAACCAAACAACAAAAAAGCAACAAAAGGAATTACGGCAACACTAAGAAAAAGCCAGATAGATATATCGACAGACAGAAACACAGAGAGAGAGAGAGAGAGAGAGAGAGAGAGAGAGAGAGAGAGAATGGGGGGGGGGGGGGGGAGAAGAGAAAAAAAAAAGAGGCTGCAATTAAGCTATGGCTATCGTTATGCCTGTGTGGTTTTGGTATCAAATTTACAAATTTTCAATCCCCGCTATGAAACTTTCACAAGTTCCTCTTTAAACATTACCGTCAACTACAAGCAAGAAAGCAATGATGAGCATATCAAACAGTCTGAGGTGCCCGACGAGTCACACAATACAAGTATCATCAGTTGTTCTTACCTAAATGAACAAGATTCATCCGCTTGGTAAACCCCCACCCTTAAATAACGCATTAAAGTTGCGCATATCAATTTTTGTAAGACACGTAGATGCTTAATGTCCTATGTCCATTCGCCTGCGTTGATTTTCGCGACTACTTTGATTAACATTTTGCATGCCAGTCATAATTACACTATTTTTTTTTTTTTTTGTGGACATAAAGTTTGATCATTCACTCACACAGGACTCGTGAGGAGCAACTACTTGTGACGCCACACAACTCGACTTAAAAGGTCGTCTGGGGAACTTACACGTGTATCGTCTCAAAACTAACCTCTTGGGTGCAGCAGTTATTTAGAGCCCTAAGCACCCACACGTAATACTGCGTTTTATGCGCAAAATCTCAACAGCATACTCGACATTTTTGTCACGTGTATCAATGCAGAACAAATAAACTTCACTCAGCACCGTGGCTCTCATCCCGTTTCCATGCCAACGGAAACATCCTGTCTCGCATTGAAGTCAAGCGGGAGACTCTTCGTAGAATACATAACGCAGAGACGTGAACAATTAGTCCGAGAATGCACTCTCCAGTCTGAGACTTACACCATTTACTCTTCATCTAAAAATCATATATGCCTCCGCACACTCTCTGATATTACATAACTTCTGCGTGAAATCAACTTGGATCATACTCTGTCAGAGTTGTCCTAGAGTAGTGCCCGTCGGCACAGAGTTAACCATAGTTGTAATCAAATACAACGTCCCAGCGTTCATTCACTCCATGGAGTTACAGAGGCGATATACCAATATATTCTGCTCGACGAACACAATTTCCTCACAACACCTGCTGAGAGTACATGCACGTCTTCTTTTAGAACCACTGCTCGGGGCATTTGTCTCCCCAAAATAAAAATGTTATCGCACCGCGAATATATCTCATTATTCGGTTCCCCTACAGTATCATGTAGACGGCGTATAAGAGTTAGAGGAAGTCTTTTTTTTTTTTTGGGGGGGGGGGGTGTTCTGTTGTTATCATTACTTTTTTTCTTCTTCTTTCTCTCGCCTACCGAAGGCGGGCTTTCGTTTCCTGTTTGAAGCGAATGTACTGCACGGGGTTTGTTTGATCAGACCCCAACTTATTCAACTCTCAACGAGTCCTCATCGATCAACACATATTGTCTCAGCTGTCGCCATACAAAATGCAACCATCTCAACGCAGATGGAGGGAAGTATCATCCGACTCTGAGGGAGAGGGGGGAGAGAGAAGGAGAAAGTGAAAGAGGTTGGGGGTGGGGTGGGGTGGGGTGGGGGTGAGGTGAGGATGGAACTACTGGCAGCCGCTCTTATGTGTCCCCAGCACAATATTCGTGAATACGGGTACGCTCTGTGCAAATGGAATAGAGGGATCGACGAGGTCACATAAGGAGGGGGTGGGGTGGGGGTGGTGTAATGAAATAAAAAAGTAAGACCTAAGGATGCACTCGAAATTGAAGTCGATCATGAGCTCCTGTTTTCTCCCCCATATTGTAACTACTCGTCCCTGGACGCGGAGCTGTTGGATGAGCAAAAAAGGCCGCAAGGGGGCCACCAGTTTGTGAGTCCGCATCGAGCCTGCGTCTCAAGTCATCGCCAGAGCCATTCATTCATTCCCTTATCCATCCCCTCACATCGCGAAAGAAAGAAAGAAAGAAAGAAAAAGGGGGGGGGGGGGCGAAAGGCATCCTCTTGGGAGAAATAGATTCAAGCCAGCACCTACAGAAAGTCGCGCATCACATTTTGAGCACGTTTCGGCGCTTCGAGAAAAAAACAGGGAAAGACAATATCGCACTCGCACCCGAAGGCGGCTGACTTCACACGGCGGTAAACGTGGACCACTGTGGCATGTGGACAGGGGTATTCGTTGATCACGCGGGGGCACGAATTCCCACGAAAATCACACAAAAAGAAAAATCGTTATACACTATCCTTACGCTCAAAGCACCTCTTGTCTCTGTAACATCAGTCCACCCTCGCAGAAGATGAACAAAGAAGACGGTTAGTGATAACTTGTGGGGAAATGTACGATTGTCTGTTATCACAGTTCTGATTAGCGGCGGATCTTGTCCTGTGCTGGAGGTATAATAATTACATGGAAAACTATAATGTTCGAAGTTACCGGCGAGACCTATAAACCTTCTAGTACTCTCCAGTGCTATGAAAACGCACGACCAAAACCAAGCATAACTTCAACAAATAAACCATGAAGGTAGAAAGAAAGAATCCAAAGACCAAGTCGTAACTCGCTTCTTATTCTTGTCTGAACTTCTTCCAACATTTTGGAAGGCAACAGCGGTCCGATACAACTACCTTTAGACAAACATTCATCCGGTCTACCGAAAAACATTGTGGAATGGAAACTAGAAAACCTTACATTATTACGTGTTAACAACTAAAACAAAACGCAAACCAAAAAAATAAATAAAACTAGCTCTGATTCAGTACACATCACTGCACACGTGATCTGTGGTCTTGCTTCCAATCCATTACCATCTTTTCTAAAGAGATGAATTGTTTATCTGCTGCAAAGCACCCTTATAAAATGAGTGTGCGCTGAATTGTTACTTTTTTATTGTGACGTGTTCATTTATGATTCTGTCAACGTGCTAAGAGATGCCCCGACAGGGTAAAAATGACTCGGTTACCAGAGAGAAATTCGGAGTATAGCTGTTGACTCTATGCATTCTATACGGTGGATGAGTGTTGACCACACAGGCAAACAATAATGCAATATTCCACGTTAACTTTGGAGCTCATCGTCCCGAATACTATATATTGGCGTCCATCTCACACGATACACGTGACCACCGTGAGAGCTCGCTTCGTGTCCTCGCCCATCAAACGGTCATTGTATATCGAGAGAAATGCGATGTCACTATAATGACACATTCAACGCTAAGAATGTGTACAAGGTTGTGGCGGGATAAACGATGCACGCACTCTGATAGCAGGAGGAAAACTGATCTCCAAAAATAACCCCCTGATAGCGACAGAAAAACTCCGTAACGTCACAAAAACTCGTGTGTGTTTAGGCATCCCTTATTAAGTCTTTTCATGTCCACCATCGGAAACACGCCACTGACACGATATACAGTGAGGATACTCGAAGCACGGACGGGGTTAATTTGGCGCCAAAGCGAATCAATTACTGGCTCGAGGCAGTCCGTTTCAATTTGTGATTTTTAATGGATGATATAGCATTGACACCATTAAGTGCCTACCCCGAGGATACAAAAAAGCCTGTGCAGGTGTCCCCCACACATAACATGCCATTGTCCTTTGTCGATGAGATAGATGAGATTAACAGTGTTGATCCGCAGAGAGAATAGTAGATAGAAACATGAATAATTAGTTCTGAGTATGCATGTATGTATGAATAGATAGATAAATAGATAGATAGATAGATAGATGGATGGACAGATAGATACAAAGATAGATAGATATAATCATGCATATATCTATAGATTTATAAATAAATAGATACATAACCAAACATTAACGTTTATTAGGCATACAGCAGTTTACTGTGCTTAACCTAGCATCATCTTTGGGGCAGAGAAGATAGAATAAGAAAAAGAAAAATGTTTCTGTGCGGGAGCAAAAGAAAAAAAAAACCCAAAGGAAAATAGAGAAAAAGAGAAAAAGATGAGCAGAAAGATGATAATAGTGTTCATGAAACGGACACATAAACTGCGATGGATGGAAGCATGAACACACAGCATGATCATATTGTAATTAAACAAAAATGAGGCACATATTGCCGTGGTGACTCCTTCGGTGAAAAGTTTAAGATGACAGGGACCATTTAACTAAATGTACTTAAATTGCTCAGAAAGCGATTCATTTTGCGGCGTTTGAGGATAGTTCATCAAAATGGACATTGTGTTATGTACCTGTACACACCTGTTCCAAAGTCTCCCTTTACACGCATATCTTAGACATGTAGACATACGATCAATATGGAATCGTCAGTACACTCTAAAAATGAAATGGTACATCAACACTTTTAAGTGTTGCCACAGTCTTTTGCAAAATGTTAAACATTCAAAATGTTTACTTTAGCACGCAAAATATTTAATACAATTTAAAAAATGGTAAATTTAACATTATTTAGTGTCAGATTTAACATTTCCAAAGAGGTTGGAGGAGTGAAAACATTAAAAATGTTGATTTATCATTTTTATTTTTTAGAGTGTATAACAAACTAAACAATATTAATCACAACATCAATTTTGCTAGACTAAAGGAATTCGTTACCGGTATAAATGTATTAGTTAAATCTGACATTTTTGTTGTTGTTTTAATCTATGCATCTAATCTTTCATTTTGGCGCACTGCTGTTTCACTTCATTCTGATCCTCATTAATCTCGGAGTCACGTGTGATGGACAGTATCCCCCGTGGCCTCTCTCTTCAGCTAGCGGGGTAAAGAAAATCCATAAAGCAGTGATTAGATTGTGACCTGCGCGCTTGTTGAGATGTGATATTTTATTGCATACGTCAGTCGACGCAAGGAGACAGAACATCGTCTTTCTCACTTTATTTCTTTCCTTCTTTTTCCCCCGCCACGTCGTCAGGAGCAGCTCTCGCAGTATATCGACAACGCCACATCACCTCTGTAGGTCAGAGAAATTAGGAACGGCGCAGCAAGTTCGGCCTGCAGGAAGCTGGCCATAAACTCCTAGTAGTTAGAACGATAATGGATAAGTGCCTTCTTGTTTACGGAGTCAAATGACACAATTTAATCGCCCTGGTGAACCCGTCCTCTGGGGCCCAATCTAATGGAAAAGAGGAATGCTCCCCAGGGAATAGGATTGTGCCTCTGAACAAGCTGCATTGCCAATGGGGGAAAAAAAAAAGAAGAAGAACCCCTTGGGAAAGGCTAAATCATAATAAATAAGCACACATAAACGTTGTGGCCAGAAAGTTCGATGTGGACGCAATGTTACATCGTTTTTAGCATTTTCATTATTCTGTGGTAAGGATATACAATACTGTTAGTGAAACACTATTAGTGAAACAGTAATGTGCTGGACAATATTCAACAAAGATAAAAAGTACAAAGTTTAAGTGCGATTCCACACCATGATAAAGTTTACTCAAATTACCAGAATGGCAGAAGTTTTATCGCAGTCGAGTAGGAAAACAGACAATAATAATGAAATCACGTAGCATATAAACTGAGGTGAAAATATCACTAAACTCACAATTCTAACACCTGCCTGTTCATTAAAAAAAAAAGGACAGAAAAAGAAAGAAAGAAAGAAAGAAGGAAAGAAAAGAAAGAAAACACAGAAAAAAAAACATGTTGATGTATTTACGTGTACAATCTTTTCCCCCTTTCCGTCATAATTTCTGGGTTTGTTGCAAAACAACGATAGAAATGTTATGAAGGAAAGAAACTTCACCTGTTTAATTTCAGGGTCAGAAAGGAAATTTACTAATGATTTGTGTTTAAATCAATGGTAGACGTGTAAGGCTACAACATCGTTACCCATCTGATTTGTATGCAACTTCTACTGCTATCACAATTTCATGTCCACTATATGTGAATCTGTAATATCCCACAACTTCCTTATATTAGGTATGATTTTGACAACATTGCGACCAGTTTGTTTGGTTTTATTTGTTTTTTCAAAGCCATTCTTAGCATGTGTGGAATATCTGTATACGATTCTAGAGACAACTAAAGAGAAATCAAATGTGTGAGACTGGTATTAAGAATTATTGCAGTTGAAATTTTTATTCGGGGGGGGGGGAGGGAGCCAATTAAAGGTGTACATAAGAATTCACCCCATTAAACCCATATTCTACAAGATCCTGAATTCTTCATAGAGGGTTTTTTTTTTCCCCCTGTAATACGTACCAGATTCCTGAGGGCATGTAATTGGTGAAAAGATATAGAACTTTTTCTTTTTCTTTTTGGTAATTCTGGAGAGAGCATAAATATATAACTTGTCAATATGTTCCTGAGATATATTTCTACAGCAGTGATGGTACCATTGACCTTTTGTGTATATCATGCTAACAATCATTGGCGAGAAATTTTCAATGCAAGTTCTTAAATACTCACATGCAAAACTTGTAATTCTGATTTTGGTATATTCACACTTGTGCAAAGCACACACTGGGCACGCCAGCTGGTACTGTTTGCAGTAAATTACTTGTAGATAATAAAAACAACAACAAAAACAAAACAAAACTACAACTTGAAAGTGTCACATTCAAGAGATGACATTATCATCAAGACGTCGACTCTAGCACCAATTTTGAACAAACCTCGCACCACATCATGGTGTGACTACCAAAACTTCCTCAGTTCTAGCGATTTTCTTGCTCATCCTCCCATTACAAATTCATATAAGTGATAAAATCACATTGTATACAGAAGTCAAGACAGGAAATTTCACAATAGTGCTTTCTACATTATGCCTAGAAGATAATATATCCAATGCCCATCATGCATGAAGCACAGGTAAAACTCCCCATGGCAACAGATCACATGACCTCAAGGTGGCATTTCCATGGTAACAGCACTGACATCATACACGTAAACTCCGGCATGGCTGCTAATAAGATTTAGATGCTGCAAAAAATAAAAAATAAGAATGAAAAAAAAAAACTTGTCCTACTACACAGCAAACAAAATATAATAAGATTAGTACAGCTGTAACATCAATCAACATTCTGATCGAACACTTGGATTACTTGCTTCTGTGCAAAGCAGCACTCAGAAATGAGGGAAATAAGAAACAAAAGCAACAAAGAAAACTACAGCAAGATAAACAACAACAAGAAGCAAGCACACCAATGCTATATCAAGCACTCCTTTGTGACACAGAAACTTATGGGCAATCATTACATATCACACATTTGGAAATAGAGCCTGTGAATAATACATAACCCGAGTGTAATGTTTGGCATGAGTTCAGAAATACGTCTTTGATTGACTCTACCTTCACCATAGTCATAATTGACCATGTTAAGATATATCCCACATTTCAAGTCTGTAAATTATATATGACTTGTAATCAGGTACATATCTAGGGAATGTAGCGTAGAGGGAGTGACCCAATTTGCCCATTCAGATGGAAAATCACTGCTCTCATTACTCTCGCATAGTCTGTGTAATGCTTATATATTCTTTTACTGTCATCACGGCTAAGAAGAATTTGAATGGTTTATTGGATACATCAGTTATCATTAACCCATTGAAGACCAGTTCTGAGTACAGTGCACTCCAGTTATAATGAACACGGTTATAACTAAATTCTGGTTACAACAAAATAAAAATGAAGGTTGCGACATTATTGGCTCTATGAATTTTTATTGTTCATTTGTTTGGTTATAACAAAATTTCGAAATAACAAAAGAAAACAAGCGGTCCTGAATACTTTGTTATAACAGGAGTCCACTGTATACTTGGGCGGGTGTCTTTTGGAAATGCATTTGTAGCAAAATCAGCTCATGCCAACAGGTTAATTCATGAACAGAAAAACATTATTTCCTTTCACTTTTTCTTCCCATCTCACCCACAACTCGATGTAGATTATATTGGTCTTATCATATCACCAACATAGGTTTTCTCTCAAGTCAGAAAGGTTGAAAGAAAATAATGCAAGAGAATATAGAAAGTTAGGATTACTTGAAAAAGATCTTCCTCCTAAAATATCATGCCCACTGCAGGTACATGATCTTAAATGCAAACTTTGGTCTGCATGATTCTCTTGTCTTTACAAGATATGAAACAACTTTAATTGATCAAGGGAAGCATATTGCAGAAAGGTAAATGATTACAATCCTTTGTATTATTTGGGTTAAGCAAACAATTTTACACCATGGATCATTTGGAATGTTCTCATAAGGGCAGAATGTATTTTTTTTTTATGTTCTCCCCTGAGAAAACATTTTTGTGTAGAGGGAAGCAGCGTGTAATGAAATTAGGGCACCTGATTTTTGAATGCACTCTGTGCATGGGGCGCAAAGATTTAGACATAGGAGCTGCATATAGTGGTACATAGTGAGCTACCTGTGGGCTCATTGGTAATGCTGCAATAAATGGCTACCATGGGTTAAAGGCATGCATTGCCCTTAAAGTACTTTGACTAAGGCATCAAATATAAGAAGCTCATGACATTTGTTGTCAGAAATTATTTCACATATTCTAACGTCATGGTTTTGGGAGGTTATCAGTCCCTCGACTTTATCTTCAGACTTCAAATCACCCTTACTACAATTTTCAAACTCTTTGGATGGGTCATGCTTTGGTGTTTCCTCCCATGCAAGTAATCATTATTACATTGTACTCTGCTTTTGACCTTTTCCAGCATGTCTTGTACCTTTGAAGTGCTTCTTTACCAGAGCAAAGTTTGCAAATAAGAGTCCTCTTCTTTGGCAATGTCTATTCTTCATTCGCCACATTTTCTCACAAATTTAATCAGATTTTGTACTCATCAATCTCTTCACGCCTTGCTGTCTGTTTTTTTTTTTTTTAAGAAAGAAATAAAGTTGGAAGAAAATACTGTAAAATGTTAAAATATAACATGTTTTTTCATTCTGAATGAAAGGTCGATTCTGCATTTACAGAGTGATCGTCAGTCATGTCGCACAGATGGATGACTGAATGCCGACTCTCTGAAAATTTACAGAGCTGTCCTTGGTTCAATTTAGTCAAATCACATTTGAACACCGCTATAGAATCTGGAATAGATTGCGATGTCACTATCTTACTGTATGACAGAAATGTATTGACACTGAAATTTTGCTGCATTTAAGATGGACCATATCCACTCCAAACTTGAAAGTGTGCTTTAAAGGCCAATCTTTCCACTAAATATGGATATATCCACTGTATTCACTATCTCATCCCTGAACAAACTGACCGCTTTAGAGACCAATGCAACATCCAAAGATTAGCTATGGTCAAACACAAAATATATTTTACGATGCAAGTCTGATCATTGTATACAAATAAAACACTTTAGTGAGGGCACTGATAAGAATTACCCACACAAGGCACCTTTTGAACAGTCTGACAAACTGACAGCGATAGCTGATGGAGCTTGGACTGCTGTGAAGATACCAAGTGTGGGTGATTATACTAATGCCTGAACAAAATGATGTGCATTATTTGTTTTATAAAATGATGAGGCAGATCCTTGTCATGTGATAAATCACTCTCACCTCAATGTCCATCTGTTTACTAGATCTATGTACATCTCTAAAGAATTTAACATGTAGGCATTTTAAATTCCACGGCAGCCATTTCTGCAAGTGAATAAATGATGAAATCTTGCCCGGTCACCATCCTTTTCACCATCCTGTGAAAGTGCTTTATGACCAGTCATTATACTGAACTTATGACCGGTCATAAGTAAAATTGTATGTTAGCCAGAAATAAATGCCTGGTCACTTGCACGCTCTTAACCAATCATTTCATAAGGAATTTGCTCCATCATTTTATAAAGGCATATTTCCCACAACTACCCTTTCCAGAGTGAAAACGTATGATTTGCTCATCAGCCCCTATGCCCTACATTTCAACCCTCCTGGCTTCTACACAATCTTCCACTGCACCACTGGGACAATGCAGAGTGCTGATCCACATGTATGGTTGCCATGGGCAACCCTATCAAACACTGGAAAATACTGTTGGATGATCAAACACTCAACCTGCGATCCAATTCAAACGAGAACGTGTGATACAAAAGGAAATGAGTGATTGAAGCTATGTGTTTCGCCATCATGGAGTTTCTAATCAAACAGGTCTACACTGAGGGGGAAAAAAAAAATCAGCCCTCCACTCCACACAAGACATGTGAGATATGTTAAGGGTAAACTACTTCCATTATCTTTTTTTATTTCACAAACCAGGATGCCAATTATCGTTCAAATTAGAAAATCCAATTGGCAGGGCGTGCGTGGAGTCCAGGGTACAGTCACATTCGGGCATGATTGATCGTTGCACTGGGACTCACCAGATGAGGGTCTCACCGGCCATTTAGTTTGTTCCGTTGAGAGATAGAGAGGCGAGCGATTTGTCCTTTTTGCGCTGGTCCATTTACTACCACTATCCCATGAATACTGATTGGGCAGCCTCACAAACTTTGGCAGTCAGCGAGGGCATAGGGAAGGAGTTGAGGCTGCAAACTGCGACGAGACAGCTGGGGAGGTCCTCAAAAGATGACAGGTTAAAACCAGGCATCCTCAAGAATGACCAAATGAGACCAGGTGATCATATTCGTAAAATCTAATCATTCCTGTATCATCATGAGCAGTAGCCATATGATTGGAAATATATCAAAAAACCAACAACACATAATTGTGACCAAATATTCAAATTTTTTTTCATAAATCACACACAAGCATGCATGAATACAAAAACAAACCTACAAAGAGGATCACCTCAGAATAATAATAATAATAATAATAATAATAATAATAATAATATTAATGATAATAAAATGACTCAACAGCAGAACCAAATGAGGGGAATCCCCTATACTGGCAAACTATCCATGTTGGCACAGAATTCTGGTAAAGATCTGCTCCTGAGTGTTGCACTGTTTCCAAACTCGGGCACGCTGATGGCACGCCGACTGCGGGTGTGTCCGTACTGCCTGTCCACTTGCTCTGAGACACTCGAGAGCGGATGCACGCGGATGTTCTGCTTGACCTTGGTCAAGTTGTTGGTCTTTTTCCACATCCAGTCGGTGATGGTCTCCTCGGGCGGCCGGTCCTGCAGCACCTGGATGATGACCGCCTTGAGGATCTGCGGAACCTCCTTGACCTCCGGCCGCCGGGTCAGGATCTCGCGGAAGCGCGTGATGATGCGGCCGGTCTCACTGGCCTTCACCTTGCTGCAGAGGTCTTCCAGCTCCAGCTGCTGCAGCTGAGGCACCACGTAGTACTTGGGCTGGGAGCTGACCAGCCAGCTGTAGTCCACCGTCTGCTTGCGCTGCTTCTCCGTCTGCTCGGCCTGCCAGTGCTGGTGCTGCAGCTCCCGCAGCTGTCCTTCCAGCTCGTTGAAGAGGCACTCCCGTACCACCGTGGCCTCCGGCTTGGCCGGGATGCGGGGATCTTGCCGGAACATGTTGGTGAGGGACATCTTGGTCATGTTAGGCTGATGTCACATTGCCGCGGAGCATCGCCGTGGGAACCTGCATGACGAGACAGTGGCAGAGAAGAGGAGAGATGGCATTTAGCATGAGAAATTCTGAGAGGCACTTTTCGCGGAACTGTGCTCAACAACTCACGTTTTCCTTACGCGGGTAATATTAATTGAGGGGCCTTACAACAATTTATCAATACCCTCTTACGGTCACCATGACAACACAGGGTGAGGACTCTGTATATGCTGCAAAATTTCCTTCAGGCAAAATTGTATTAGCTGCAGCTTTCTTGTCCTACCATCTTTACGCATGCATTCTTGAACTGAATTACACATCAATCAATCGTCTGAATAAATTACCCAATCATGAGCATCTTAAAACCTGTAACTAGACAGGCATACTTCACTTGCGACCTGAGTAATGTGCATGAGACACAAATCAATGAATGTGCTCTATTCGTTACATCAAAGTGTTTCCATTTTTTATGCAACCTATAGCTTTAAGTTGACAAGGTTGTTTTTCAAGAAGCTGTGATAAGGAGCATGGGGGTAAACCCTTAATGTGCGTGGGTAATTATGTTTGATGTAACTAGCCATTTTTTTTTTTCATCAGCATGCAGTGCATGACTTCTTACACACTTGACCTAAAAATTAATTAGCACATCCACTTAGATGTAATTACAACATGCATCAATCTGTCCAACAGGGAGGCCATGGTGGAGATATAGGGATTAAGGGGATTACATAATCTCTAATCATTGGTATCTAGCTTCCAGACATCTATGCCAATCTGCAAACAAAGAGCAATATTAAAAGAAACAATTGTAATAACTCAAAATTCTCAAAATGTTCCATTATTACATTGCATTGAATGACCCTCAACAGTGTGTGCTTTATTGTTTCAGCAAATGTAATGTACAGAGTTTGCTGTAGCAAAAACATGTTGTTATTCATTTCTAACAAGAGCGAAGTAATCTGACTTCTCCTGAAGAATGGCTAAGAAGTGATATGATTGTGATTTCTTGATTTTAAAAAATATATATGTATGAAATGGCTGTGTGTTTCTGTAACAATTTATGAATGACTTCAGAATAACTGAAGGCGGCCATGACATTAAGCAGACACTTCAAGAAACCTGTAAGAAAGTAGGAATTTGAGGGGAAGTTATCAGATGCGATTAGTCACATAATCGAAGATGAAACGCATGTTTACGCAAGCATGTGTAACTATGGTTCACATTTGATAAATCACACACCCATTATAGATACCTACACATATCTACGTAAAAAAAAAGATGAAAAAAGAGACTGTAAGGCATTTTTGGTGTCCAATAATTTTTAATGGTTGCATCAAATTTTCAAAGTGTCATGCATCTTTTTCAAGGTCTTGGACATTGCACACATATTTACATGATTATATAGATCTATATGATTGTATATTTGCATAATAGAATAACACAAATCCTTGTTGGTTTTGTCTGGGTCAGCAAGCAGGTGCTATGAGGAACAGACAGGGCGGTAGGCGATGCAGATGCTACAAGGACTGTGATAAACCACGCCTCATCTAGCGGGTTTCCGCTCCTCTGCGCACAATTTCCTCCCCTCACAGTAGGGCAGCCTCTTTCTCTCACCACATTAGCACCTCCTTGGGATAGAGTTGTGGTGGTATGGAGGTAGTGGGGGGGGGGGGTACCCTCATGATAAGTGCATGACCTCTGGCGAAGACCGCTTAAGAGTTAAAGGCAGGCGATCCATTTTACAAGCCCTCCTAGATTTGACTAAGTTTCATTGTACACTGCATCCTGGTGTCTTGATATTTCATGCTAATACTGATTCAAGCAATTTACTGATTTGAAACTGAAGTTGTGGTGGTATGGAGGTGGGGGGGGGGGGTACCCTCATGATAAGTGCATGAACTCTGGTGATGACTGCTTGAGTTTAAAGGCAGGTGATCCTTTTGCAAACCCTCCTAGATTTGACTAAATTTTATTGTACACTGCATCTGGTGCCCTGCATGCTAACACTGATTTAAGCAATTCACTCATTTGAAATTAAAAAATAAGAAGACATTTCCCTCCTATTTCTTCTGACTACTCTTTAGCATCTTATCTTAACCTCATGACAAAAACACACAATTTCTTGGCTAGATGATAAGTGATAAAGAAGTGATAAAGAGGACATATCCACTGGAATGCTACAAAAATACCATGTGTGATGATATTTTGATGCCTCAACCTCCCGCTACTGTTTGAGAGCTGCCATAACTCTGAACATAGGCTTTTACCTTCATGTTAGTGTGAAATACTGCTGAGATGCATGAGCCCCATCAATAAAACACATTGCTTGGTGGCATGTCCTTTGAGGAAACACCTGAGATATCACTTTTAAAAAAATCAGCAGTGTTTCACACATGACATTTCATAACCTTTTTCTTCCTGAAGTACGCCCACTATATATCTTGCATGACTATTCCCCGGACACATCTTTTGAAGTACAAATACCTACTTGTACATAATCAAATCATTCTACATCTATCACACCAAAATTATAAAACTAGCTGGATGGTTGGGGCAGAGAATACAAGAAATCAGCCTGAATACAAGGTATTAGTGACGGCCTTTGCACAAAAATCCAAGATTCACATTACCAGAGTATGTCTATGAAACAGGTGTAGATGTCAGGTTTGGTTTTCAGAAAAAAAAAAAACTTCTACACTACAGCAACTAAAAACATTCATTGTTTCATATATATCATACAAGGTAGTTATCCCCCAAATCTGGGATATAATAACAATGCAACTGTGCACATACTGTATGGAAAGATGTGTATATCATTGTGCATTCTATTCCATTCCATTAAAGTCATGGCAGGTTTAGATTATCATTCTCAATTTTTAAAGCAAAAGCACAAAATTTCTACGAATTGACTGAAACACCCATTATTCGATTTTACAAGAGCAATATCTTATGTTGCTAATTTGCAAATATTTGAAACACTGATGTGAACTTGTGACGTAAGTGTGCATTTCATTTTGGAATATACGTCAAAGTCATAGTTATATTCATGTCATTCAACAAAATTGATTCTCAAAGATCCTTTGTCCTATGTTTAAATAATACATCTCCTCTTTCCTGCCTTTTTCAAAATCTTTCCTCACCTTAGAGCCTTTTTTGTCCCTATGTAATAAGATTTCAAATGCTGATGAAATTGGTGGCATATGACATGAATACGCTATAAGCTCACATATAATGGCTACAAACGTGGAATGGTAGACAACCGGTATTTCGGTCTGCGTGTCATAGATATCGTTCTTGGGTACTCAGTCTCTCTCAGCACAAGAACTGTTATCAACCTGTGGATGGGAGCAGCCCCTCCCCCCGTCCGTGTTGACACACCTGGTATAGAGTTCCATCTCGTGGGAGTACTGAGCGACACAATACGCGACACGTGAAAGCCAACATTTGGCTACCGTTCAGCGTGAAGGCTATTGCTTTCTGAATAACTGCAAAATGTCAGAGGAGAACGCACATCTCCACAAACACACACACACACACACACACACACTCACTTTTCCCCAATAAATATCTATGACTGATTCAATATGATGCAAATGAAAATTTATACAATCATTTTGAATGTGTCAACAACATAATGGAACCAAACAGTTATGGGTTTTTCCTATTGTCACAAATGTACACACAAGTAGTTATGTACATGTATCAAGGCTGTATGCATGGTTGTTTTAATGTGTATGTACACAGGTAGACCAGATTAATGGAGAACATTCTATATGATATTAGATATAGTACATACAGGCTGACCAGATCAGTGGAGAATTTTCTACGTGGTATACAATGTAGCTACAGTACATATATGCATGTGACAGGAAATACATTATAGCTCACTCAGTCTAGAATGATTTCACCCATTCCAGAAAATTCTAGGAAGTGCTGGCTGTGTGAGGCACTGCCCTTGTAACCCAATGTGATTGGTAGTTAATTTTGGCAATGATGTTATGCACATAGTTAGGCAGTGAGTCATCCAGGATTCTTGGAATTTGGACTTGCTAGTATGTTCAGGTATGTGGCCCCAGGTTGGAGAAAATTACAGAATGTACTAGAAAGGGGTGAATGGATAGTATATAAGCAGGATAAATTCTGAGGTAGGAAGAGTACCCAACACCTCTGCTCTGAGAGTTACGTCACTTCTGGCTCTGAAGCGACTTGTTATAGTCAGTCCTGTGTTACCTGCTGACCTGCTATACAAACTGTGTTTGTGGAGATAAGGCCTGGGAGACATTTTGCCTGCAGAGAATTCATTTGCCTACATTGGAGATAGACTCCACATTTTTGTGTCAACGGACATTGTTACGGCAAAGCTGTCACGGGCTGGATTCCTTGCTGGACATTATAAAGTGAATCATCATTCAACGCATCAACTGGACGTGGTCGTCATAACGTCTGGATTTTACACGTTTCGCTGTGAACATTATACCGTGGACATCTATCGTGGATTTTACCCCGGATTTATACTGTGGATTAATGCAACCTGTGCCTTTGGAGTTACGTCGGAGGAATCATTCATCGGTGCGTCAAGGATCATTCATCGGTGCATCGAACATCGTATCTGAACATTTTCAAAGGACTACTTGATAACATAATATGTAAGTGATTCTATTACCGATTTGTAATTGTTTCTATTGATCATTATTGTACTGATGTGAAAACCGATTACGAGTCTGTACCCACAATATCGCTGTTAGTAAACCGCCTGAACATTAGTTGATTGTTTCTTTTGTGCGATCATTCTCAGAGTGATTTTGGTCGAAACACTATGTATGAACCAACTCATGAGGAAAAAAAAGAGAAAACATTTCACATGATTTTGATGCTAAATAATCATGATCAGATGATAAGGTACAATAAAACAAAGCGAACACATAACTTTTCAGAATCCATCACACAAAAAAGCAAACACACATAGACGCACACACAAAACCACCACTCTGCTGTATTCAACATATAGCAGTCATTTTAATTTCTGGAGTTTCTGCAGAACAGAAAATGTTTGATATACATGAAAATATCACTTTGTGTGAGATATTCAGTTTTGCTGAAAAACAGGTACTAGTAAGCAAGAAAAAAAGAGTTCTTTAATGAATGCCGCACAGGAGTTATCAGATCAACATCCATAATACCTGGCAATTTCACAGAGTATGACTACGGATGTTGGTATTTCGGCGCAGCTGCATAAACCGGCTGAGAAGCCGCAGTCTTTGCTGATATGGCGCTCTTCGAAAAAACACACAAAAAAGAAGCTGGAGGAGCAATTCCTATGCAGTCATAATTATTAGACTGGAGGGAATGATATTGATACAGTTCATGTCTTTGCAGGCAGCAAACAATATTGACATGAGGACTCCCTGACAATATCCGCTTTGAAAGACAAGAGACAAAGAGAGACTGAGATAGATAGATAGATAGATAGAACTAATGGTAGAGAGAGAGAGAGAGAGAGAGAGAATTAAAATGATGGAACCAATGTGCAGAGAAAATGAAGGTGAATAAGTAAATAGATTACGTCTTTCCGTACATATGCATAATATGCACAGGAAAAGGAGAGAAGGGAAGAGAGAAAACCAATTGGCCAATAAATATGAGCATGATATGCTTTCATAGAATTACATAGAATACATGATTATATATATTTATATATACACACATATATTATATATATATATATATATATATATATATATATATATATACATATACATATACACACAAATATGTATATATATTGCACATACATGTATGTAGAGAGGGAGAAAAGGGAAGAGAGAACAAACGGCTAATGAATATGAGCATAATATGCTTTCATAGAATTAGATAGAATACATGATTATATATATTTATATATGATACACATATATATACATACAAATATATATAATTGCACATACATGTATGTCTAAAAGAGGAACAACAAGAGAATGGGGGAGACAGCACACGTCACAGAGATATTAAATTGCCCAGTCGACTTCTCGGTTCAAAACGTTTCATTTCATTGATCCGCAAATTGCGAGAGAAGCAATATTGGCATTCATATGACACAACCGCTGGTAATATAAATTTCTCTGCCACCGCCCTGAGCACAATGAATTTCTTGCGTGCCCCGAAAAGGTTACTGCAAGTGCTCTTCCTGGAAAAACAGGAAAGTGAGAGCCATGCAAGAAATTCTTTCCTTTGCCATTATGCCATCATTTCATTTAGTTCTGATTTCAGTGAACTTCTAAAGACATGCGCAAGCCCCCCCAAAAACCCCACAAATGTACATGAATTTTCCCATAGAATCTACCTAAGAGGAAGGGTTCTATTCTTACTCAAAGTACTGAAACAGTTGACAAAATTAATGATTTTTTTTTGGGCATGTTTTAGATTTCATGAAATCAGTGGAGTATCATCTTTTCGCTATCCATAGCACAGTACTTAGTAGGGAACTGTAGAGCAATGATAAGGTAGTAACACCATAGCTTGACCAAGACTTGTCATAAGATTGATTGTCATTTTTCCTTTGAATGTCACCAAATAAACTCTCATGGAAAAAGTCCTTTCTCTTTTTATTGAGCTCTTAATTTTTGTACACAAACATCAGCAAAAGGTGACAGGATTTTAACATGTAGTCAAAGAGTAAAAAAAGGAGAAATCAATTTAATGTTTCATTTTTAAAGCATATCTTCAATAGACTTTTGTGGACAATGACAGTTACAGGTGATACAAAAAACAAGATATCACAGATGAGATGAATACTGTATTCAATGCTGTTATGACACTAAGATGATGTCCATCTAGGTGACTAAGTGACGGGTCATAGCTTTGTACACAGTCAAATCATGACAAATTTTGTTCTTTCCCTGATATGCATTGTACTTCATACATTTTTTCCAGTCGCCTAAAGATCACAGCTTCAAAAAAAAAAAAAAAAAAAAAACCCTTAGGAAATTCATTTTGAAGCTTTATTACAATAACCACCCTGGTTTTAATATTTCAAATCAGTTTCAGCAAAAATACTTAATCATAGAAAAAAAAATTAGTCCATATCATAGAAAATACTTCAGCTCTCCACAATCTTTAAGATTTTATGTGCTCAGGCACTTTCCTGTAATTTATCGAGTTATTTCATTGGATATTAGGTAATCTCCTATAAAATTGGTAAAACCCATCACTGATGAAACAGTACGGCAGTACCACATGAAGGCTGCTGTGTTATAGAATAGAGCTAGAGAGGATTACATTGACACTAATCAGTAATATCAGTTTAGCGAGACAGTAAATTCATCTTTGCATATCTACAGACAAAAATAAAACCAACAAACCAACGACAAAAGCCCTACATGTATCTGCTGATCAGCAAAACAAATAATAATTAGGGAACTAAGTGACACATTTCTGGAGCGAATTCGTTAAAGGAAGCAGGTCTGAACTGAAGGGCAATATTACAAGTATGAGTATGACTTTTGTGTTAAATTGAAAGCAAGAGATGACAAACAGTTGTCAGAGGAACAAGTGGATAAATTAAGGTTAAAATCTCTTTAAAGGAACTGTACAGTTCTGGTTGAGGTGAGGATTTAGCTTTTAACGTTTTGTGAGATATACAGAAACCACTCTATGAGATGTCAAAAGAGCATGCAATTCTAAGGTGTATCAAAAGTTTATTGGAAGAAAATCGGTTTTGAAATGGCTGAGATATCCAAAAACGAGGTGAAACAAAGAGATCCCAATAAAAGGCGTGGCCTGTCGCCTTTTATTATAATCTTTTTTTTTATATCTCAGCCATTTGGAAACCACTTTTCATAAAAAAAAAAGTTGAATCCTTCTTGAAATTACATGCTCTTCCATATTTCATGAGAAGTTTCTCATTATCTCACTTAGGAATGTTATAAACCTGAATCCCCACCTCAACAAGTACTTTACAGTCCCTTTAAACGACAAGTTCACCTTCATAGACATGAGGGTTGAGTGAATGCAGCAATATTAGTAGAACACATCAGTGAGAGTTTGAGGAAAATCGGACTATCCGTTCAAAAGTTATGAATTTTTGAAGTTTCTGCTCAGTCACGGCTGGACGAGAAGACTACTACCGCGTGTGATGTCACATGTGTACAACGATATAAAGAAAGTTTAAAGAAAATTCAACATATTTCTGCTTTTCTCGCATAACAAAAGAACACTAGACTTCTCTCTATCAGAAGGCAGGGGAATAATGTTACCCTTAACATATGTCTGTAACAAGTCGAAGAAATTTGCACTTTATTCAAAAAGGATAAAGTTTGTGAAATTCTGTTTTTTCTTTATATTGTTGTATGCATGTGACATCACACATTGCAACAGTGACTGCGCAGACACTTAAAAAATTCATAACTTTTGAACGGATTGATGTGTTCTACTAACATTGTTGCCTTCACTCAATCCACATGTATATGAAGGCGGACTTTAAGGGTTTTAAGGTCTTCTGCAAAAATCTCACTTGCAAACAGTTTTGTATCATCTTATGATAATCAAGTTATTTTCATAAGTGTAGAGGCAAACCTCAATTACTCTTCTCCCACCCACGTATCTCAAACCATGTTTTTACCAGTTGTGGTGTGCAGGTGTTTTAGAATCATTTTTTACTAGATTCTAGGTGCACGTGGTGTTTCTTTCTAGTTAAGAAGTGTGAAATGGGAGTGCTGATTGAAATTCTCAATAAATATTTGAAGTGTGTTCCACTTAAATTTTCCATCATGACCCAACATTTGACTAATGAAATATATATGTTAAAAGCTCTCGGAACATGTTACAACGAGTGACTTTTCTTTTCTGTCACAAAATGATTTCCTACTGCAAATGATTAACAGACAGAATTTGTCCTCTGGTGGTGATAATGCATCATACTCTCAATGACAATTAAGTTATGCATGGTTTAAGCCCGTCAATGCCGGGAGCAACTATTCACCATGAAATTGCAGTGGTATAACAGGAGGGAGGTTGGGAGGGGGTTAAAGGCATATCCATTGCTGGTCTTCTCTTAAATTCTGCCATAACTGGGTGGCAAACAATCAGTTGGCCTCCTTTCCACCGGTGGAAAGAGGATCAATCGCCCTATCAGGAGAGGATGTGGTGCTGTCGATAACCTCCATCCCTTCCTACGCGCAGAAATGGCGACACGGTCCAATTACATAATTGGCTCTTGGGAACGCTGCGCGGGGGTGGGGTCCGCAAGATTCATCTCACGAAGGTCCAGAAGCGGTGTCATCTGCAATACTTCAAGAGTCCCGTCTAGCGAGGAAGCTAAATTGCAGTTTGGGGTGGGGGTATGGTAAGGTCATCTTATCTGGATTTTCGACTTGATTTTAGAGCACAGATGCTTATGGGATGATTCAGTTCAGTATTAGAGTTCTTGTATTCATGATTTACTTCAGTGATTGTGATTAATAGAGACAGACTGACACAGAAAGAGAGATTGATATATAGATAGACACATAGATAGAGAAAGAGAGAGAGATAGCAAGAGTGAGAGAGAGGGGAGGTGAGCGGTTTAGGCCTATACTGCATAAGAAGCAAGGAAAAGAGGGGGAGGGAGAGATAGAGAGTGAGGGGGAGAGATGAGAGGTATATAAACAGAAAGGAAGGGAGAGATAGGGAGGGAGAGAGGGAGAGGGTGAGATGAGAGGAATATAAACAGAAAAGAAAAGAGAGATAGAGATAGCAGAGGAGAGGTATATAAGCAGCAAGGAAGAAAGGGAGAGAAAGAGAAAGATAGAGAGATAGAGAGGGATAAAGAGGGTGAGATGAGAGATATACAAACAAAAAGGAAAAGAGAAAGGGAGAGAGAGAGTCCAGTTTATCATGGGCAAATAACTGCATCCTACAATTCTAATAAAGTCAGAATGGGTAATTTACAGAAGGCCAAATTCATGCACTTTTATAAAAAGTCTGTCAAGACGATGCGTCGTCTAGACTCTGTAGATAATGGCAGGAACCTGTATCTAGTTGCTCTTTGGACACTTTTCTGATAAGTTGTTTTTCCCCCTCTCCAATTGGCCAGTTTCCATGACACCAGAGAGCTTTGTAAATAGCTGACTATCAAAATGAAGTTGTGTAGTACCTTATTCTATGCAGATGATGTTACAAAGATTGCAAACATCAGCAATGTGATCAGGACTGCGGTAAATGACACCTCAGATTTGACGATTGACATCTGACAGTTCTGATGAATAAGTACAGTCATATTCAAAAGGTGGGTCTGCAAGTAAAGTGAGAAATCTTTCAGGTTATTTTCCTTTTATATATGCCTGGTCCAACTGTGAGTTATAAAAAGAATCCTTATCTATCTTTGTCTGAGAATAAATATGCAACATTCGTGCACGCTTTTGTTGTTGTTGTTGCTTGCATCACAGAGTGACTTGCACCAACTTCTATGCTAGAATGTTGGTGTCTCATCACTATGGCAACCGCAAACTGAGAATTTCAGCCAAAACATGGACACACTTCTTGCCACCTGTTGAATCAGGCAGGCAGAGTAACTCTTAACACAAACTACATCTGAATGCATAAGAAAAGTGCATATAAATCGATGTTCCAAAACAATCCCTTTCTCAGATTCGACACAAGATTGCATCTGCCACGTTGTCATCCTTTGAATGTTCTGTCTTTTAAAATCCCCCAACAAAAGCTGCTTGCTAACGGCAAAACGTGACGAATTTCACAAAATACTTGTTTCACGACAACAGCCAATCACCAGAACCTGTCGTGGGAAAGTGCAAGCAAAAAAATACTACAAGAACTGCAGCCATAAAAAGTATGCTTTTTTTTAGCTTTGCAGCTTTGGAAACCAAAATGTGGCTTCTCCACTCCTACATTGATTGAAATAAAAATGACACACTTTTTATACAACACCAATTTGCACACTACAGTCATTGTTGCACTGCATTCACTCTTTCCACTCTTGAACCACTTCTACTTCCCCCACTCCTTGGCTGATTTTTTTTTTTTTTTTGCTTGTTTGTTTGTGTGTGTGTATGTAAGATCAAGCAATAGGTCTCCTGCATTTTTTTTTTTTTGGGGGGGGGGGGTCAGTTTATTTATAACACACACAAACACACATATATATATTAATATATCAATGGAGCACATCTTTTTTTTTCTTTGCAGATTTACTAACCCCCCCCCCCCACAGATTTATGCTAATACGTTTATGTAAGATCACACTTTATACAATTCCATTTTCCCTGTGTGCCATTTTATATGTAGAAATTGCACACACACACACACACACACACACACACACACATATACTCCCAATGCACACAGTCATACATGGAGGTATATACAGATATATAATATATGACTGATGAATCAGTCTATGAAATATTGCTAAAAGTATCAATCATTTATTTATCTTTGTGGTCAAACTCATCCAATTTGCAATAATCCTTTTCATTTATTCATACATCTGTATTTACTATTAGACTTACTTTGTAATGAAAATTTATGTGGTGCTCAAGCATGGCAGATGAGTAATATTTTTGGCATATCTGTAATTTTTTTTTGATACATATACCATGGATAAAAACAATATGTGAGCACTTATGCTCCAGTCCCATGTACATTCTCAAATAGCAAGCTAGTCTGACAAAATTCTCAGAAACCAAGAAGTAAAAATGTGAAATAGACACCTGCAAAGTAACTTCACCCCTTGAACACTGGCTTGCTTGAAATACTGGATATAGTATAGTCAAACCTTGTTCGATGATAGAACCTTTGCATGTGAAGAATCATCACTTTGGAGTGAATATTCCAAATTTTTAATCCGTTCAATTTTTCAAGACCTGTCCTAAGGCATTATTCTTTCAGTCTTGCTTTTGGATACATTCATGACATGTCATTTTCTCTCTTCCAGTTTCTCCAAGTTGCTGTGGTGCTGACAGTTTCTTGCTGCTGACTTTAGCATCTGCTTGCTAGGTGGAGATGGTGTTATTATGACTTTGATTATTTAGCACTGTCATGATAATGATTATCATTACCATCTTATCATCTTTTTCATTATCACATATCACTAATAGTAAAAGCATCATGAATACAAACTACATAATTGATACATATTGGGTTTATGGGTCTGCAGAAAGCAGATAAATGCAGAGACTGCAGAAAAATGAATATATTCATTGACTTTGAGCGATATCGAGAATATAGGTACAGACATCAAACCAAAATAGATTCCCCATATAATATCTGACTATTTTGTACTATGGAATAATGAATATAAATAATCCCCCGCCACATAAGATTTGTACTGTGATCTGTTGGTTGTTATTATATTGTTTATGCTTTGGCTATAGTACTGTCAGTTCTATGGACAGAAGAGCCATGCCTCAGAACCAACATTATCATAGTCCAGGGCCCTGTTTCATGAAGGGTTAAAATTGATTATAAAGTTGATTTCAACTGTCAGACTATGGCAGAATGTGTGGCAAGGAAGTTTAAAATCAATTCTATATTTTGATTAGATGGCACCCAGATGATACTGAACAACATTCACGCTTATGGTAACATTAGTTCCCCCACAGTGTCAGGAGTATCTTTCAACAACCATAAAATTTTAAATTCATCATGAGGTACAGTTTAGTCAAACAAAATTGGTGTGACTTGTCTGCATTATGCAGGTAATTCCTACAGAAGTATTTTCCATGAAGAATAAAGAACATAAATTCAACAAGATACTGAATTTAAGCAAGAGTTAACATGTATAAACATTGCATGAACCTCTTAAACATGGCATACAAAAAGATTTTCACTTTTCAGCACTTCACATGGATTTTGTTGACTTTAGCTCTTTACGTGCCAAACACTTTACTGACATGCCTTTTTTTTTTATCAGCATTCAGTATATATAATCCATCCAAACTTGACCTACTGTTAGCAATTCCATTCAGATGTAGCAATGTGCCCTGGGACCAACAGAAAGGCCCTAGTGAAACATTAGGGATTATAATGGATTAAGCAATCTACGTATACTCATTGAAAAGTCTTTTCCTGACATCTGTGACAGCCGCACAAAGAAAGCAATCCAGCATACATACCAATCAGCATAGAAAGCACAGCAAAGGGTTAAACAAGCTAGAATGTCTCAATGTATTCCTTTCAATAAAACATGCAACAGTAGAAACTCAATTTGAGCCAACCTTCGGAAGCATTTCCAACCTATGTATACGTAAAGCTAGCCCTGCCAATCCACAGGAAATGACAACAAAGATGTGTGCTTTTTTTCTCTTTAACCCGTTGATGACGAGTCCCGAGTACTCCGGCAGGTGTCTACGGGAAATGCGTGTTGTAGCAAAATTAGCCTGTCCTCAACGGCTTAATAATGAAGAAGTACAACTGAGCCCACATTCATTGTAAGTACTGTGTGATGAAAGCTGAATGGGTCAAATAGTGTTAAAATCACTCCTGACTATACGTCAATATATTTGCATCTTATGTAGGTCATGGCGTGTTTCCACAAAATTGAATCCTTGTTCACTGATAAACAAGGCGAGTATTTCTTCCCTCACACGACCACTTTCCCCTTCCTCTGCGAAAGGCAAAATATACTCTTGCAAAGAGGAGCAATATCTCAGAAGGTCACAGTTATTTGGCATTGAAAATTAAGCAATATCTGAAAGGTTAATATGAAAAGTGGATTGTATATTGCACACCAATGCAGCACCAGCCATTAAACTCTTGAAGAAGATGAAAAGAGAAGGACCTTAAAATAAAAACAAAATGGGGTGGAAGGGGGGGGGGGGGGGATGGAGACTAAAGGGAAGTCCACGGCGTCACGGAGCAAAAGTTAACAGGTAAATGGGGGAGACAGGCGAGTAAAGAGAGCATGTTTGAAGAGCTTGATTGAATTGATTTGCCGCAATGGCTCTTGAGACGCATCTAGTACGAGCGCTGAATACATGCATGGGCTGATTCCTCGTCTTTAAAGGTAACACGTAACAGTGGCCTAGAATTGGAGAAACTTTTTATGTTGCTGGGTTGTTGTTGCTTTGTTTATTTTTTTGAGTCAATGATGTTGTGAGAGAGCATTCGAACACATACTTAACCTATTTCAAGGCAGTTTCAATTTCACTTTTTTGTTTTTCTTTCTTTCTTTTTTCTTTCAATGAAAGAACATACTGGCATTTTGGAATACACTGGTATTCTTGTTGAAATCACCACATTTAGAGCAATGTCCATCAAGAATGCATTTGGTTGTCTTTTTTATTTATCCTCAACTTGGAATGCATGTATGCATGCTTGTATAGCTTCATACATGGTTTGATAGTAACCATGCACGGTTTTGTGAGAGTTTGGTTTTGTGACTTTTCTTTTTTCTGCTGTACTAGTATGTGCCTCAGGTGCATAGTAACCTATGAATAAACCTTATGTAACTGTCTGAACCACTTGATCACTCCTTCATTTCTGATCCTGGAAAACAACAACAACTGCTCACTGCAAAGCAAGATATTTTTGTGGAATGAAATTTTCATGAATTGCCAAGACAATTTGTGAAAGTAAAATGCGTGCAAACATTTCTGGTTTTACAGTAGTTAATTCTCCTAAAAAATGAAAAAGAAAACAATATAACAAAGAAGTCAGTATTAATGACTACGTATTTCTCATGTAGTTGTCCATTTGTCAAATTCAAATTTTGATAGATTGTAAAAAATCTTTCTCAAGTATAACTGTAGTCTGAGTCACATGAACATACAGACAAATATAAAAAGAATTACTGTTTAGGCAGAATACTTCATGAGGTTTATATCGGGCCAAATTTCGCGAGTCAGGCACTATTCGCAAATTTAAAGACATGAAAACATATTGACTCTGATCCTATCATGAATGTGACGTGCATGCATACATTTCTCCATTCATTACTGTACTCCATGCTCACAAATTTAACTACTTGCAAAATCAGAGAGAGATCCCGATTTGTGAAAAATTAGACTTGCTTAATATATGGTATATTTAGCAGTTGCTATGTGTGTATATTTATAACACAGTTTGGCACTTTGCTTCATGAAACATGTGTCCTCTTTATCACTAATGTGTCTTGCAGTACATCATCCTGTCCATTCCTCTCAGAGAGCATTTTTGAGAACAGAAAATGACTGAGACAATGATTATCTAATCAAAATCAACTGATATTGAAAGATCTCACTACTTGAATTTTGCAAAATGATTCTTCCAATATAGCCCTTCATATCAAACTCTCCATGGCAATATGGAATAAACCTCCCCTCCCTCCCCCCCCCCCCCAAAAAAAAAAACAACAACAACAACAACAACCACAACTAACCCAACCTGCTGTCATGGTTACTTCGATCAAATTAAATATCCAAATAATTCAAAATCAGAATAAATAATAATTCAAATAGTTCCAATATTGCATAAATTCTTTCAAATACAATGATTCCTACAAACCCCCATGCACACTATGTGTGGGCGGGGGTATAATAAGTCAATAGTAATATAGGCAATATGAACACACACTTGAATGTTGTATACATGCCAAGTGATATTCACTTCAAAACCAGTTGCTACCTAGTTGTCAGGTGAGAAACAAAATAATGTCAGCGCTTAATTGCTATCAACTGAAATTGAATTGGACATGTTCACTTGGCTGATTAGGAAACCATTAATGGGACTTGTCACCTGTATACAATATTGGCCTTCGCAACAAAACAAGTAAATGGCACAATTAATGCTCGCATAAGAGGCTAATTTACTCAAGGATATTACTCAATCAAGTCACAAAAAGAACGATGATGAAAATGCATTTTGCTCCAGATCACTCGGTAAAACTAGTCAACAAAATCAGTAGAATGGTGATTTAGGGTGGTGCTTATATCCTCTGAGGGTTTGATGGGTTAAATCAAACTATGGGTTAAATGATGGGTTAAATCAAAGCACTCCTGCTGAAAATTCAAAAAGTTAGTTTTGTTACAACAAACAAGAATATATACTTGATATAATCATACAAAAAAAAATCAACAAGTGAGCATGATACTATATATTCATACATTTTCTCTCAAAGATGAAGAATTGGGGTACATTCCCTCACCCAGCCAAATGAAGGTTAATGAATGAAGATTAAATTCAATGTCAGTGGAAGAAGGTTGCAATCGACAGATTGTAGCCCAATGAGAATTCAACAGTTGTGCATTTTCTCCCTATCTCAGTCATATATCTGTGCAATGACAGGGTTGTTGGCAATTTGGGTATGTTTTTTTTTCACTTAAAAGGGCAGGTCTTCTTTTACTTTGATAAAAAAAAAAAACAAGTAAGTGAGATCTCGAAAATAATGCCCAAACTATTGTTAGCTGACACAAGCCTATTTCATTCCATTACAAAAATATGGTAAATGAACATTTACATTTAGAAATAATTATATTGGTGCATACGTTTCCCAACAAAGAACAGATGATTGCATCTTAAAGGTCAATAACTCATAGTTAGATGCATGGGCAGACTTTGGGTCTGTAGACGCTGAGAAGTTACTAATCACAGCCTCAGTCGTAAGACTTAGGAGATCAATTAAACATTGCTTGAAATCATATGAATATTTATGCCCCAGGGTTACATCCTGTCTACGTGCTTCCTGTAATCATTAGCATATGATGGATCTGCTATCTGTTGTTTGCCTCTACATTAAAGGGATCATATAGTTTCAGCTGAGACCTAATTTCTCTTTTCTAAAATTTTTTTTTTTTTTGTGAGATAATGAAAAATTCTTATTAAATTTGAAAGAGCATGTAATTCCAAGAGGAATTTAACATTTATCTGATAGAAATTGGTTTTGAAATGGCTGAGATATCCAAAATAAAAATTTGCATTCCTCTTAGAATGGTATGCTCTGTACTATTTCGTAAGTGGTTTCTTGGTATCTCGCAAAAAAAGTTAAAAGCCAGATCCTCATCTCTGCCAATACTATACCATCCCTTTAAGTCAGGGCTGAGTACTACACCACTATGTTGACCCAGAACTTACATGTTTGAATTTCATATAACTTATTTAGTTATTATTTTTCAAGAGAACATAAGATAAATATGCAGAGCTCACATGAATACATCATTTTTTTTTAATTCTATTTTCTTTATATAGCACCATCTCCTTACAGGCTCCATGCTGGACTACCAATTTAAATTCTTTGTACTTTTCTCTCAACTTTTTTCCTTTATAATAAGTCACTGGGTTTATTCTGCTTCCAAGAGGCCCCAGATAGACATACATCAAGCATCATCTTATCAGTAAGCCTTTCCACGTTTCTAGTTGTACGACCCGACTTGCAGGATGTATGATGGGGTACTTATACAGTGCCCTCCCATTATAACAAACACGGCTATCACAAAAATCTTGTTACAATGAAGGAAAATTTCATGGTCTAAAATCATCATTTTCATATACTTTATTGTTTGGCTATAATTAAAGTTTGATATGAAAAAAAAGTGCTAGTCCTGAGGACTTTGTTATACAGGAGTTGCCTGTATACATGGTTAATCTTAAACATGAGTCCTCTACAATAAAATAATGGTATGTTCTACTTTATTTAGCCTTACCTCAATGAATGCCTCTCTTAAAGATATCAACTAATGTGGATTCTCTTTTGAAATGCTTTTCTAAATTTAGTTGAAAAATTAAAGAAACTCGCCTTTAAGAAAATTAACGCAAATCCCCACAATGGAGAGCTGGAAATGTCTTTATCATAAACATTCATTCTGGATGAGATATCGACTCTCACTGGATTAAAAAAAATAGCTGAAATTGCCTTTAAGTGAAACTGTGGGAAATCAAGACTTTCCTAGCTTTTAATTTCTTACTTTTTCTTTTCTTGAACAGAGGTGATCTCCACATGCAATATTTCAGTGCATCCCTTTCTACATTTTGCATACCAGTGCTAATGCAAATCAGTCTATTACCATAGTGTGTGTGAGAACAATAGACGTGGCTTTCATGACTATCAGTATGCAAGGCCTCTGTGCATTGTCAATTCAACAACCAATGCCAATGTATGAATAAAAAAAAAAAAAAATGGCCTGGATTTTTTTTTTCTAAAAAAATCTTACCTGATAATTAGTCTATTGTACAGTCCAGGAAGAGAAGCAAGCGTTTTATCTGGTTAAAATAAAAAAGAAGCTACAATAGAATCTGAAACATAAAGACATGATCATGCATGTCCAACTTGGATTTTTCTCTCACATGTAGCTTCTAGAGCCATCAAATGACTCTAAGCTAAAATGACTCTTAGCTTGGCAGGTTTCCGAGCATAATCTAAGACACACAAAGCTCAAGTCAGGTTTGCAAGACTGTGAAATGTACTTGAATATATGCAGGCTTTGGGCAATCACATTTTGTTTGCAGGAATAATCCAAGAGAAGCTGCAGGCAGCATGTTTAACGTTTTCCATGCTAGGTCCCCCTCCCCTCCGCATGACAAACTGAATGTTCATATGAAACCAAAGCCCTTAGCAGTCCATGGGTTAATAGTCAAACTTTCTCATGATGCCGGCAGGATAATGCATTTAAAAAATCTGGTCTGTTCACCGATCAACACCACATCGGTGGAAGGCGGTGCATACAGGCATGTAAGTGAGCGCATGACCATTTTTCCCTTCTCTTCTCCATTTTATGCACAAAAGGTTTGGGGGGGGGGAGGAGGAGGATGGGGGAGCAGGAGAAGGGGAGGAGTGGTGGTAAGAAATCAAATTTGGACTCTCCGTTACAAAGCACATAGACACAGCCGATGGGAGCTGCACTCTTGACGTCTCGGAGACGTCTATCAAGCCACTCGGCACACACCGGCCTGCTCGAATGTCTCCCGGCAACTCTGATCTCCTTCCATATGAATGAGCCATCTGCCGGTGGGGGGATGGGGGAGAGACGAAAGCCGCAGGGTGCATGGAAGCTAATATTACACCCAGGAACCCTCCAAATACCGCTCAGGCTCATCCTCAAATCTCTCCTCTTTTTCTCCTTCCAATCCTTCTTTCCTCTTCCTCACATCCTCCCCCCTCCTTGAATGTTCACTAAAATCTTACACCCCAGTGCAGCTCTGCTATTCACATTTGGTCATTATCAAGACACAATTTCCGATGTAAGTTGTTCCTGCATGCATGTATGACGATGATGCCATCCCACAAAACCTGTGGACGGTGATAACAACAATAAAGCTGCGCTGTGAAAATGTGAGAATATATTGCCGGAGAGTCTGCAAAATTCTACAAACAAAAATGAATACAAGAGCAATACAGACTGTAAAAGTATGACATCCACGATATATTGAATTTGAAGTAAAATATAAATGACACAATAATTTGTGGAGTGTCATGCGCATGTTCACAAGATTCAATGGTTTCATATCCGATGTAGGTCCCTATATAAATTTCACAAATAAATCAATTTTCCACCAGCTGAGATCCTTTTCTTTGAGGAGTTTTTGGTGGTAACTTGAAGAAAATTTTCCTTCCAACCATTTTATTCACATTCTACAGATACAGCACTGTAAAAAAAAAAGAGTTCAAGGCAGTTTCCAGCAAGATAAGGTATGTAAACAGAGGTATCAGGTACTCAATCAATTAACTGAGTGTAGAGCAAGGAAAGAACCTATTTGTGTGATTTCAAGTACGCATGCAGTCATCATGGTAGTCTCTGTTCAAGACATGACTTGCAGTGCTGTTAATCCCTCCCTGGAAGATCATCCGTGACCAATAATGTCTAACATAAAATCAAAAGTAGCAAGAACAGAGCATAAACCATGACAATGTCTTATTAACAGGTGGGGAAAGATTGTTCATTAACTGATAGTACAAAAAAAAATTAAAACAACCTGTCAAAGTTTATTCCAATTGGCAGTGTAAAACATGCAGCATGTGCCTTTCAACTGACTATAGAGTCCTTTCACCACGCTGGAATACTGAAAATTGACTGATGGCTTGAAATACTGGGCACAGAATTGCAATCATGTAATTTACTGGGCACAAATAACGCTTCAACACAATGGCTGTCACACTGGTATGAGCTACTCTGGCACGCCACAAGAACTGGCACGCTCTGCTGGAGTATCAGCGGAACACTGAATGAAAACATAGGTCCATGATGAAAACCAGGCACGACACGTTTCCGCAAATTATTCAACGAAAAGAAAAAAACCACCACTTTTGAGTACACACTCTTTCTGGCCATCACGCCTTGATCTAGTCAGTGCACGGGTTGTTATCAAATCTCAAATCTTCAGAGTAGATTGTGGAACACAATATATGGCATTTGTCAATTTGAGGTGTATGAAGCAAAGCAGCTATATAACTTCATCACTCTCTATACCAAGCTCAAAATCTCACACCGACTTGGCCTACTCCACCAAAGATGAGAATATTGCACAGGCAGAGTCATCGTTGGGAGCATTTCATGAAAGCGTATTGTCAGACATTTTCTTTTTTCTGACAAACCGTTTTAAGCTACTGAAATCCTTGCATCTGATTGGCTGAGAGCAAATTTGTCAGAAAAGAAATATCTGACCAAATGGCTTGATGAAATGCACCCCAGGTGTGCTTTAATCCATTTAATTGGAATGCAAAATTGGCATCATTTGTCATGCAGATGTAACACAGGTGGGTAAATCATCAATGCTGATTGCTATAACCTGTGTCTAGCAAGGGCATGGAAAATAGAAATAAAAGATGACTTGATATGCTATGAAGGGTAATGTATGCATGTATTCCTGCATGTACATAATTCATTCTTTCTCTTTCTATCTATGCATCGATCCTTTACTATGATTTGTTATATTCATGCAGGGTTCATTCTTCTCTTGCTATCTACGCATTTTCTATATTTATCTGTTCAATTCAAGCATATATATAAACAAGTGTGTAATTCATTCTTTCTCTTTTTATCTATGCATGCTTGTCTATTCATCTATTAATCTATCTATCTATATATATATCTGTCTATCTATCTACTTATCTACTGATTTCTATTTATCTGTCTATCTATCCATCTATCTATCTGGCTTGCTATATCTGTATGCATATAAGGTCTTTGGCATTTTTTTTTTCTTGCCACTGAACCAAAGTGCATTGCAGTACTCTTACACTGTATTCCACCACAGCATTAATGCTGCTACAATACTTTGCTCACGTCTTGCTTTTATGACCTGTGTGGTAAAGTGTGTCTTCTTCAGATGGTGTGAAGCACGGATGCAGAATAAAAGTGGGATGATGTGGAGGAGAAACATTGACAATGCCACCGCTGCTGCGACCACCTGTTTTGCCAATTCAAAGTATATGACTGTGATTCTACAATGATGAGTTCTTCTGGCAGTGTGCTTTGGCAAATATCACCAAGATCTCCAAATGATTGAAATGTAGCACAAAAAGGGAAGTACCCCGACAATTTCTTTAGTTGTGCTTAGAGTTTTCCTTTGATTTACTTTTCTTTTCTTTCTTTGTGTACTAAATGTATGTGTTAACATTGCTTTTATATCAGATTTTTTTCAATACAAACAAACAAACAAACAAACAAACAAACAAACAAACAAACAAACAAACAAACTAACCATGAAAGCATTCACAACATTATGACTTCTCCTATACCCAAAGATTGCTCCTGATGTTTTTCTTTTTCTGTGTGTGTGAAATGTGAGCACACAGTTTGCCTTTAGGCTCAAAGAAAACAGTTTCTTCCAAGCTCTCTTAGACATAGTTATCAACCATTACCTATCAACACATCATAGCAAAATCTTCACAGTGAAAAATTTCTCTCAGAAAATTTTACTGTATATACCATAAGTGCATTGTCTATTGTACCTATAGGTGGGGAATCTTAATTGTTTTTCTTTTAAATAAAATTTGAAAAATATAACATTTCTTTCTTATTTTTTTTTTCTGTTTTCAGCAACTACTCACTGCTGTTTCCATGTCAACTATGAGGAGATTAAACAAACTCTCACATACCAAGCATAACACAAACCTCTAAGTCTGCATAGCCACAGCACCAATGGGTCATCCCACTAGACTGACACCCCCAAGTCATTCAGCCCATGAGTTCGACAATGAAAACAGGTCCAGGAGTCATACAGCCCACGAGTTCGACACTAGGCAAATAAAGCCCATGAGTTCAACACTAGGTAAAAACTGCCCACAAGTTCGACAGATAACACGGCTTTTCTCGTGTCACGAATTGGAGCCGATGGCCTTTTTTCGCGGCATGACATTTTCACTAAAATTGCCACTCGAGTCTGGTAGT
Source organism: Diadema setosum (assembly GCA_033980235.1). Lineage (NCBI taxonomy): Eukaryota > Metazoa > Echinodermata > Echinoidea > Diadematoida > Diadematidae > Diadema > Diadema setosum. The sequence continues at coordinate 35,541,218 of CM067060.1, forward strand.
ATTCAATGCATGTTGTGTGAACAAGAACTTTTGTGTGCATCTTTAGTTTTGAATCTTGGCTCTTGCAAAATTTGCACAAACTTCTTGTTTTACAGTAACTTGCCCTGCACATATCATACAGTAACAGCACTTCCTCAAGTGATACATTGGCTATTGCATGCCAAAGCCAAGGTGTAGGGTGTCTCTGAATGAACTATACAAACGTGCCCATTATTCTTCATATACCAGTTTTTATACTTGTCACATAAGTTTGATACATAAACATTTTGTGCACACATGCTTAATTTATCATTCTTAATGTTACACTCTCAATAATTCTTCAACATCCTAACTCAGAGCTTGTATCATTTGGTTTGTACAATCTGTAAGATTTAAAATAAAACAATACAATAAAAATGTATCAACCTGCAAAACCATGCAGAAACAAATTTGAATGATATAAGCTTGCTGTAAAAATAAAGAATTTTAGTGATGAAAGTTTTGAGCTGAATTAAGTCCTAAATGCATTTTTTCATTTTTTTTCCAAATACCAAAATTGGGATGTGCCTTGTACAGTTGCCTTTCATATGTTATGGTACTGTTGCCTTATTGCTGGAGAATGCAGTATACAGATTACGACAATAACTCTGAAATAAATAAGAAAACAAACACAAAAACACACACAGTTTGCTGTGGGGATTAAAAACATCCCCCCCCCCCCCCCCCCCGTGATATTGACTAATCAGCACCAAAGGCATCCACTACTCATACATGCTTAATATCATCTCTCAGCTATCCACTTTAATTTCAAAGAAATACAGCCGAGTCGCCCGTCTGCTGTCTTAACAGCCAGCATACGTCTGTCCCCCACGGCAATACCCGAGGGGGAAACATCCATAAATTTGATTACATTCGTGACAATGCATACTGATCTCCCTGAAGGTTTCAACTGCAGAAGCTGCAGAGTGAAAGGCGAAAAAGACAAAAGCCGAAATTGAAATGGAGACTCGAATAAGATGGATTGTTCTTCTTTGCCGGTGGGGGCTTTTCAACTGACCCTACCTGAACTTGCAACAGATACATCCCAGGATGCTCGAGACAACCTAGATCCTTTACTAATCCTGACAGATATTTGACAACTGCAGCAGCATTGTTTTGCGAAGCAATACCCTTAAACCATCTACCGAGAATAATTGAATTTCAGGGAGGCGGCGCTCAATCTTAAAAGCAATTCTATTTAGGCCTATCTACGGTTTCAGTAATGAATTAGGGTTTAGACAGAAACTGCCTAAAATAACATTTGCTTAAATTGATGACTGTGCAAATTCTTGTACTTTGGATAACTAGTGAAGAAAAGCAAGAGTTAAACTAACACGGGACACCACCTCAGATTATTTCATTAATGGGTAAATACCAGCTTGGATGTGAGTATATTGAACTGACAATGAAGTATTTTACTTTGTGTTGCTCCATACCTCTTAAATAGTGGAGAAATTTGGAAGCAGAGCAGAGTATTCATTTTAAAATTGATGTATGTGATTACCACAAATTATGTTTTTTTCATATTTCAAATCATCATGAATAAAACCTATGCATTATACATCTGCTTCAGTAAAGGAAGTTGCAAGGCACATGATACTATACATGATACATGGTACTATGATACTGACAATGAAAGATACTCCGGTGGTTTGAAAGAAATCTGAGCTTCAAATGACATGCCATATATTCCATATCTTATAGACATCACAATTGTATTACATCCTATTTGCAACTGATGTAAATGTGCTTAAAATGTCCTCTCATTTAGGGCATCTGCATTTTGTGCAAAACTTCCAGCCAATGCAAATTTTATCTTGAATAAAAACAAAATAAAGCAGAATTTCCTACGTGCTGATGAGTGCATACTGGGTCTAGACAAGAAATGCAATACGGGCATGCAAAAAGAGAGAGAAAGGCAGCTTTAGGGAAGCAGAAAAGTTACACCGGCTTGCAGGCAACCTCTGGCGCACTACGGGAGTTCAGTGAATCAGAGTGTCAGATGCGGTAAAGCCTCAGGAAGGTAATGGTGCTAGACGTTTATCGCCTTGCCTCAAATGGACCTGACTGAACTGCCCCAGCAGGTGGAGGCAATTCCCGGTGGCGATTACCCAGGGCGAGTATTGAATATCACTAACAGCACTGTAGTGATCAAGGACCCAGAAGTATCGTTCTCGTGCTCGCAGTTTCACTTGGTAACATGCATCTCCCTCAGTGCAGCTCATGGGGTTATAAACTCCATGAATCGTTCGTCTCGATTCACGCTCATTTCTCTTATTTCAAATAATGACTCGCAACCAACAAACTCTCGCTATTCTTTGTCAACCTGACTTTGGCTCAGTTTTCCTTTTGTGACATCCACTACACAGGATCAAATCCACCACTTTAAAGGTACTAATGATTGCACATTTCTTATCAAATACCCCTTTTAGTATACAAGTGTTAAAAAGTGTCGTACCATCAAGCTACGAGAATGTATAAAACATGTTAACATACATGCGTACTGTGACACATGCAACAAAAATGAAAATTTATCAAAGTTTTAAAATTGTGCTGGCGATGCACATGTACAAGGTCAAATATATTAGCAATATCTGTGCACTGTCTCTAATAAGGCCTCAAAAGCTGGTTGATGCATGCTGGCTACAAACCCCACTGTCAATTTTCTTTCACTCCATTCAAAAGCTCATAACACAAGATATTTAATCTAAATTTTGAGAAAAGCTCAGCTTTGTGCCTTTTGAAGCAAAAAGGATTTGAAATACTGGCTACAAAAGTAGAGGGTGCACTTGTAATTAATTTCAATTTCGATTTCAATTTTAATCTTTATCATCGATTCAAAAATTCCTTTTCAATTTAAGTCTTACACATTAAAGCATCAAAGACTAGACAAAAATAAGAACATAAATCACAAGACATTCATCATAGATACAATTTTGACATAACAAACATATCTGATAAAATTGCAGCAGCTTCTTATAGATCTGACACTTCATTAAGCTTTGATTTGAATATTGTACTTCTCAGAACACAATTTAACATCACCACAACTCATTATAGTTAATTCAAACAAAAAAGCACACAAGATTGTGAAACAATTTGTGAAATAAATATCACACTGTGCATAAAAATGGAGTATGCAAGGCTGCCACCACCAAAAATGCCTATTTATAGCTAAATTTTATATCAAAGGAGAAATCACCTTTGTGTGAGAGAAGGAGAAAAAGAGGGATAGCTTGGCCCCCTCATAGGCGGTGAAAAAGGAGCAACAAACCAGTAAAGTCTGTGTAAAGAAATTATAACTATTTAATTATCCCAATGGAATCCCATTTTCTTTACTCAACTTTTCCACTAAGAAATTATAACTAATAACTGTTGAATATCAAGTAACTATATATATATATATATATATATATATATATATATATATATATATATATATATATATAATATTTTTACACTATCTGTTTTTACTCATAGTCTATAATATCTTCTTTTCCCCATGGGAGGCTTAAATACAGGATCCTTCTATTGCAGAACAGATGGAACAACTGATTCAGTGCTTGTAAAACCATCTTTAATGTAGCATGTCTGTATTACAATAACCTCATTATATCATTTTTATATAAATACTTTGGTTTGTAGAAGACCAGATGTTGAATTTATATAAAAGAAAAATAAAAGTACGGGGGGGGGGGGGTATTCAGTACATGACACTTTGACCACTCACGCCAACTTCTATCAGAAATCAACATTGCTTTTACACATGATGCCCTCTACAACTACGGTGTTCAAAAATGTGTCATATTTCTCACTACAGTAGTATCATCATCAGGATTTTTGACGGCTAACTTGTTGAGGGTGAGACGGATGGCTTCAGACGTTATACCTTGGGAATTCAAGGTCATGAATGCTTTAAAGACTGTGTAGCTCTTTAGCTGCAAGCAAAAAAAAAATACAACAAAAAACAAAAAAACAAAACAAAACCCCCTCTGTTTCAATGGGGAACATCTGAGCAGCTAATGGTCTGAAGACCCAATATGATTCCTTCCCTACAGCTCATCATTAAACTCGGTATACCCAAAGCTCATAAATGGAGATATGAGGTATGGCGGGTGGTGGCACTCTCACGTACCCCAATAAAGCACATCCCATCAAAACTGGTTTTCTAATCAAATATTGAGGGCGGACCTTTCCATGAGGTGTCAGAAGATCCTTATAAGCAAAATCCTCCTCATCTTCTTAAAATAACAAGGGGAAATATTGGGAGGGTATTTATGATGTTTGATTTTCATGGCTCTTCACTGCACAATGTTCATCAAGATTCAAGACCCACGACACCATATGGGCCTGGAGCCACATGCACATAAGCCCCCCTGGGTTGATGCAAAATGAAATATGTGGCATCTTTGGCCAACCTCTGATAGAAGAGGATGCAGCGTATCCTGGCAACGCGTCCGCTGGGAGCTCCCCCAGCATCTTCCATAACTGGTCTGCCTCAAGCTTCAGTGAATCCAGGAGAAGAAGAAAAAAAATTGTTCGTAGTAGCCGACGATGGCAGAGGAGGGAGTTGGGGACTCCCATCTTGGCAGCCAAGTCACGATCCAGTCATGTGAAATGCAAAGTATCATGAAATATGCAAGGGCAGATGTGAGAGAAACGGCACCTGGCACAATTGTCAAAAGGACATTTCACATCTACTGAAGAGAACTCCCTCCAGGCACGAGTTGGCTTCTTCACACAGTGAGAAATGCAAAAAATGCAGATATTTCATATGAAATTCACCTCACACTGGTAGAGGTATAGGTTAGTCCATAGTGTCCTGACTGTTAAGTAACTAACTGACTGTTAGTGGTTATAGAGGATTTAATCTGCACTTCCACCATTTCCCATTGGTCTACGTGCAACATTGAAATACCAGACCAACAGAATGTTAGAAGCTTCATCCAAATCTGACATAGAATAGAAAACTATGGAATTCTTAAAATTTCATAGTTTTTTTTTTTCATCAATTGGTCCCAAAACACAGATATAATTTAAATGGTGTGATGATGTCATCAACTCACAATTCTCCCATCATTTTGCGCACAAAATTATTGTAAAACTCTGTTTGTTTTTTTTTGTTGGATAATTCATCAGCAAAAGTCATGCATTTTGTCATTAGTTTAACAGGAACATCCTCTCCCCTACAACATAATCATCACTGAATTATAAAGACCATGAGTGGTGCATTGGAGTCACAATATATGCCATAACAATTGCTATACATTATATTGCAACAATACAAAAAAAAAAATGATGTACATGATGCAAATTTTTCTTTTTGATTTCATTTAAAAAATGGAGATTTGGAAAAGATTGAGCATAGGTTTTGTGAGGCATTTAAATTATTACATTTTATTTGCATATCATGCATTTATTACTAATGCCATATATATCTAATATTATACTTAATGATTTGTTCTTCTTACAGATTGATATATGATATATTTTCTCAAATGTATACTTTACATTGCATTGCATAATTATATCACTTTTCCTTGTATGGAGATAAAGTATGATAGAATTGAACTGAATTTATTAAGTGAAAAAATGCAAAATTCTGAAATCCAATAACTCCTACCTATCTTCTGTCTCATTTGATAAAACCTACACTATTCAGTTCATCTCATTTTAATCTATACTTTAAGGTTAAAGGGGCATTCCAGACGATTTTCATAATTTAACATCATGTAGTACATAAATCAACAGCTCCATGTACGTGTATAGATTTGAGGAATTTGATGTGGCTCTAGAGCAGAGATATAATACTTTGAAAACCCTTTAACAAATTACACTGAACAAGGATGATGACATGTAGGAGGTTCACATATTTCAGAAATGTAGCAATGTAATTCAATTACAATATCGCTTCCTTGCGAGTTCACCTGTGTATAATCCATGCATGCCTTCTTCTTTTGTTCTGCTTCCTTGAGCCCTAACTGATATACAAATGGTTACCCTGCCATGTCATCATCCGAGTTCATTGTAATTTGTTATAAATTTCAAAAATATTCTTGTTCTTCTTCCCAATCATCATAAATTCTGAAACTGTCCTCAGTATTACTAATTCACAGTTGTTCAAATGTAAAAATCTAAAAATCATCTGGAGGTCTCCTTAAACCTGTACTTGGTGTAGAACTTCACTTTTAAACAAAATAGAGGAATGGGTTCTGCCTACTAGCTGCCACAACCCTAGACTCAAACTACATGGATGTCCTTTCTCAAGTGTACCAAGGTTAATGTACGTGAATGATCCCGCACGTTATTATTCAGCTGACCTTCTGGTGTGGGCATCTAGCTGCCTGGATTTTCAGTGTTTATGTTGGATAAGACATGAGGATGATCCACTTTGAGCCCATGTGATTTCACTCGTCCTTGCTTGAAATGACAATGGTATACTACCACCATGATGCGGGCTTTGAAGCTCTGCGAGGTCGCTTGTGGTATCCTGATCAGTGCGGTGGTGAATGCCACAAAATGTCACAAAATGGCACTCTGTCTCAGGAATTCCCTTTGCCTTTTTATTCCATTTCATTCCATTTCATTCCATTTCATTACTATTACTATCATTTATTTATTTGGCATTTCAACATAAAATACAAATAGAAAATCATATTACATAATATACAGAATGTGGTGATTCTGGGTGCATACAGCTGGTTATCAGGAGAGAAAAAGGCAAACCTTATCACCGAGGCTCTAGGCGTTCCTCCCTAACCAGTGTATGCACCCAGAATCAGCCATAGGAATATTACGAGCACTATCAAATAATACATAGATAACACAAAAGAAATGTGCACTTCAAGTACAAATAAAAGCATGGAAATAGGCCTACAAATAGAATCAGTCACTTGAAAAATAATAATGTACAGTTTATGTAATCTCACTTCAGGCTGCTAGCAAAACTGAAGATTCAATGTCTATATTTCACATAACAGCCATCATTTTTTTTTTTTAAATAACAGACATGTGGAGAAATGTGCTCAATACTTGCTCAGACACTACTTCATTTGAGTGGGTTTTTGAGGGGAAAACAGTACCTGTTCATTTGTCAATTGCAATTGCATGTCACGATACAAATGAAATGAAATAAAGCCTACATTATCAGATTAATCTAAACATATTTATTCTTTTTTATTCTTTATCTATTTTTATTTCTGAACAATATACATGAATACTATAAATGTCAAAATGATAGCTTATTTCATGTAACATAGTATCACATAGAAATGCATCATTAAAGACTGGAAATAAAAATTGAGGGGCTGCTTAAAAGCAAACTTGTATGATGCAGTCCCCTTTTAGGTACTATAAGTATGGACATAATGAATTTTAGTAATCTTTTGCGCTAAGCTGGCTAAGGTGAATTTCACATGTTTTTAATTCTGTGGTATCAAAATATAAACTAGTATTTTATATAGCATGCAAAATAATTCTATGCTTTTATTTGCTCGCTGCACAAAATGTGAGAAAATTTCCACCTCAACAGTATGCCATGAAAATCAAATTTATCTCAGAGAACACTTGACGGAACAAAACACACCAAACTTTCCATGAAAAATACAATGTAATAATTTATTATTTTTTTTTTTGCAGTCTTTTGGTATATTATGAAAATATTGATTTGACACCTCAGATATCTTTTCGATTGTTTTCTGTGCCTGGGTCATCAACTTCTCTCTATAGATTTAGGTTATAAATGGAAACCAAGAAACCAAGAAAATATTTGCACAATTGTCTTTCAAGACAGAATGACAGGGGAAAAAAAATAGAGAGAAAGAGAATGAGAGAGAGAGAGAGAGAGAGAGAGAGAGAATAATCAAGGAAGAAAAGAAGAGGAACATACAGACACCCAAATTACAAACCCTGCATTAATCCTTTCCATGTGATATGCACCAACAGAAATGCTGAGAAGCCTGAATTCCAGACTAGTGCTGTTCTCACAATTGCATTCTGCGACTCGAAAACTAATTTTGTCACAAGGACACTATGGATTTCTGCTTTTAAATGAGACTTTTTACCTTCCAGTGTGCTCTTTCAATTCATGATATGGCATGGAAGAATCCAGAACCCCCCCCCCCCCCCCCCCGAATATTCAGTTAGTTAAACAACATCGACAGTCCTCTTGCAATAAAGAGCCAGAGAGAGAGAGAGAGAGAGAGAGAAAGGAATATTTGTAAAGCTCTGCGTGACTGAAATTTGGAATAAATGAGAACATCACAGAGAGCAGGAGGGAATGCATACGAGTGCATGCTCACAGCTTTATTTTTTAGCACAGATTTGGGCCGCCAGATCTGAATGACTTCTCATTCATGCTGCAATGCAACATTTTAGCATGTATTAAACAGACGATCACGTCAACCCGTACTGAAATGATTTGAGTGCTCTAAGTATGTAATGATTGCCTCGTACAATTTGGGTCATCAACCCTGACACAGTTGGCCATCACACCCAGACAAACAGTCACCAGGTTTGCTGGCCTCACATAGATTAATTCTATTACATCCGACCTTGATAACGTGTCATCCTTGTCCCGCTGCATTTCATTCATCAAACATTTCAGATTCATGGTAAACGATGCACACTGCGATTGAACTTCGTGTTAATGCTTTTAGTCACAAGAAATATGCCTGGATTGTAAATGCATCTAATCAAAACTACATCCAAAATTCAATTATGCAAATTGATATCACATAAATGTAATTATTTTACATAAAAATGAATGAAAGCTGGAATGACAAATACACTGAAATGATCAGAAAGAAAACAAAATACTGTGTGTACCATGCATTTCTGATATTTATCTAGATCTTGATAAACACTCATTATCAAGTGTTGTAACATGTTCTTGGTACAGTAGTTCTTTTGACTCTTTGTATTCAAAAGGACAGAAAAATAATGGATGAAGCTATTGCAGGAAAGAATTCTGCACATCAAATTGCACCTGTTCTTAAAGGCATTATTTACCATTTGAGGATGAAACAAAAACCCAGCTTTAGTGCTTAAAAATAGTTCTCAAATGTGAGTTAGGAATAGAAACAGGCAATGTAAAAATGTTAATGAGTATAATCAATGTTAAGTATTGTTAGATATACAAAATGAGAACACTAGTAATAATAAAATCGTTTCTAGAATAAACAATCTACAGTCATGGTTTATTGAGAATAATAGTGATATCTCTGAAAATTTCAAGCTTTATTGCAAAATGTTTATAATTATGGAAGGATGTTTTGTGATACAAGTGACCTACACATATGCACCAAATGTGACAACTCGAACATTTTTTTTTTAAATCACTGCTCCCAGTGGTGAACAGTACCTTTAAAAAGAATTCACTTCTTCATTCCTCATACAAAATAAAAGCAGTTTTGTGGAAAACCTACAAAATAAATGTATCTGATAGAGTGTAAAGGTGATGTGATTACAATTTCTACAAATGATTGTTAATCCAAAAAAGAAGCAAATATTGTACCCATTATATCAAAGTATTCACTGGTTGTTACACACCACTCTACATGAAAAAAAAATCCATCAATCCACTGATATATCATCTATATTTTGTCTACCTATTTCCCATATTCTATCCATCTATCTGTCCATATATCTTTCAATATATCTATCTTAGAAGGATTTTGTAACATTGACATATTCAAGCTGCATTATCTGACCCCCAGCGATACAACTGAGCTGGGTGTCCCAGCTAATCTCGCTATGGCATGCATCACTCCAGGGGCTCCCTTTATCCATCTCAGCAGTCAGAATACTCTACATGGAAAAATTGTGGCATGACTTTTTTTCCCTGCTAGGCCTGGAAAGATCAATTTTACATAATGTTCAGTTTCGTGAACGTTTAAAGCATGGCTTCAGTGCAACACGAGCATTTAGCTATTTCACATTTTCTGAATGTTCATGGAAGCTATAATAATTCCTGTGGGTGTATGTATAAGTAAAGTGGGAGCAACTCAAATGCAAACACAAAAATATTCATGTGAACAACTTGCGCTTTCTACACTTGTCAAAATGCTCCACATTTACAGTATGACAATACTTGCATTGTATTTTGTGATATATCTCTGAGAACTTGCCTGGGGCCTGTTGCATAAAATACTCTGGTAAGAACTAAAAACTCAGGTAAGAATGACTTTACCTTTGACTTTACACAGGAAATACTCTGTTAAAAAAATCAACCGAAATATTTCTCAGGTAAAAAGTTTTATGTGACAGGCACCTGGTATTGTTCCGTGGAGAGTTTTAGGTTAGTGTGATAGTGGAAACCTTTGTACAATCAGTATTTCTTGTTGGGACAATTTCAAACTCCACTTGTTTATCTATTTATGATTATCATTGTTTTTACTGATGAGCAATATTTCTGTATTTCTGTCATTGGCCTAGGCATGTAAAGAAATTCATCATGCAGACGTTTCCACATCACAGGAATTACACTGCTTATTAGATAAAGTAGGTATATGAACTTATTCTTATCTTAAATTCTCCACTTAAATGCATTTTTGAACATTTTAATGGAATTTTTCAGCCCCATTAATATCTGCATGCCTCCTTGTTTAAAAACATATATACAAGTGCATACAGCATTTTATTTCCACACGACTATCACTCAGCAAATGCTTTTTCAAGTTTTTTTTTTTCTTTAGAATACAATTATCAAAATAAACCAAAACATAAAAATATAATTGAGGGAAAATTGGAATGAAATGACAATTCTGCTAAATTGACTGCCTCTGTGGCAGACGAGAAATAATACATAGCTTTCCAGCAAATATATAGTTGCTGGAAGGCTATGGACTATCAGGCAATATATTCAACAGGTGAACATTCAATAATGCAAGACTTTGCCCTTCCGCAAACTGAAACTTCGAAAATTATTGCCAATTACAGGATGAACATCCCAGACACACATGCACCTAGAAAATCATTGCGGCTTCCCAAACATTGATTTTCCACTTTTCCATGATCCTAACACGGGGATCACTGCACTATCTGGTGATCATGAGAGCATCTTACAGCCATCGAAATCAGACGCCAGCACATGGGTTACAACTTTTATCAAAAGACTGCATGCTACTGTGCTCGGCTCTTTTTCTACTTGGCTTTTTTTTTTTTTGGGGGGGGGGTGGATTGGAGGGTGGCAGTGTTAGGAAGTCTGGTATGCACATCAATGGAAGATGAAATCCAAAGACCTTGTAGGCCAAGAGTGATCTATCTTCCCACAGCTCTAAGGAAGAAAAAATAGGACCCATCCTTTTATTGCCAAAAAAAAAAAAAAAAAAAAAAAAAATCCCTCTAGAAAGAATTGTGGTAGATGAGCTCTCTGTTCACATTGCAACAAAAATCACAAAGGAAGAAGTATTATATAAGCTTTTTGTCATTGTAATGCTAATGATACCTGGCTCTGCACTCTGCTGTGATGCAATTTAGGATGTTGTAATGTGAAAATTAATGGCCTGTGAGGCAAACTACACATTCTGTGTGTGTGTGTGTGTGTGTGTGTGTGTGTGGTTGAAACATAGAGTTGAGAGTCTTGTGACAACTACATGTACTGCAGTCTTTCTGCTGAGCATTTTCATTTACCAAAATGTCACGGCAAACTTCAGGCAAAGTCAGTAAAAACAATGCACTCTGGTGCTTGAATTTTGAGTTTTTGTTTCCGGTGGCTGTTGGCATAATTGAACAGCCAACTGTTACCTGCCAAGCTTTGTAATGCAGCAATTTTTCACTGGCAGTAATGAATGACTACGGTACATCATCCTGAGACTTGGAAGCTACTTGAGGAACACTAGGGAAGGTTGACAGACTCATTGAGATGGCCCCCCTGTGTGCTGTCCTTCACAATTCAAACCAGATTTCTCTCCGAGATGATGAAGACCACGGCAGGAAATGTAGCAATCACTAGGCTGTCTTTTTGACCTTTCACAGAAAATGTTTCATATCAGCCTCTTACAAAGTGCAGGGAATGATCTATCTCCCTCTCCTTCTCTTATTTTCTTATTTCTTTCTCTCCCTCTAAACCTTGGTGCCTGGAAGACCAGAAAATAAAACAACCAAAAACCCTTGGTTTTTAAAGGATGGTACAGTTTCAACTGAGATGGGGTTTCAGGTTTTCAGGGTTTTTTTTTTAAGATAATGAGAAACCTCATGAAATATGAAAGAGCACATAATTCTACAAACAGGAATTCAAAGTTTATTCAATGAAAATTGGTTTTGGAATGGCTGAGATATGCAAAACAAGCAATCCTAATAAAAGGTGGGACCAACCTTTTATTAGGATTGCTTTGTTTTACTATATTATTATATACATTGGTGTCAATCACTGGACAGCAAAACTGCCCTGAAAAACAAATGGAGGCTGTAAGGTGTACAAAAAAAAAATTTCTCCGAAAACTGTACACAAATGTGCCATTTGTGTTACTAATTTGAATATTGCGTAATGACAGTCAGCAAAACAAGCACTGCACATGTGTAAACTTTATGGGAACACTTTTTTAAATAGAAAAAGTAGCATCACAAATGAATTCATTTCCTTTGCATGTATTCATATTCGATCTACAACGTATACACAGTGTGTGTGTATTTTATGGGTGTGTGTGTTCAGTCACCACGGAAACCTGGATGAAGTCAGCACACCATCTACCCACCTACATTTCTCTTCTCATGTTCTAACACACAAACCCAGAGGCTATATCCAGCCAGTTTCCTTTCAACTATCTGATGCAAACAACATCATATTGTGTGCTCAGCAAAAAAACATGAAAGATCTCTGCAAAGTTGCCTGCTTTTATCCAGATGCAATGACCTTTGCAATCACAATGCATGCTATACTCTGTCACAATTAATAAAAGTGAGGTTGGTAGCATATACAAGTATATACATGTAAGTGTACTTACACACAGGTATAATTCAAACACAAGGCAGTCACCTTTAGCAATGAAGGACAGCTATTATATTTTTGTATACATTCATAAATTTTGCTTATTTGCCACTGGTAGTGAAACACAAAAAAACGGCTTTTACTTCAGAGTGGGAATGTATACTGGTCCTCACAGTTCATTTCATTCCTTCCTATTCAACGCCCATCTCCTAAAGGTTGAATCATCCATTAAGCATCACAAGTCACTGTAGCAGAATGCCTCCACCCTGTATGAAGCACTTGGCAAAACTAATTGAATGGCTGATAAGTAGGCTGGTGCAATTTCTCCTGTAAGCTCCTTTCAATTACTGACATTCTGGTCCATTATGGTTTCCATTTTAATCTGTTTATTGGCAGATTCCAGAACTCCCACCAATTTTCTTGCTTTATTTTATTCTCTACATTTTTCACTGTCCTGGTCTAATCCGGTAAGTGGTTGCACATTTTGATTCTTCTTATGGCATGTATATAAATAATATCTTGCTTCTTTTGCCTTCAAAACAGTAATTTTTTCCGTCATCAGTTATAATCTTCCTTTCATATTACCATTTGTCGTTGACTTGATCAGGCAAACAAATTTTTAATTCTATAATTCTCTGGTTTGCATGCTGAATTCAATTGATATGCATATCCTTGTAGTGCAATATTTTTTCTTACATTTCTTAATTTGAAAATAACTTAATCTTGCATATCTAACTGCTCGTATCCCCAAATATTAGTATTCATTAATTTATACACATGTAATAGTACACTGAATGCATGGTCACATTTTTTTGGCAAAAAAGATATAAATTATATTTCTTAATCTCTTTATTCCTTTTAAGAAAAACACAAACATAAACGAGACATGAAACTCGTCACACTGACGAGTTAGGTGATACGCCTGGGGTCATCAGATGTCGGTCATCTGTGATCGACAAAGAAAAGAATGTGATATAGGCACCTTGAAGTTATATTAAGCGTGCATGCAAAACGGTTTCTCTAACCACTCGGCCACGGGACATCCACGGAAACGCTAAGGCCGAAAAAAAATGTATAGATATTACAGGGGGAAAAAGTCAATGCCCACTCAACAATTGTGGCCGCGTGAACATGTATTGCATTGCTAGAAGGAAATGCGGCCTTGTAACGACTGAGGTCGCTGTGCCATTTCTGGCAATTTCGGAAAAATACGTCCCGCAGACATAAAACCTATAATCGGCTGATTTTGATACCTTGCCTTTAATCACAATTTTCAGTGTGATGACGTCATCAAAGTACAAAACAATGACATGGACTTGAAAGACAATTGCTCAAAGTACAACACCTCCGTTGTCGTCATTACATACTATTTGACAGAGTCAGGATGCAACATTCTGCAGCAGTCGAAGCAATGTGGTCTCCAACACAAAACAGAGGGATATTGTGTGTGTGTGTGTGTGTGTGTGTGTGTGTGTATAGGTGCGTTTATATACGAACGTAATTTCTACATGGACGAATGTGTAATACACCATTGAAGAAAAAAAAAGTAAAATAGCTAGGTATTTTGTTTCGTGATCTTGTGGGGTTCGAACCCGCACGAGTGCAACCTCACGTCTCTGAGACGGCGCCTTTAACCACTCGGCCATACGTCTCGACGAGAAAATATGAGGAACGTAAACTTATGTATGTGAAAGATGAATCAGGAATCGATTCGTCCACATTCCATTCTCATTTTCAGTTTTAAACTGCAAAATTGTCAACCTCATGAGAAGATTTCAAAGAACAAAATGCATGATTACTGCAGCTTATTGTCTCAGCTACAACATACTTAAATTTCAGAGGAAATGAAGCAAAATCAGCTGAGATAAAGGTGCTTAAACGTTGTGAAGTCAATGGATGGTTTTAAAAAAAATCACTTCCCATAGACATAACACGTAAACTTGTCCGATTTTGCATCTTTACTTTTAATCACAATTTAAAGTATGATAACGTCATCAAATTTCAAAACCATGACATGGACTTGAAAGGCAAATGTTAAAAGTACAACATATGTGAATTTGGGATAATATTGAGCTTAAACAACAGAGATACGAGCAAATGAATGTTAGAAACAGTACCTCAAAAAAATTAATTCCACTTTTTTGATTTCAGATGATGATATGATGACGTCATAATGTATTTCGGGAAATATTGATACTTGAAACGTTATTTCCAATTCATATGCTTTTGTAATATGCAATAAAAACATAGGGTCAACGGACTTTTTAAAGAGCTATTGCGAAATAAACAAAGACATGTTTTTCGCTATATTTCCACATAGACGCGCACACGAAATTTCAACTTTGACGCCAGCGCATTCCTTTGTTATAGGTCAACATCGATCGGAAATCAGTGGATATTGTTACTCAAAGTATCAGGAATCCAAATCAGTCAAAAAAATTGCATTTTCATGTTGGTTACGCCCTCTGCGCGCGAAATTGCGCGGACGGACGCGCACGCGAGAAAATGTTTGAAACGCTTAAAATTGTCTGAAACTTCGAGATTTCCCATTGGGAAGTCGTTTTGAGCCTTTTAAAATTTTGACGCGCGCGAACGCGCGCGTAATGAAGACCTGGGTAACTAGCGTTAGTAAGTAAGATAGAGCGTGACCTGAACTTTATGTCCACCGAAAATGACGCAGAAATTACATCTAGTTATGAAGTTATGATCGATCATGTGACAAGGTCCGAAAATCACAAAATGGCGCCTAAATGACGTCATAGATATGTTACTGTCATGAAAACCTTATTGTGGCTAGATATTGTTATGAGACATGTTGACTGAAAATTTCATGTCATTCCGTAATGTCATTGTTGAGATATTGACGACACAAAATTGTCCAGAAAGAAAGAAGAATAAAAAAAAAATAAAGAGAGATTTTGACAATCACAATAGGTGATACGCTGATAGCGTATCACCTAAAAAGCTTCTAGAGGTACAACTTCCACATAAAGATAGAAACGAAGCAGCATCCCTTGTGTCAAAATGGGACTTTTCAGACTACATATTCAATCAGCCAAAGAAAACAGCCAATAAACACAGACAAAATCACAAGGCAGTGAACATTGTGACAAGCTAAATGGAATGACTTGTTTGGATGCTCAGTGTATAATTCAGTTGCAATCTTTTTGAAACCATGGTCATTTATTTCTGGCTGATTCATCCTGCTTCTTTGACCTTTTAAAGTTGTTTTGTTGTCAACATTTTCCTCCTAAATATTCCTCATCAAGCTTTCATTATTCTACCATCATCCATCCTCCCACTCTCTGTTTTTTTCTTTCTCTCCATCATCATCATCACCATCATCATCATCATCATCATCATCATCATCATCATCATCATCATCATCATCATCATCATCATCATCATCTGTTCATGAAGCGCACTGTTGGGGTTCACACCATTTGCTGACTTATTGCTATGGCAGGGGCGGATCCAGGAATTCCGCAAAGGGGAGGCGCCTTTGTAAAATTAAAAAGGGGGGGGGGCACACGCACTCCCCATTTTTTATTTCTTTTGTTTTAAAAAAAAAAAAAAAAGAGGGGGCACACGCCCGGAGTGCCCCCCTCTGGATCCGCCACTGTAAAGTCACCCGTGGAAGCCATGAAGGGTCCTCATCAGTCATCCATTGTCAGGAGGTTTGTGGGGGTTGTGCTGCTGTCCTGGTTTTGTATTCTGGCTCGATGATTGCAGGGAAGGCCAGTGGGATCTTTCAAGCGCATGATTTGTGTCTCTCTCACATAAGGGACCTTTCATTTTTATCTCCAATAAGAGGGGCAGTGTCTTGTCTCATACTGGAGGGACAGTGTGATAACACACAACATTGCTCAGACAGGGTCAAACCAAAGCTTTCTCATTACATGGCATTCACAGCTGAAACCAGAATTCCCTCACTACCTCACTCAATTTATCCCATACCTTAAGATGTGAACAGTGGACATGAATCAATTTTAGCAGGGTAATCGTAGATAATACTGTTCAATGGAATTATTCACTCTGCAGACAACCAACATCACACCAGCAGCACTTGCAACTTAGCCTGTTCATGATTCCAAAATCCCAATTATAGAGCTGGAATAATGAGACTACAGGGTCTACCAATTTTAGTTTAAAATGTAAGGTTTATGCAGCCCACAGTAAGGCTTCAGAAGCATTACTTTGCATATTCATTTCACATGTCTAAAGCTGCTGGACATTCACAAACTACTACTCTGCCAATACTGCTTGTAATATGTCATCTCTATGACATCGTCACCTTAGTATCATACAGGAATGACAGACCTGTCAAGCTGGGGTAAAAAAAGAGCAGAAATCTCTCTGCAATCAATGCATATAAATTCAATATAATACTACAGAAGGAGGGTCCTTAGCATCACTTCAGATGATGTGGCAATTATTCAATTTTCAATAGAAAAATTGCCCATCAGAATTCAATTCTTCAATCAGATTTTACACAATGACATACACTTTCAACTTCCTGACATTCCATTTTTAGGAAATCGCATGCAAGAATCTACTCTCTGTTTGTTATTAGTTTCATTTCAAGCTGTTCTTTCTTGGTATTAAAACACAAAGTATTAATATGAGACCAATACAATTCAGAATCAATTTTTCTACAGCATGAAGTATGATGATAACTATGTCCATCATTCAGAAAGCTGCTATATTAATAACCCCTTAAATCTGCCTAATCTGCTGCACTGGTGAATGAGTTAATGTTCCATCTTGGTCAGATATGAACGTATTAACCCATTGAGGACGGGCTGATTTTGCTACAACACGCATTTCCCATAGACCCTCGCCCGAGTATACTCGGGACTCATCCTCAACGGGTTAATCCGTCGCCATTCTTGGCGGATGATCATCAGTGACCTTTTATCCTGATAATGCCATAAACTGAGAGAGCACTGGTAAGCAGGCACGAAGTGGACGACCGCCCACATCACTTCTCCTAAAGAGCAAACTGTCTCCAGCCTCTGACCCGCCGTTTTTTGACAGCTCGGAGGACTACATAATATAACTATGAACATAGTCGCTACTTCTCAGTTACCGCGACATCTTGTCTGCTACATAGTGCTCATGAGGTACATTTATACTGCTCATAATGTCATTCCTCTCATTACCTCATATCTCTGATGATACTGTGAGAAAATGATAATTGACAATGAAAGCATATCTTGATTAATTGAGGGAGGTTCATTTCTGGCATTGCAGTTCTTTTTACTCAGTTATATCATATTGCTTTTTCTATTTACAATGCATTCTACACACACCATAGCCTACTGAACTGGAATATTGTGTGTGTGTGTGCCAATGATTATGCTGTATGCCTTGCTACTCACCTCCCCCCCAAAAAAAAAAAAAAAATAAGAAAGAAATAAATACTAAACAATTTGAACACTATCGCTCTTATATATATCAGAAAATTTGACATTAACATATCTGACGATGCAACTATAATCTACAGATAAGCTTTACAAGGAAATATTTACAGCAAATTTGCCCCATTGATTAATAAACAACAAAGAGAAAAAAAATCTTCACAGGTCTTCTTAGACCTAAGCACTGGAATTTTGAATTTTTGGCTAATCCAGGCTAGAAAGCACAGTGAAAAGATGAAATTGATTCATTTCCCATCTTACTGGTTTATTTGTTTGTTTGTTCTTCAAAGAAGAGTTTTCTTTATGCAAACATGCTGTTGCAAGAACAGGCAAAATCAAACGAAAATCTTGTGTTAACAGTTTGTGTTGCTGTTTGAAGTAATTGAATTCATGGGGAGTCTACACAAGTTACAACTGATCATTAAATACACCATTCCTGGAAATAAAGAAGACAAAAAAAAAGAAAGAAAGAAGAAATCTAAGATATATGCACATATGCCGAAAGCACTCACATCTTCTGATTTTTTTTTTCTGTATTTCACACATCACAAGCAATTTTCCACTTTAGTAGAAAAAAAAAAAAGAGCCTCAAAATCTGACATGAATGTCATATCACATTCAACAGGCTATATTAGTGACAATGAGTGCACCTTTACATCATTTTTTTTTTCTTCTGTAGCCCACTAGTCAGTTAGAATTAGTATTGAGGAAAATCCAGCATTCATCAAGACACCTGGAATGGTGGACCAATCAGAACCTCAGGGTGGGGCAGTCCTGAGGACTCAATTCTTCACAGTTCATTTCCCTTGGCTGAGGCGGTAAGAATCCCACTTCCCCGATCAGCTCAAGGAGCATGCAAAATGCGTGACAGGGTGACGTCTGTTGCCCCGGCAACCATTAGGCAACGATGAAGTGCTCTCGAGAGGGCGAGGGGGGCATTTGTATGTGAACTCTAACCGACAGCTTCCGCACATGTTGTATGTGTACTGTGCTTGAGAAGTCCAGTGGACCAAGGTATGAAGGAATATGTTACAAGCAAAAATTAGGTCTTGAAAGTTAGAAATGTCTGATGCTGCATGGCATCCTACAAACATTGAAAAGTAATGATGCATATGTTGAACAAACGTGTGCCATTTTTCCTCACTTATATTTCCTACAACTATGTCATACATGATTTCAGCTGAAACATGTAGGAACACATTGAGTACTGTAATAGCATGAGCGTAACAGAATGAATACCTGCTGAGCATAGAAATGAACTGGCATACAAATGAAGGATGGTTTGCTTCTTTGAAACAGGCTTCATCTCAGCTTTGATACTTTGGCCTTTTGATATCACACGCTGTTAACAAATTATGCAGTTTTGTGAAAAATCGAGGATTGCCAGCATGTGTGTATAATGGTCCTCTGACTCGTTACGAAATCACGGCTACAAACTACGCTTTAGACCTTTTCCAACTCTCTGGGTAATCCAAAGTCTGCGGTGGGGAAATTAGGCAGTGCCGCGTTGGAGTAATTGTTCGGATGCTGCCTTTTGGTCACTAAGCTCTCTACGCCATGACAACAGCAATGAGGACAGCCCAGGGGAATGATCTCATCATAGTCATTTGCAGTGGCGCGTGGATGAGGAAAGATTCATTGCACCAAACTGCCATAGATCATTCCTAATCAAAATTCAATATCTGGGTCAGTATACAATGCGGGCAGGCATGCAAGGCTGTTAGTCTGCATGTTTATTATTGACATGATGATGGATACATGATACTGTACACATAGCACATTACACAGCACACACTTTACTCTAAAGTTGTGTGTGTGTGTGGGTGTGTGTGTGTGTGCGTGTGTGGATGTGGGTGCCTGAAGAGAAATTTTTCAATCAAGACAGAAATTTGCATTTTCCCAATCAAAAGAACTGCAGATAAAGAATGGAATCTTCTCAAAATTAAAGTTTTTCTTCATAATCATTTATCAGGATGCTGAAAATTGAGTTAGCAAGCCACATCATTACATAACCTTGGAGATGTTTCTAGCACTGCATGCAGTGCTGAAAGACAGCAAACAACAACATCTGCGCACAGTAAACAAAGAAAAAAACAAAGAAAAACCAATATCGTAGGCTTGATGTGTCCCTCTAAGGAGGCAGTAATTGCAAGTGTAAGACAGAATCGTTACGCTCGTGTATGAATGCCTGGAGTGTCAGGATACATAAACTGTGAAGGATACAAAGTCTAACTAATCGCGACAGAAATTGATGTGGAGACTCAGGAATTTCCCTTCCACCCAACGCAGCGGCAGCTTGCATTTGTCCTCTTTACTCGCATCTAATGCAACTCAGCTTCCACATTGATTCAGCTCGATGACGATAGCATGAAGAGAGAGAAAAAAAATGTTCACTGATCGAACGACTTTGAACTGCAAAAAAATGTCATCTGTTTCCATACACCACACATCTACTTACCTGGCAGACAGAGTATACCACTAAGAACCTTCAGAAATGTTACAAATCAAGAGGTAGAAAGAAACTTAAACAAAACAGAAAACAGAACGTACAGAATCAAACCCAGAAATCTGGAAACTGAATGCGATTCATCCATGCAAAGCCTAATTTCAGAAATTGGTACTCGCTGCACAATCCCATTATCAAGCGCTAGCTTGTATGTAGGAAAGGATGCCTTTCTATTGTCAATGTCATCAACTATCAATTAACATGTGCCGAAAATCCTTGGAAAAAAGGGGAAAAAAACTACAAGGCTGTCAAACAATGCACGACTGTACACTTGCACTGGGGTCCAACATTCCCTGACCAGCAAAAATTGCTGGCGGACCAGTAACTTTTTGCAGGAATGGACCAGTAAAAAATGGAAAATTAGGTACATGTACCTACTGATCTGACAGACAGGTCAGACCAGTAGAAAAAAAAATGAGTTCATGTGCAGGAAAACTGCTGCCATTATGCTCACAAATTCATAAACTCTGTATTATGTAATTAGTTGTATAGTCACAAGCAAAACATCATAATAACACATGTAGGTGAACACACATTCACTTTTTAATTTTATGCATTTTCAGTGAGAGTCAAAGCTTGCTTTAAAAAAATATATTTTTTATGTGTGAGTAAGCTATGTAAGTGGCCTGCAGCCACACTGCTATTACAAGCAGTTGTATGTACAAATGTACATCCCAAATTATGTTATTTTACCTCACACACAGCAAGAAGACACCTAGAAGTAAAGCAGTGGGGTTGTCATTTCCTTCATAATTAATTTCCACTAGCATACTCTATATTGAGTCAGAAAAAAAAAAGGAATTGCAGTACTAACATCAGACATTAAAAAAGGAAGTACACTTGTATGATTGCAAATGTTACTTTTTCATTGCATGACAGGAACGTATGATACTGCTTGTAGATTAATGTTTACCAAATGCAAAGCAAGTGTTGCTAGTCTGAAGAGAGAATGGGTTCGGTTTTCAATTAAAGCTTCATTTTCTTTTTTTATTTCAGAGGGGGCGCACCAATGAAATGAAAATTAAGCTTCCTGCTCTCATAATGGTTGGGTGAGAGAAATGAATATTCATGTAGACTGATTCACGAGGACTGCATTTCACAGATACCTCCTTGGGTTGGCAACAATTGTTGCTATGGATCAAGACTGGATATTATTTACTGATCCTCTTAGACCATAGCGCCACAATGCCCTTGAAATGTAATGCCTTGTTTTTGCTGGATTTAGTGGAAGAGCTTATAGCACATAGGATGTGTAATGGATGTGAGTTGATACTGTGAACACAAAAAGAGTAATTTGATGAACAGTACTGCATACCTTTTTGTTCTGTTGAGGCCAAAGTAGGCCCGTGCACACACAACGAAAATCGCACTTCGCAGCAAGGAAAGAACGATCAGTGGCCAAATTGCGCATGACCGAAGACTGACCCCGCGGTCCCAATAATGTTGACGTTCACGTGCTACGAACAATGGGATTAAAAATACCGATTTCCGAATCTCGATCGCGCTCACACACACGACGCTTGGCAAAATATTTGCGATTATTCTGAAAAATCGCACTAATAGTGCGAGTTGGATCGCGATTAGGATCGCGAAAATTAGTGAAATTTTTCTGTCCACACAGGAAAAAATTTCGAAATTTTGATCGCGATAAGAAAATCGATTTTTAAATCGCACTCTTTCCCTTGTGTGTGAACGGGCCTAGTGTATCTTCAACTATAGACCTGCACACAGCCACACTTTTGGCATTTAAGCAAAGACTAGTGCCAATGAATGACACTTATATGTACCCTCCAGGTGAGTGCATTGTACACTTGTATGTCCTACAAGCACTGTAAAATTAAGCTGTGGAGTACAATGTACATCAGCTGGATACTGTACTAAAAAGTTGTAATGTTTGAATGCGAGAAAATTTCACACTCTGCTGGGCAAGACAAATTTCCCATGTTTTTAATTCAAACTACAAAATATATGCTTTTATTTTTGCACCTACTTCCATCATGCAAAATAAAAGGAAATTTCCACTTTTACAGTAGTTCTTATCCGCCTGCAGAGCATTGAGCAAGCCTAGAAAAAGATAAAGATTCTCACAACAGCAAAGTCTGGAAATGCATGACAGAGTCACAACATGGATGTATTCTGGTGATGATGCAATTTTGTTAACATTTTGCTCATTGCAAATTTCAAACAAGTATTGTAGGCCTACATTTTATTCATGGAAGTTTTCTTTTCAACAGTACGCTCAAGCAGGATAATGTAAATTACTGACAGGAAAATAATCCCCATTGGATCAGTAGTGTAAACAGCGCATCATGAACCTCACGTCAACATTGCTGTAAATAAGTCCAGGAAAACTACTAGTAATCCCAAAGTAGAAGCAAGTCTAATATGATAGCTTGTGTCAACCATGCAATCTACTACCCACGTTAAACACAGACAGTATAATGCTTATCGATGGAAGATAAACACTGCCCCAAAATGAGGCAGACATGGTTATAGTTACTAAGTTAGGGTTAGGATTTAAGGAGCTCTTACATGTACTGTACACTGGCCTACTGTATGACGTAACAGTCCTCCTCCGGTTACAAGGGCAAACCACATAGAGCAATTCTGTGAGCATAATTCCTGGTAGTGGCAGACAGCTCTAGAGTGTGCACATTCTTCTTTGTTATCTCGATTTCAATTATAAAAATATGTAGCTTTTAACCCACTGAAAACAACTACTTTATTGTGCCTGAAATACAGTATACCCACTGTTGTACAATAATTGTAGGTGATATGACATGAGTTAAGAAAGAAAAAAAAAACAACACTCTCAGCCAACCTACCTACACACACACACACACACACACACACACACACACACATGATGCCCAATGGAATCTGTTGTCAAGAAATCAACAGGTCAAGCTATTTACATTATCCCATGGTGACAATTATTCACAGAACTCAGGACGAGGTCTCAAGTACTTATAAATACAGTAATGATTTACTTTGGAACTGCACCATCAAATGTTTCTATCATCTTGACATCCTTATCACTGTCATAAAACTGATAACACTCATTTAGTTTCACATTGTAAAGCATACATACTTAATATCAAATTGAGTAGAAATAAGTTCTGTGGTAAATGTTCTAACTGTAGAGAGACTTCACTTGAATGCTTCATTATTTCATAAAGCCAGAATGTACTTGATAGAACTACTGATCAGATTATCTTGCTGTGGGTGTACAGTAAATGAAAAAGATGTGGTGAATTAGAATCATGAACAATAAAGGCCATCATGGTTTGTATAGTTTTGCATTTTAAGAGTAAACTGCCTCTTTGTCTCCTTTTTCATGTGATGAACATTTGACTTACTCAAATAGCACTGCTGAAAAGGAAGCAACTGCTACAAAAACTCATGTTAAACCAACCCAAACAATCAAGAGAGAGAAAAAAACTAGAACTGCATCAAAGCACCAAAGCACCTGCTGAAGTTAATGCTCTCTGCAACCTATTGCAATGACATTTATACACATGAATGAAAACAAATTGTTATGAGTGATACAGTATTGTCAATCTAGATTAATATGAAATAATGTGTAAGTCAGTCATCTATAACTCTCATAATCTAAGCATAGAACACACCTCAGTCAAGTAGATTTGTGCTATCCATGTGTTAATTGTAGTGCTTGTAATGTCAAATCATCTTTGCAGTCTAGCTGAATATTTATCAGAAAATTTTGATTCTTCATACATTGTACAACAGCTAACATGCATGGGGGCAGATGAATGACACAATTTAGGTTTTGATCTGTTCATTTATGTTTAAAATACAATCTTTGAATTATACATGTATTACATTACCATGACAGTACATTTTAACGGCATATTGTATCTAGGGTACAGGGGAATAGGCACTACTTTCCTTGAAATATACATAAAAGGCAATATCTGCAAGATGGATTAGCTTTGAATACAACTAAAATGCCATCCAACACTTTCCAGGTTTTATGGAAATATACACAAATAATAAAACTTCAAATACAAGAAATAAAGACATACAGTTTAACCACAGAAGGGAACTTGAAAATGCATGTTGCAACTCAGATGTTGTCATTTTCAGATATTTTTATCCTGCTAAGTCTCTGATCATAATATGATGTGCGAATTTCACAATGTCTCAGCTGCTACGAAACAAATGTTGAGTATTAAAGTGATTTAATCTGCTTTGTGAGTTCTGCAAGATGCATTTGGAAAATGTTGGGTAAGTGATTTAATTTGCTTTGTGAGTTCTGTAAGATGCATTTGGAAAATGACGGGTAAGTGATTTAATTTGCTTTGTGAGTTCTGTAAGATGCATTTGGAAAATGACGGGTAAGTGATCTAATTTATTTTGTGGGTTCTGTAAGATGCATTTGGAAACCTGAAGTATCATTTACTCCCCCTGATCCCTAATACCTTGATAAGATAACCACGAGTTCCCAGGGTTGAAAATGAACGACTTTGTCTTCAACAGCACATTACAGCGGAATAAGAGGCAGCAGCAAATACATCACCACCGCAAAACAGAACAGATAGCTCACCTCGGAGCAGACGACAACATTGCAGGCAAAATGGGTATAATGTGGCAGGTAAAATGTTACTCATCCTTCTTAGCGCCAGCAACAAATCAATCCGCATCCATGCTCGCACGGCTTAGTATGCCGAGATGCTTACGACTGATGTATGTATCCAATAATGACTTAAATCAAAACAAGTGCAGGGAGAGCTTGACTGAAGCCCTGCATCATCCGTAATGGTGGTCTCAATTTGTCAGCGCACGGCATGGCATCCCCAGTTGGGCGAGCAAAGAGTGGGGCACCCAATGGTGCAAGGCCAACTACTTTCTGGCCAAATGGAAGACGTAATCACGCTAAATAAGTGCCAGCGCACACCCCATACAGAGAGTGCCACCGATAGCTTCCCAAACTAGCAAAGTGTATGATTACACAAGAGTATAATTCTGTGACTGAGATTTTTGGGGTGAGTGCTCGGAGGAAACACAGGCAAGCTATTTGCGGTGCTTCACTCACCTGAACTCTCGCAGCCCATTGAGCAAACTGCTACACAATAGCCATACCACATTAAATTACTAAATTGTGCATGCCCCATTATCCATAATGCAGTCAAACCTCATATTACATCACTGTATGCTTTGCTAAAATTAGTTTCATTCATTAGTCCATTTACAAATCTCTCATGCAACAAGTTATTTTCATTTGAGTACAATGCTTTTTCTTTATTCTTGTCTCTTGGTGTACAATTTGTACCTTCTTCCATTTTCTAAACGAAAGTCATACCTACCTTGCTGTGATAACAATGTATAAAGTCAATTTGAATTCTGCCATGCATTTCACTACTGTCTTCCACATTATTTTAGTGAAACCGCTATATGATATGCAAATTTTTACACAAAGTGCACAGATACGTGCACCTAAATTGATCTTACACACTTTCTAATCATTCACACCATCTAACACTTTTTCAAATAAAATAATTCACTGTCTCAGCTCCAAGAGAAGATGTCACAAAGGGATTGACTCTAATTGTAATGCAAATAGGATGCCTAAAGTGGTAAAGAGGTTGTAATTACAACTGTATTATAATATCACTTGCATTCATGGTGAAAATTAATCACATTTACATTATTATTTACAATTACATGTATATATGAAATTATCTACCAGATACTCCAGCTGCCACAAGAAAGATAAAAAGAAATAAAAATCAGGGATAAAGCCATTTGTACCTGTACTAAACTGGATACCAAACACCATCTCCAAACAAAATTTGATGGCAGATGAGAAAGCCTGTGACACAAAATCTTTTGACACAAAGTCTCGAGATTTGTACATGCAGTACAAATTGCACTGCCTATTATCACCAACCCTCGGTGGCAATAACTGATTTATCTCAATTTTCTTGCAAATGGTTGAAAGTGAAATATGAATTCTGTAGATCTAAGGATCAAGGAATCTTTTCAGAGGCACTTCCACTCACTCTGGCAAGCAGCGAACATGTGTCACAATGTCTTCATCTACAGAGTTTAGTCGGGAAATGTTGTTCGGTTCCTCAAATGTCCATCAGAAGCCACTTGTCAGATCTGTCGGCGGCCGGAGTCGTGGGGAAGCTGCTGCAGTCGCACAGCATATAATGGTGATGTGGATCTGCGATGCTCCCAGACACCTGCGGAGCTCGCAACCATTTCTCACGAGAAAACGTGTCACCGCCACTCGGCGAATTAAAGGCTTTACCCAAGAAAGTGCACAGGACTTGAAAGAGACATTTGATATGCCTCCAGAGAGAGTGCAGCTCAAAAGAAGGATGTTGGGAAAGGAATAGAGAAGGGGGGGGGGGAGCAATTCTGATTGATCAGCTTTAATGTTCAAAGGTGTCAGGAGTAAAAGGATGCCTATGAGGGGAAAGCCGCACTTTTGGACTTGATGGAGGTATGTGAAGAATAGTTGCGCATTGGATGTCAAAAGCTGTCTGTATCAGTAACCCTTCTCTTGCTCCGAGGACATTTCACACAAATTCCGCTGAAGTCAATTACAGAAATGTATGTCCAAAATACTTTCCTCACGCAGGGATTGTGAGGTGATTTGCATTACAGAGCCTTCTTCCCTGTGGGTTTCATTGCCGAAGATATTGTTTTGTGCTCCTCTTGTGTCAGAAATACGAATATCAGTAGTGCACTGAACAACTATGAACTGGGATATGCATGCCTTGTTTGACCTAACAAAGTGCAAAAAGGGGGTAAAATGCCAGTCTATCTAATGTAAAAATCATTTGATTTAATTTCAAGACATTTATAAAATAGTCTGCAAAAGTGTAATACATCTTCAGTGAACAATCCAAGTCAAGTACTGACTGAAAAAAACAAAAAACAAAAAACAAAACAAATCCACAACTTGGAGAAGATCAAATATAACACTGGAAGTTTCATTAAAATTACTTGTCCTACCAAAATAAGACAGTTATGTAACACCAAAGCTAATGTTTTCACAAAATGGTGGTGTCTGTCAATCACATAGCAAATCAAATAAGGTAATAATACCAGGCTCATGCTTCACAAATTTCCCATTTCTGTGGATCATGTTTTAATCTTTGCTTAATCTTCACTTAATCACCTACTTTTTCTGTTTTAATGAAGAAATAGTATTCTGTGCAATGCCTTTTCTACAATATAGCAATTCACCTATGATGACCTTGCACAGTGGAGGAAGTTTCCACTGCTAAATTATGGTTGAAAAAAAAAAACTGCTTTAAGGTATTTTTCATAAACAAATCAGAGGAAGCATTGTGAGGTGACAACAACATAATCTCTAAGACACATCTTTTTAAAAGAAATATTATTTTGACAGTGATTTTGGTTAAAAAAAGTGCTATTATCATTAAAGGTAAACATGAGATACAATTTGTATGCTGTGTGTCACACATACTTGATCCTAAATCATCAGCTCTATAAGCTGATCAAATCAAAATATACTCCTGGCAGTTGTGGAAGCACTACGGTATGTACACTTTACAGAGGATAAGGCCCAGAACCCAGGGAATGCCATGTTTGAATCTCACATCCTCAGATGAAATGTTTTATCTGGGACCACACATGTACACTGTATAATATAATCTGTGCATTATGATACAACGTAAATTATACAATGTACAATGTACATACATACATACATACATACACATTATACATACTTAAACAGTTGTAATGGTATGTACAAATATTTTAACAGTATTGGTGAATGGAAGTGTGACATACTTCAGATATTAATTTCACGATAGATGTACAGAAAAGTATCAAAATACACTAAATATATTTACCTGATGTTTTCGGGAGCTCTGTGTAATGGCAAGAGGTATAATACATGTAAGTGTAGTTTTATGATGAACAATTCCTGAAATGTGACTGCCCAGCTCAAAACCCAGAAAAAGTCACAGGATTCTCTGTAATAGACCAAAGTATCATCTTGGTTGATTGATTGACCTCACCTTTTTAACCCATTGAGGACGAGTCCTGAGTATACCCAGGCAGGTGTCTATGGGAAATGCATGTTGTAGCCAAATCAAACTGTCCTCAGTGGGTTAAAGTTTAGCGTACCTGAAAGAACTATCTTTTCTTTACCTCTACCTCAAAATTTTGTGGCTTACAGTAATTCAGAAATTGAGATATTAGCAGTTTTCTGAACAATGTATTTGTTTTTGTTTATGTTTTTTGATAGATGCTGCTTTTACTGTGAAAGATAACATGTTTCATTGATAATCCCCTGCAGCACACCTTTGTTCAAACCTAAAATCTTCTTTTCTCTCTTTTTGATGATACTGGGCCACTAATGTAACTCTCTCTTATACTGTATTTCAAGCATTTTTTGAATAAGTTATGCTGGTCCAATATACACAAGTATATATTGTCGCTGGGGCGACAAGACCTCGTATCTACAAAATGTCAAATGTTCAGGAGAGCCAAAAAACATGGCGGCCAAAGCACTGTGGCCAATGGGATAGCCTTTCCTTTGACATGCCCATGGTGGCTTCATTTTTGGAGTAAGACAGATGAGATTTGGACAGGACATCACTTAACCCATTATTTGACCAGTAATCCAAAAAAGTCATTTTCGCCCAAATTGCAGATACAAGATCTTGTCACCCCAGCAATGATATCCTATATCATGTTAAAGTTTAGAACTAACTCTTTTAAAATATGCAAAAAAAGGGTGAAATTTCCTTTTGGCCTACTTTTTGTACATTTTGAGGTGGGTGGTCACAAATAAACATGAAGTGTCAATTAGCATGCATTTCAATAGTATACAAACACGGCACAGGTCTGAGTGTGTCAGTCGGAATTGTATGCATAAAGGTAATTATGGAGTGCTCAACCTATGTGGCGAAGCGAAGTGGGTTTAGGCTAAATTGCATAGTTACAATGTACTGCATGCACACTATTCCAACTGACGCTCAAAAAGACATGCATCATCTGTGTTATATAATTTAGGACAATTTTCTTGCCAGAAATCCATTTTTCAAATCATGTTAAGTGATGGCAAATTTACTGGATGCTTTTCCTCATAAAAATTTTAGCTGTAAAGTGCATTACTGTGAATAACGCAAGCTGGGATACCATACTAAATATTGACTTTTTCAGTACCCATCAGCACTGCCAAATTACCATCCTTTCGACTACTAATCGATGTGTTGTCATTAAGAGTTCTTAAAACCAGAGTTCTGATCCTCTTTCTCATCTGTAAGGCCTTAATCCAATCCCATGGTGTAAAGGTCATTTCTAAACATCAGGATGGACAAGAGTACACATGTAGCACATAATACACTCAAGGGAAATTTGTTGAGACACTTTATAACATACACATAGTAGGATTCCTTTTTATATTTCACTGCAAAGTACGATTTGCTTAATACTGGGAATCAAATCTGAAAAGATATATTTGATGTCAGTGCACAAACTGGCTTCCCTTTATATGCAGTGAGTGCATGCTACTCTTTTGGTCTCAAAAATATGCCATTATTATAGTAAAATGTACTATAATGCCGTAGAAAATCACCAGGAAGTTTTGATCCAGTTTTATCTAAAATCTCTTCCACAAGTTAAAGATATAAAAAACAACAGAAATGCAGCAGCAGTATGAATAGTTGAGACAAGTGAATATAATGTCATTTTCAATCTTCTGTGCTACACTGTACAATCTCTCCAGGCTTGTGAAAATACGCATCACATATTTATAAATACCTGGCACTGATGGGAAAATTATAGCATGATTTTCTGGAAGAATGGTATTAATTCATATTAAAGAGGCTACTTGGGTCTTAACAGATCATAAAAATTATGAGGAAGAAATCTCCAACCTGCTTGAATCAGTCCGGATGTTGTAGGATGGGTCATGAATGGTGCCATGACATTTGGTTAGGACTGTGACAAAGTATTGCTCTAAGAGTGTTATTTTCTCCAAGGACTCAGAGTTACGGTTAGGGTTAGGGTTGTGATAGGGTTTTTACACTGTAGATTTAGTTTGATATGAGGATTAGGGTTAGGATTATGTTTGTGGGTAGAATTCATGTTTGCCTTAGCGTGCAGATATTTCATGGAAGCAATTGTCGCAGGAGCATAATACGTAAATGTCATGGAACCTATAGTGGCCAACATTCCAGCAGACCAACGGACAGCTTCATCATGGACACCATCTTATTACACTGACAATGACATATGCATGATTGGCCACCTCATTGAAGTCACAAGAGCAGAAATTAAACTGGCACATGCCAGTGTTCATTATGCAGACAGGCCTAATATGTCCAGTTGTATATTAAACCAAAGAAAGAGGGCAAGAGAATAAAGGAAAAAATATGCTGTGAAGCACGATATCTGAAAGCTGATTTGTCAGACTGCTCAGAATTCCCTTAAAAGCCATAAAAACTAAAACAAATTGACTACATTTATAAAATATAACTATTTGAAAAAAAAAAGAAAAGAAGTAGAGCAAAATTCTATACACATGACTTTTAAATCCTTAATGTTTAACAAAGATGCTTTTTATCCAATCCAGTCTCAGAACATGTGACTAGAATATGTATCACTGGTGCTATGTTTCCCCCTGGGCTTGGAACATGCAAGGGGTTGAAGAACTAGATTTGAATTACTCTGGCCTTCAAGTGCAAGCACATTTGGGCTCATCAAAACTGAAGCACTTTTCAATCAAGGATAAAACAAGTCTTCCATTACCAGCTCTAGGGTATTTTAGCCTTAAATGAAAAACATATAAATCCCACTTTTTGTTTTGAATTTATCACCACTTTAATATCAACCCGCAAAGTTACTCTTGCACGCAAGTCTGGACCTGAGATTCAAGACAACCCCAAATATAATGTCAAAAACATAATCTTAAAAGCAATGTCTGCATTCTAAAAGAAAAGAAAAACAGTGTTGTCATTTGATGGCAGCAGTTTCTCTAGAAAATCATCTCTAGAGATAGTAAATTTAGTATATAGAGGAAATCCATGTTCATCATTGATAAATGTTATTTATGTACAGACAGCAGAAAAATATAATGCAGAGTGCATGAGAATAACACAGTCTCTCAAACACCCTTATATCCAGATGTAAATAAAGCTTGGGAGGGGGTGAGTAAATGGGAGAGAATGGGGGAAGGGGGAGAGGGTTGTATCAAAGTAATGAGTGGGTTGAAAAAAAATTCTGAAACTCCCCTTTGAAGAGAATTTCCACAGCTTCTTAATTGAGTGAAGATATGAATGTACATGTGTACATGCATTTATGATATCTTATCTAATGTAGATGTTAAGATTGCAAAGTGAAAATGATACTGCAGATTCAAACAATTAGCCTACTCATAGTATATTAGCCTCCCCCACCCCGTTCCCTCTCCTCACAATTATTCTCCCCATCCCACCAGCCATAATGGATGATACAGGGCTGACGGCAACTTGCCACAAAATTACGTGTTGCATCTTGAGGGCATACGAAGCACACTGAAGTCGTCACACAAGTGGCCCTCCAGTGAAACCAGACACGTCAGTGTGAGATAATGGGAATTTTTAAAGACCCAGGGAATGAAATGAAGTTGCCTCGAGTAAGATCGTTTGTGTAGATGTACATGTTGCAAGTTACAAGGGTTATCTTCCTCCTCATAGAATGTGCTCGGCTCATTTCTTCCAAGAAATAAAATCAATATCATTCCATTATTCCAATGTTTTATGCTCTGGTTCTCTTCCCAATATTGGCTCAGCAGCCATGTAAGGAGTAGGGTGTTCAAGTCTATCATGCATTTGTATATATCCATATCCCTGTTTCAACGCCTGAAGGCAGATCCTGTAACAAGTAGGCCATCCGTTCTGTTCTGCACTTTATCACAAAGTTATAAGATCTACACTTTCACAATATTTATTGGACTCTGAAAAATTGCAGAAGGTAGTAAGTGAAGAAATACCTTGCACTGTGGAAATCAGCAAGTTTTTTTTTTTTTTTTGTCCCCACTGCAGTAGACAAACATATACCCACTCTCTGCTCAGATGTAAAGAACTGATGTGAAAAGGAGGCATTTAGATTTAGAGATACAAGCTTGCAAGTGTCAATCCAATACCAAATGAAGAGTAATTTCCATTGTAACTCTTGACAAATACAATTTTGTAGAACAAATTGGATTAGCACTGCCTCCAGTTCACGCAATATTTCTTTCCTGTAATTCTTATCCATTAATTCTGGACAAGATTATGTGATATCAAAATAAACCTGAACAGTGTTGGACATTTTAGTGCTGTGCAATTACAAGCAAAAGGGCCAGCACACAAGAGAATGACAAATCATGCGTGTGTGTGTGTGTGTGTGTACAGTATGTCCCCCCAAATTACAAATCTTGGATTTTTGCATTGATAACTTCCAAAATGATGAAACTGAGTGCTATTTTACATTCTTAAGATATAACACCTTAGCTATATTTTGCAGACAACCCCATTCAATTTGGTTAAGTGGGTCACAAAGAAATGTGGATAAATTGTAAAGCATGTCATGGATCTGATTCTTCCAAGCATAGCGCTTGGATGCACTCGGAACTGTGTATTAATGTGTGAACACAATGGACAGAACATGGAGGGAAGGGATTCCTGACATGCTCTACAAAATTTCTCATTTCTCTTTGACCGCAGAAGCAAATTGGATGGGGTTTTCTGTAAGATGTGGGTAATAAGTTATAGTTACATATCCTGAAATTGTATTTGTATTGATTCATTATTTTTAAACTTATCATTGTGGAGGAGGGTCCCATTGTAATTTTTTTTCAGGAACATACAGAGTGTATGGTATATTGATCTAGGCAATTTCATCATTGCAGGACAAATCAAGCTTTGGTCTCTATTTTACCAATCAGTCATTATTAGTCACCTGATATGCAGAATGTCATGAAATCAACTCTGTGCTGTACCATAATTTCTTCTTCTTCACACCCATCTACTTGCCTTGTGGGATCTCAACTCATGCTTTGAGATTCTAAGGGAGAATAATCAGCAGTGCGCTAAATGAAAGCAGTCTTTAACTCTGTTTTATATGAAAAACAAAATTGTCTAAAATTTTACTTGGTCAATCATAATCGCACTGGTCAATTCCCACATCTGCACTGCTACAGGTGTTTGTATTGCTACTGCATTGGACAGGGGTCACCACATGCATTGTGGAACTGGAAGCCCAGCATTTAGCACTATGAACCAGCAGAGTGCCATCAAGTACTACTATGGGGAGGTTTGGTATTATGATGTGGAAGGCAATCAAGGAATTTATGCTCCTAACTGCTACATGTACCAATCAGAGCTGAGGTTTACATAAAAAAAAAAAATCATACTCAAGAGATAAATATGCTCAGCAAATCCCAAACCGAATTATAAAGAGAGCTATGCCATGATTACCTTCACCTGACACAAGAATCCATATTTGCATTTTGAGTGGCTACAAATCCAGGTGACAGAAAATGTTTGATGGCTGATGCAGTAATTTCATTGAGCAGCTCATGGATGAAGCTGTCTTGTGATGGTAGCTATTAAAGTGTCAGTATGGAGTTCTATTAATAGAGGCATGCATATTATCTTCCCCCTCTCTCTATACTGGTAACAGAGAGGAAATTTTTGTACAATTTTACACACTCTGCCTGGTAAGATGAGTTTTGCTTGCACACTTTTAATTCTGTGGAATCACAATACTGTATAAGTAGAACATGAAAAAAGATATGCGAATGTTGTAATTTTCAAGCTATACACTGGAGTTTCACACATCATGTGGAATGCACAAAGATTTCCACTTTTTCAGCACTTGTCGGGAATGTACAGTTGTATATGTACAGCATTTGTACATTTTACATTTCATACAATAAATAGATGAGCACAGTCCTTTGTAGATAGACTGAATTTTTTGTTTGTCTGTCTGTCTAAATACAGGGAAGAGGCTGTATTGAATATTATACATACAGAGACACACAGTTTGTGTGAAAAACTATGATTGATAACCACACCAACATGATATTAAAAAATCTGAAACACAATTTGTAAATAATTTTCAATCATCATAATTATAAATCCCCCAACCCACACGCACACACACACACACACACAAACACACAGGAAGTCACACGTTTACTTTCTTGTCTACAAGGGAGTGTCATCAGAAATGTCACCAAAAGAAAAAAAAATTGTAAAATAACATCAATTCCATTTTGAATGCTAATTTAATTTTTGAAATTATGCTGGATATAAAATATCATTTCATCTTCAGTTGTCATATATCAAGAATGAATATTTGTTAACATTTGATCTGTAGGGATATCAAGAGGTTTATCTCTTAAATCCAGAGTAGATGTAAAAATAGTATTCATATAGCTTTTAAAAATAAATTATTTTCTTTCAGAAGGGTACAGTTTTATAAGTAAATTTGACTGTGAAATGATTCCTTTATCCTTCATAGAGTTAGAAATGACATCAAGTAGGCCTACAAATCATATCCCCCCCCCCCCAAAAAAAAAAGGGGGGGGGGGCTCGTGTTCTTTAGTAAAACTTGAATTTTGTCAGATGAGAAGCATCATTGACAAGACAAACAAAGTTATTTCATTTGTAAGGACAAAAGATATATACTGAACAGGAAAATAATAGTTTCAAAACCTACCTTCTCCATCATAGTTCTTGTGAAACAGGAAATATCGCAAATGCAGTGATATATCCAGTATTGCTCTGTTCACATCACAATGGTGTATATGTATGATGCTGTAAGATAGTGTTGCACACTAGTAAATGGAAGAGAAGTTAATCCTCATTCGCACTCGTGTGGCGAGTTTACGCTCAGCGGGAGTCGACAGCAGCATCAACTCTTCTACGAGTAGCAGAGCTAAATTCCGATCAGATGAAGCTCTCTCAACTTTTGAACAGCCTGAAACGGGTATCTAGTTGTCTGAATATGCAGATTATGAAGAACTCAAAAGTTAAACAAAGGTAGAAGCTGTCGAAGTTTCTCACAGCACACAGTCATAAAAATCATCGGCAATATTCACCAGCGTGGATTTCGTCCAATCAGAAAGTAGATGTATCCGAACTTTCAGCGTACAATGTACGTTTGTTTATCCACCGACCGCTGAGCTGCTACAAGCTACTGGGTAAGTCTTGTTAACTCCCGCTCCCAGCTTTACTTCTGTCGGAGTGCTTTCCGCATTGAAATGTGTTACAGCCAGCACGATCACATCGCTGGTTCGCTTGAGGCCGCATGCGTACACCGACGACTATCATCGCCTCGTCGTGAGGCATCCCCTCTGTTGTTGTCATCCGATCAGTCCTTCGCTCGCCCGATTGTGCGAGCCAAGTTTGTTTTTGTTTCGAACCAGGAAGTGAGCTCAACTTCTTACAGCTAGCTGCAATCAACGCAGAGCTGCAATCAACGCATAGTATGTAATACTGTGTAATATTGGTAAGATTTTATAAAACCTAGAATTAAAAAAATATGTATATCATAAATCTTTAATTTTATTTTTAATTTGAAGCTTAATAATATTTTTAAAATTATAATTGCAGTGTATTTGATAATGCAATGGATTTTTAGCGCTCACTCTGTAAACTCACTGCCCCTTTATTGTATACATCAAACAGGCAACAACACCACCAGCAAGATGTCGCGCGGAATGCCCCAATCATCCACTGTTCGGAATCAAATTCAAGAAGACTGGGCCAATAGAGAGTACATCGAAATCATCACAACGAATATCAAGAAAATTGCTGATTTTCTCAATTCTTTTGGTAAGTATGGTTGTCGGGCATATGTCCCTACCCGCGTTTATTTCCGTGCCAGTAGAATTGGGTGTGTCGCTTTAGTGTAGCCCCACTCATACATATATGTGTTGCGCTACTCGCCTGGCTAGTACCGTAGTACTGTAGTAGTAAGTAATTTACAGTTTAGTTGCCTGTTGAGTGTTGTAGATGTTGTCATGTCAAATGCAGTGAATTTCATGCCTAACTAACAACACTCTAGCAGAGTAAAACAGGCAGTGGACGAGCAAGGTGAAGTATCTTGTCTGACAGTACAGGATTTAAATCACCAAAGATGATAGCTTTCAGGTTGCTAGGCACCTACTACAATAATCGTTCAATTGTTGTAATAACGTTAGTGCAGTTTTGCACCGGGTGCACTAAAATTTAACTACACGCAGCCGCTGTCACTTCGCGACAGCGGC
This sequence comes from Diadema setosum, assembly GCA_033980235.1. Classification (NCBI taxonomy): domain Eukaryota; kingdom Metazoa; phylum Echinodermata; class Echinoidea; order Diadematoida; family Diadematidae; genus Diadema; species Diadema setosum. The sequence goes on from CM067060.1 coordinate 35,578,342, forward strand.
TGCACGTCTACTCCTTTGCAGAAGTGTTATTTGCAGCGGTGGGTGTACGTTTCCTTCATGAATATCTTTATTAATCGTGGAAAACTAAAATATAAGGATTCCCTGTAATCTATGATAATCATTCAATAATCGGTATGCATATTTTTTTTTTTAATTACGTCAAAAACCCACCGAAATCTGTCATTGAAATCAGGTCTGTAAGCGTCCGTATTGCTTCACTCCTCATCTTCTGCGTGTTACTGAATGGCAATCACTCTCCTATGCTACAACGTAGCGAGTTGGAGCGGAAGTGATGAGCTAGTCGGAGCGGAAGTGACCCATGTACTGTAAAGGTCAAATCATGAGAGCAGCACGCACGGAAATACATGTACGTAGAAGACGACAAGCTTTACGTAACACACGAAACGCACGGGCGTACGTAAAATGCTACCACGGTACCTCGGGTTGAGCGTTCGTGGTAGTTAGTTGATTTTGTGAATCATCGCACAATCTACTCCGAAAAATTTAACAATAAGGTTTGGATACCAACAAAACGCCAAATTCAACTCAACCATCAGCAAAATACGATATAGGTGGGTGGTAAAAATCATCTTACTGTTAAAATCAAACAAAATAAAAGACATTTTTTGTGGTCTTGCTGTCAAAAGCGACGGTCGTTTACAACGTTTAAACACTATTACATGTCAGACTGCTGCGCTTTGCACAGCGCGCGGTCTGGTCAGGCTACGGGTGCACATGCCTGAATCTGAATGCAGGTTTTTGTTTTTGGCATGGAATCTAAATTATTCTAAAATTAAAATTTGTAGATTATGGAATGATAGCTTGCTTCTCAGCCAGACCAAGCAAGTTAGGCCACGCACTGCACTAGGAGGAGGGCCTAGCCCTATTCAGTCCATAACAGATCATGTGAAAACCATTTTCCGCCTCTCTCTCTCTCTCTTTCTCTCTCTCTCTCTCTAGTCTGGGCTTCTTGTCACTTTGTTAAATCCTCAAAAGGATGAATTTTTGAATCAAAATCAATGATACATGTTCTCACAGCAGCTAGCAGCGTGCAATACATGCGATTGATTGTTGGATCTGAATGTAGTCAGACAGCTGTGCAGTGGTAGTGCAGAGGCCAGAGTACATAGCGATCACAGAGAGTTTTTCAGTGGTATATGTATCCTTAAAAAAAAATGTATTCATACCAAGCTGTGTGGTATTGGTTGTTTATGAAGAAGATGCGTGAATACAAAGATATACTGTATACTGTAGCACTGAAAAGCCAAAAATAAAAGATAAACAGATTTTAAACAGAAAAAAAGCCTTAGTTAAAGATACTTGTAGGGAATCCCATTTGCATGCATTAAATGAAGAGTTGTATAAATACAGTTGCATGTTGAAGAGGGTATCATTTTAGAAACTCCCATAAAGTACTGAAAGTGGAAGGTAACATTTAGTACATTTTTATTGACCGTACATTTTTATTGATTTTGAATTGATTTTTTTTCAGGGCTCACCGTAAATTCCAGTACATTACTAGGCTACCTTTGCAGACCCATGCACTGCATGTGTGTCCATCATGTATATTTTGTGAAGAAAGTTCATCAAAACTTACAAACATTTATACATTCTTGCCACACACTCTATATGTTATTATATCAGCTCTAATAGTTTCAGATTTGTGTTTATAGATAAAAAAATACAGAAGACTGCAACAAAAAGGCTTAAGTGTGGCTGATACACAGAACTACTGAGTAGTTGAGTTTTGTGCATTATTCAAATTGTAGATAACTGTTGACTTCCAAATTTCTCAGCAGTGGCCTAAACAAATCCCCTGAGGTTCATATTTAATGTTTCGCTGCATTTTGGGATGTCTGTAAAAGGTATCCCCTACCTTTAAAGTGAAACAGAAAAAAAAGGAAAGAAAGAAAGTAGAGAGATCAGGTGGATTCAAAAAGAAAGGAGGAAATGAAAAAAAAAATGAGATTAAGAAGGAAATGAAAAAATGGAAAAAATAGATTAAGAAGGAAAGGAAGAGAGATACATGTAGATTGAAAATGTAAGAAAAAGGATGAATAGAGGAGGGGAAAAAGATTGTATTTTAAGCAAAGGAAACCAAAAAAGAAGATACTTTTATTCATAGGACTCGGTGAGAAAAAAAACCCCCAAAACATACGATAGTTTGAGAGGAGAAAAGTAAATGTAGATAAAGGGAAAGACAAAAGGAAGGAAACAAAGAACAGATAAGAAGGAAATAACATTGAAAAGGAAAGAAAGAAAAGTTAGGAGGAAAGAAAGAAAACTAAGATAGGAAGGAAAGAGAAAGATTGAATTACGTGTACTTAATAAATAAATAAAGGAAAAGATATGAGAATACACACACACGCACACACACACACGTCCCATTAAACAACAAACCTGGAGGCTCAACCATTCTGGAGGCTTATAATCATGCCCATAACACAACAAGTCTTGGTACAAGCAAGCTACAAACTGATGAAAAGAGGAAACAATTATATTTTAAAAGATACCACAGAAAAAATCGCTGTGATCGATTTGAGATTGCTACATTCAGATCCGATGATGGACTGTATTGCATGGAACGTGTACTGCTGTTGGATTGATTTTGAAGATTTAAAGTAATGACAAGCCCAGAGAGAGATGGTAAAGGTTTTCACATATTACTTTGAGTTGAAGAGTGAAGACTTTTCTAGTCTAGCTACCTGTAGTAAACTTGGGGTGCGGCCTATACATCAGAACAACCAAATCATGGTTTGTCGAACCCACAGCTCCAGTGAATTACCTCATTAACCAACACACATAATCATTTATATGAGAATATGCTGTAAATACGTGCCAATGAATGAGCAGTTGATATGGAGCTAATTTATACGTTTGTATCCTTGTAGATATCTTGAATCCGATTGTAAAGCAATCCCTCCATAATTTTAATGCCGTCCGACCATAATGCCGTCCAGAATTCGACTGGTTACTACATGTAAAACCTATGCTTTTGAGCATGGTGGAAATTTGGCACAGGAAGTCGAACCTTGGTACAGGTATTTTACCAAATTACTGTCAAAGTGAAAATTTTTGTGGTGTTGAAATTTTTGTGCATTTTAGGCAACCAGAACTAGTGCAAAAATAAAGGCATAATATATGAATTATTTTGCTTATATGTTTCAGTAGCTTATATCTTGATTCTACAGAATTGAAAACATGCAAAACTCATCTTAGTCGGCCAAGCATGACAAATTATTCACACAAAAATATTCACTTTTACAGTACACCAAACTCGCAGGATGTACTAAATTGCTTATTTCTAATTACTTACGTGAATTTGAACCACATTGATTGTCTGAAAGCGCCAATATTGATGTCAACTTTCAAGTCGACGCTCAAAACAAACTCTTCAACAGAGTTAGTGGCATATACTACTGTAAAGCAAGAAGTATTCAAGGCATGAAATTTTTTGTGAATTGGAGCCGACAGCCTTGAGATTTTTGCGAGTTGCCACTGGCATTCAGTGCATATACATGTAGTGTTAACAAGAACTTTTGCATGCATTTTAATTTCACAAATCTTGGCTCTTGCTAAATTCATGAAATTAAGATTTATGTGAAAATTTGATTTACAGTATGCTGCCTGCACAATATAAAACTGAAGTTAGCCATGTAATATGCAAACTGAGGCTTAATGCGGGAACTAAAACTTGGAGTGTAATGATTGTACCAAGTTGAAAGAAGTCGGTTATTGAGAAATGCATCTAATGTGTATGTGTGTGTGTCTGTGTCTGTCTCTATGCATGTGTCTATCTGTCTTTGTTTGTATGGTCTTGTGCAATGTAGGAACTGCATTTCTTAACCGACTTCAACTTGCCATTAATTATTTGAACATGGATTTTTATTTTTTGCTCCCAGTTACTTCAAAGATTTGTCACATAGGTAGACAGCTAACTTCAGTTTCAAATTGTCTAGGCAGCATACGCCGCGTTCGCTCACGAAGTGGGAGTTGCTTTGAGCAAGGACATAAAGTTGACATCGATATTGATGCTTCCCAATGACCAGTTTGGTTCACATTTTCATGAGAGATTGAAAATAAGCTATTAACTGATATATCCTGTGATTTTGGTGCAGTTTAGGTTTTCTGGATTTGAGATATCTACATGGATATGAAAACACATAACTGCTGCTCAATATGTCATCATATGAATCAATTAATCTTACAGACAATTATGTTCTACGATCATGTGACAATTTTTTTTTCGTATCACTTGAGCACTAATCACTGTTGCTTCTGTGGGAGATTAATAGTAAGCAAAGTCTGAGACACAATGCACAGCGCAGCAAGAGCAGGTATCTTTGATTAGCCTTTGCAGCCATTGAAATACAATATTGATAACCTGCCCAGCAGGGTTATTCTTATGTTTCTGCTAGGCTGAAAGGTACAAATTCACATTTTCGTAACGTCTCATTGCCCATCTTTTTTTCCAGACACATCATGTAGATCAAGACTTGCTGTACTGAATGAGAAGCTCACTGGTTTGGAAAGACGAATAGAATACCTGGAAGCAAGGGTAAGAATTGAGAATACGGACAGTTTGTAGAAGAGTTTGAAAGAAAGAAACCAGTCAATCTTGTAGTACATACCTTTGTACATCTGCTGTCAGCTTTCTCGACATTGTAAGATTATTAACCGTCAATGTGCCAAGTTATGTATGTCATGATTACTTCTCTCCCACATCCCTCCCCCCTCCCCCCCCCCCCCCAAAAAAAAAAGAGAAAAAAGTTGGCCATATTAAGATTTAGATAACTTGCCTCCCAGGTACACATGACAGTGCCATAGTCTCTACTGAAGGTGAAGCATAAAAGGATGGATGATTATTTAACTATTTCTCAAAGAGTTTAGTAGAATTTTAAGACATTTGCACTGATTAACACAGTAAACCAGTGGGCATACCACTCTCCTACTGTGATCATTACAGGTTTCTCAGTTTGAATTTACCCTACTTGAGGAGAATCCTCTTACAAAGTAAATGTAATGAGCAGCAGACCAGTGATGATTTCAGCCAAAATTACAAAGTGTTGTCATGATACTCCTTCATTACTGTATATGTCATGTTTTAGTATATTATCATCTTACACAGCAGTCTGTGTGGGCACATAGAATTCCTGTTTCTCAGCTCTCTCCCCCCCCCCCCCTAAAAAAAGTTTTTTCACTCTGTTAGAGGTCTGAATCTGCATTGCACTTGTTTTTGATGTTTGTGTCTATATCTGGTTTTGGTGCACATTGTATTGTTCGCTTGCTTCTTCCCATTGAAGTGTATCCATGGTTTCATTGGTTTCAGGTAACAAGAGGAGATACCCTTGTTTGAGGAGTAAACTCATACTACCACAATGATCAGGAGAGGAAATATGCTGTACTTGTAACCAGTCATCTGCTTCACACCCTAGATGGAGAACACAGTGCGATTTCATCTGGTAGCAGGACACAGACCTTAGCCCACATGAAGAGGAACTCACCTCTATTTCAGTGACCTGGGGCCTTTTTTTTTCACCCCCTTCCTTTATAATGGTTCTTCTTACACGTTATCCATCATTAAGGATGACCTCCATATGTCTTATCTCACAGCTCTATCACCCTCAGATATTTACAGACTTCATGCCAATTCACACATTTCTACTTAGCTGTGTTGGTCAATACTTCCAACTCAGTGTCATGTCCATTGACAAAATGTTTAATTTAAATTGAAATGTATGACATCATTCTGCATTGAAGAGGAAATCACACAATTTAGCCCAGGTTATTTTCACATAAGGTTTTCTATGTTCAGATTTCGCAGGAATATAATCAGGTGTTCGAAAAATACAATAGCACAATTTGTACATTTACTCTTTGGAAACTAAATTACTCAATTTTTTTTTTCTTCATTTGCATTAATTAGTAATTGATACAAGTCATGGACTAACATCCACACATTGCTAGTGTATCAGCCCAGGTATATGTTCAGTAAACTTTCAGTCACATTACACAGATGCTTTGAAGAGTTTTTCCCCTTCAAAATATTTTAGAGGCAATTATGAAATATGTGTACTACAAGATGCAAAATGACAAACATAATATTTTTTTTTTTTTGAAATTGGTCACTTTGGGAATTCAGTGAGAGAAATATTTAAGCTATTGTATCATGTAGTATAAGTGTACATATGTATATTATAGAATCAGGTTTAGTCATTTATATTGGCCTGCAAAAAGAAATATTAATATACTTGTGAGTCATGTAGATTTGAATAGTACACTCCTGAGGTGTAGACATTATACAACCAATGGTTGTGCATGCTTCCACATTGAATTACTTTCTTTCGCATTCACCAAGTTTTTTTTATTTTTTATTTTTTATTTTTTTAAATAGAAGTACTTGTAACTCTTACAGTTAATATGATTTATGCAGATCACAAGGGTGCTGATAGAAGCCATGTCAACCTGCAAAGGTTAGTCATATTAGAGATACTTATGACGACGTTCATTCTTCTTCAGTGAAAATGCCCCAAATCTAGCTCAATGTAGCTCAGATACCATGACATGGATCATCCTATTACGAGTCCATGCATACAGCTATGACTTGTGGAGGTATTTTGTAGTTTCTTGGTTAATTGGTTAAGCGTTTCCATTACCATAATTGTGCCCCCTCCCTTTTGTCAAAAGGCATACATTACATTACATGTAATCCTTTAACCAGCTACAAGAGTCAACTGCAATGTCTCATTCAGGTTTCATATATTGAGTCAAAGATGAAAAGTTTCATGCGACATCTGAAAAGCTTTATACCTGATTGTTGGTGTAACTGGTACTTTTGATCAAAGGATTGTTATTTCTTAACATTATTCCTTAACATATTCAGTCACTTTTTTCCTTATAACCAAGAATATAGGCTGTCCTTGAGTACTGTTATTCAAAATTCTCATTAGAATGTCACTTCAAAACAAAACATGAAGAAGCAAAGACAGTTTAGAGGAGACAGAGTTGCTTATTGTGTTACCTGTATCCAGGAGTACAATGACACGTGTCATCTCTGCAAAGACTGCAAACGTCACATACACTGTAGAGCAGCAGCATTTTTTACTTTTTCTGGCATATTGTGAAATTTGAAAGCATTTACTGTCTGGAATGCATAATTGATGTTCTATTTGTGATACAGGAGCCTCCCGTTATAACGAAGTCCTTGGAAAGGGCAGTTTTCTTTCATTATATCAAAATTTCATCATTCCCAAACAGTAAAGTACATAAATATATGAAGATGATGATTTTGGGACCTGAATTTTCACTTCCTTGTTACGATAATTTCATTATAACAATGTTTGTTATAACGGGAGTGCACTATAGTGACATGTAATGGTGCATCTTGCATGTTGCAGGCAACATGTGATTCCTCAAAGTTAAAACCTCATTCCTGTGTATTTGAAGGATTGTTTTATGGCTCACTCTCTGTGTACATTGTTTTTCCAGGTTTTGAGTTCACCAGCTCTGATTATAAGCAGGCAGTGCATCAATGAATATGATTATTAGCAAGCATATATTTGTAGCTGGCTAGTAAAAACCAGGAAAGTCAATTGTGTGTATAATGGGATTTATATGGCAGGGACTTTAAAAATCCATACATTGTGATGAAAGAAGATGCCAAACCTTGCACCATTTGGGCAGCAGTGCATTTGGAGAATAAGTTGGTGTGCAGAAAGCTTTTTTCATGAAAAAGTGTAATGCCTTGTTTGCAAGCAGTGAGCATGCCCTTGCAAATTTGACACCGAGTTAAATGCTTTCAAATGTCCTTTTCTGTATCTTTTTTTTTGGCTTTTTTCTAAAAAAAAAAAAAAAGGGGTATCTCAGCATCTGGAGTGAAATCAAATGCTTGTGTAAGATTCATGATGCTTTGAGGATACCCTCACCAATTGCTGAAAATAAAATAGACACCTGATATATGCTTTGAATATGATGCATACTTTGAGACTCCTTTGTAAGCAAGTCTTCTTGTGCATGCTGTCAATGATAATGCATCAAAAGATGCAATGCGTATGGTCGAAAAAGAAAGATGGTGGAACCTGTAGTCTCATTGTTTAAACAATACAGCTGTATGTTCAGTGATGTTGGTATTTTCAAATGCAGTCAGTTAGTTAAAATTAATGTTTGAACTAATACTGTAGCAAGAGCAGTATACACTGTATTTGTCTCCAGACTAGACAGTGGATATGAATATGCAAATGAGTGAGCTGACATGTCATAACCTCACAAGTTTCCAGTGATCGTGTAAAAAAAATGACGAAAAATTAAATGTTTCTATTGTTGAAGTGTAAAAACATGATGTTATTCCTAGTTGAATAACTTCAGAATAGTGATCAGTTAGATATATCAGGATTTGAGCCTCGGCATATTTGCATTTGAATGGAAAACTGGAAATTTCACAATTTTATGTACAAACTATATGGCAAGTTGTGAGGGTATGACATGCTCACTTTGTCATTTGCATATTCGTACTGACAGTTCAAGAGCTGTTTCCTGAAAAAATAGCAAATCTTCAAAATGTCATAACTTCCTTATTTTTCATCCGATTTCAATCAAAATTATACCATTGAACTCATAAGATTTTACTCTTTCTTATCAGACTAACTTATATTGGACTGGATTTCCCCTTTAAGCAAGTAAATACAAACAAGCAATCAGAATTTCTAGACTCATTGAATACTTCTGAATGAATTTATTCTGTATTTAAAAGTCAAGTTTACCTTATGTGCCTTTGGCACATCTTTCTCTTGTGAGTTACACTAAAGCCAAGCAAAGGTAAATGTTTAATGTTAATGACAAATATCTGACATAACTGGTTTTAGCTCTTAAAGTAGGAACCAGTCCACAACAACTGACCAATACAACACATACATGTAAATGTTTCCATAGAGTGATGACACCCCATGAATACTATGCTTTTGTTTCTTAAAGACCAAATAGGAAAATACAATTTATACATGCATATTTAAAAAATACAATACTGACTTATTTTTTATGAGCTTAAAACAGAAAAATTACAAAAAGAAAATTAATCTTGTAGTCTTACTCTGGGTGCTTACACAAAGCGAAAAAAAAAAGACACTGAAATGATAAACTACAAGCTCTCTAGTGTTCCATTAATTTAGTAACAAAATATTGTGTCACAACAGATTGATTCCACTAATATGTAAATGCTTCCAGAGCCATGATAATACTGCCAAAACAATGCAAATTTGCTTCTTCCTGGTCTTCATGGTTACTTTTAGCAATGTTTTGTTCATTAGGTATGACATGAAATCAACGTGAAAATTTAATAATCCATCTTTTCATCTTCATCTGGGTGGGTACTGAAAGCAAAAGAGATTACATGTACATGATGAACTCGTGAATTCTTTCCCAGTTTATTAATACATCATAGCAACAGGAAATGGGGGAGGATCCAGGAATTCCGTAAAGGGGGACGCACCTTTACAAAATTAAAGGAGGGCGCATGCCCCCATTTTTTCTTTTTAGTTCTCTTGTTTTAACAAACATTAAAGAGGGGGCGCACCTGGCCCCCCTCTGGATCCGCCACTGAGAAATACATGACAGGAACACAGTGATGTGAAGATTACTTTGTCAGCGGAGAACCAGAAGGGCTTAATGAGTTAGGTATTATGCTGCAGAGTTTGATCTCCTTTACATCACGGTGTTATTTTTCAATTATTTTCATTTTCAGTAAAATGTTACAGATTAAAACCACAAGGATGCTTTTTTACCCTATGATTAGGAACAATGCTTATAGATAAAGGTGCCTACCCACTTTTGATTAAATAAACTGTTTATTTCCTGAAATTTGATTGTTTCGTTTTTATTTACGCTCAAATCTTAGAAGGCGATAATAGTGCCCTTCTTGTTCTCAACTGACATGTAAGTGATCCCAGAGTATGCTTACTAATGCTGTCAGAACACTACACATTTTTTTTTTTAACCTAGACTAAATGGTTACTTATTGCGATATCTCATTCTCCTTGCGTTCCCACAAAACGGACATGAAAATGAATATCTGTAAGCCATCTGTATCTTCATCTAAGTGTGTTATGAAAAGCCACTGCACGAAATGAAAGTGAAAGCAAAGAAGTCAATTTGTCTTTGATCAGGAGTACGTAATATAGAAGTCATTGCAACAAGGAAGAGATATACAGAAGTGTTTGAAATGATTTGCCTCTGTGATGGGAACAGAGTTAATGCTGTGACAACAAAATTCCTCTTTCAATGTGTGCACAGTGTTCAATGGGCTCCTAATGTATGGTGAAGTCTCGAGCAGTGTTGATTATCTAGGTAGTTTCACGACTGATCAGCCTGCATTTCCTCATACATAGATTAAATCTTGCACCAAGGTAACACTGTTCATTCTACCAGTTTGTAACATCCACCATACTTACTCAAATTCACGAAATTCTTCCATCGAGATATTTTCATTGCAACTGATTGACAAATTGCCCTACATCAATGTAAATAAGCACTGAACCATACTATTTTACATTTGTCTGTATTAAATAGAATGATTCGAAATGCTACACAATAAATATCAAAGTTGTGTTCCTGCTTATATGGGTTGCAATTTGGCGATTGAACACAGCTATCTGTTTATATATTGCAGACCCAACACAACTGCGCACATTTCATGAGCACAAAAGCATTACATGGAATATATTTCCTTCTTTTCTTTAAAATTAATTCTCCTTTTGTTTACATAAACACAGTTCCTGATTAAGCACGGCATGGTTGTTTAAAGTCTGAGAATGAACAGATAATTGGAAATATATGTAGCAATTTTGAAAAACAAAAATGAGGCAGCATGGACATGCTATCACCTCTTCATTAATTCTCTGAGAAAGACAGTAGCATAACATGATGCCGGCAAGTCAAAGGAGAGCTTTAAAGTCTTTTCCTTCTGTGAGGCTCTCATCTCGCTACCAAGAGAAGGGTGAAGACAAGGCTCATTAGCAGCACTGCTGGAGTCTGTGCAACTCCCGGAGACAACATTATTATCACCCCTGCTGCATTGGAGAGCAATGCTCCCTGGGGTGTCATTAGGTCTCCTTTTACCATGGTTGCCTGGCAACCAAGTCTGAGTTCCACATGTTTCTCCCTGGCCAGCATCATCTCCTTCGTCACTTGCGGCACACCCGCCCCATCCCCAGACCAGGTTTCTTAAGTGACTAACAAGCTTCCTGTAGCCCCCTGGGACGTTGAGTCTGAGGGCTGGAAGCCTGAAGTTGCACTCCCCAAGACCTCCATCTCTCAACCTCCTCTGATATTCTTCTCCCACTGCGTGAGCTGGAAACTGTACGCTGTTGCCTGGCAGGGGGAGAACCACGTCGGTGATGGAAAAGCTGCCAGCCAGGATGTCTTTTTGGTTGACAACATGCACCTGTCGTGGTTAATAAAAGATTGGAATACAAACCAAAAGGGCAACAGTTATTCATCATATTTCAACAGCATAAGGATAATTGATATTGGCTATGAAGTGTGCTGTAAGTAAAGGCAAACATATAATGAGCATAGATAGAGCAAACTCTGATACAATGAGCAAAATTCTTGAGGTCAAAAACACTTGAGAAAATGAAACAGTATTTCGTTATGAAACTTCATTAAAGCGAGCATGAAATCCTTGGCCACAAAACCTTGTCATTATAGAAATGACCTCATAAGTCCTGTCTCTGTAACAGATATTGTTTGACTACTCTCTCTGATTATATTATACATTATTGCTCAAGGACAAAGGAATAGTGACAATGATGATGGGGAGACATGGAGAGTGAGGGAGAGTAAGAAGATAGAACAGGCCCATTCATGTACGAGCTATTGGTTTTAGCATTGCCATAGAAAATCAACAGCTACATAATTTTGATTACATATCAGGTTAACTTTATCACATGATAAGAGGAAGAGATTAATTTTGGGGTACATGACAAATATAACCACTATTTAGTAAAAAGCTTCAATTTCCTTTGTACTTACTGGATTTTCTTCAATATACACTGATATAAACCTATCTATATCTCTCAGGCTATAGGGCCTGCAGTTGCTTGATGTGTGAGAATTTGGATTTATAGAGCAAGTTCTAAAGGTTTTGAGAGGCAATCACCTTGGTTTCAGAGTCTTCCTGCAGTACCAAATCCCCATCCTGAACCTGGTAACCATGGTGACCTATCCGCCACGAGGCCATCTGGTTCCACACCAGACTGCAGAAGGCGTGGACGTACATCTGACGCATTTTGTAAGGGATGTTCATCAGGGCTTTGATGCATCCATCATTCCCTGTTCCATGCCTGAAGCATGCAAGTTCATAAAACGAGAACGGTTTGACAGAAAAGGATGTATGTTAGAACTAGAAATGTTGCTATGGCGACTGGTATGCCTCCGCCATAATGCATGATTCTCCTAATAGGTCTAAAGTACATGTGGACAATGTATGATTACATTTTCACAAAATTGGCAAAATATCAAAATGACATGTTTGTCACAAATTTGTTGAATGTTCACCTTCCTTGACCTAGGTTTAATTGGATGAATGAGAGAGCATGTACTTGGGGATTTTAGGACTTTTACTTGACTTTGACCCTTTCATAGTTTATGCATTGAGTAATTTTCAAGGTATGGAGAAAAAGTGCAATTTCTGTATTGAATAATAAATTGTTAACCATTTTCATCTGGCCTTTGACCCTTGACCTTTGACCCTAAAATTTACAAGAGAATCATTGTCAGGCAGAACATGCATAAATATGTACTAAGTTTCAAGATAACTTGAGCCACTTCCAAGATAAGAAGTAAGTTCAGCACTTTCACTTGATCTTTGACTTTTGACCTTTTTTGGCAAAAAAAAAAAAAAAAAAAACCTTTCCAGAGAATCTATATTGGGTTAAACATGCATACACCAAGTTTAAAAAGAAAATAATCCTCCAGGCATTGTATAAATATGAGGGAAATAGTAAAATTTTGAAGTATTACCCTTGACCTTTGACCCATGACCTTTGACCCCATGATCCCCAAATTCCCTAGATCATCACTGCTAGTCAGTACATGCATATACATGTATACTATGTTCCATGAAGATACCTTGAACCTTTTCCAAGATATGGAGAAAAAAGTGAAATTATAACATTTCTACTTGACCTTTTTACCTTTGACCTCATGACCCCAAACTTTCACTAGAGAATCTTAATTGGGTAATACATGTATACATTAAGTTTCAAGAAAATATCTTCAGGCATTGCATAGATATGGGGGAAATAGTGAAATTTGAACATTTAATACACATACATGCCAAGTTTCATGAGAATACCTCAAAAAGTTACGCTGTCCACAAAATTCATTACGGACGGACGGAAGTCGGACGGACGGAAGGATGGACGGAAGGACGGACAACCCGAAAACATAATGCCTCCGGCACCACTTAATTTCGCTGAAAAGTTTGGCATTGTTGTTAATTCCCTTCACTCAAATAAGAGGGCTATATATTGTAATACCAGATGAGAAAGCACAGATCCCCTATGCAGTCTCAATAAAAAATACTAGGATATAGGTGAACCATACATCTTCTTTCAATGAAACCTGTAATAACATCAACAGATTAAAAATGATAATAATAATTTCTTACATTTCAAACATCTACTGTATATTTCAATCAGTGTGTATCTGTTTGGTTCCTTTGTTCTAGATACACAGTTTCAAAACAGCCCAGGAACAGTTAGCTTCACACTGAATACCATAGTTTTTATAAGGAGAGTTATGAAAATATGCAAGAGTGAAAAACAAACCAGCACATCAGTCCTCAGAAGCCATGTGATTTTTACTTCATTAAAAGAGATGGAATTAATAGTACTGGTTGAGATAAAGACTTCAGGTTTACACCTTTTTTTTTGTGAGAAAATAAGAAGTCTTTCATAACATATGAAAAAGCATACTTTCTTAGAGGAATTCAAAGTTTATTTGATGAGAATCGGTTTTTAAATGCCTGAGATATCCAAAACAAGAGATCCTAACAACAGGTTGGACCCACCTTTTATTACGACCACTTTGTTCCAATTTTTGTTTATTTGGATATCTCAACCACTACAAAACTGATTTCATCAAATAATCTTTGACTCCTCTTGGAATTGTATGTTTTTTACTATTTAAAATAAGTGATTTCTAGGTATCTCGCAAAAAGTTAAAATCTGAATCCATCATCTCGACCAAAATTATACCATGATCCAACTAATTAAATGTGGTAATCTTGCTGGTTCCTACAAGTCATTATTTTGGGCTTATGATTATCGTTGCCAATGTTATTATTTTCTAGTAAAACGTCCTTTCATATAACTTAACTCCCCTTGGCGGCAGTTCTAAAATTGTACCTGTTGAGTGCTTTGAGGAGCAGACACTCCCTGGTTTTGTAAGATGGCATCAGTTTGAGGGCAGCCTTGGCGGATCCTGTAGACTGGTAGCAGCGCTTGGCTTGGTTGGTCGGACTGGACTGGTCTGCGCCCGGCCCATCATCTGGTGACAAGATCAAGCTAACTGCTTCGGCCTACAATATATGCATGGACAAAAAGGAGGATGCACATTACTTGACCCTTAAAGTAGTTTGTTCAACAATTGACAAGTCTGCTGCCATGCTTTCCTTGCCAGTTGGCACAGGTATCAATTTATCAATACAGATGTAATTCAACGTCCCTAATCTCTAATGTGTCAAGATGCATGGCCTTCCCTGTTTTACTGCACACATAATGGCTGCACCAGAGCAGTCTTCCTTAATTCATAGAAGTCAAGTTTAATAGATTACTGAATGCTAGTGAAAAAACAAACAAGCAAAAACTGGGCAGGTTAAAGGCATAGTTTACCATTTGCAGATATGACACAAAAACCCAAAGTTAGTGCTTTAAAATGGTTCTAAAATGTGAGTTAGGGAAAGAAACAACCTCTGTAAAAATTTGAATTGGTAAAATCAATGTTAAGTACTGTTATATGTACAAAATGTGAACAATAGTTATTAAAATGTTGCAGTTTATTGAGAAAAATACAGGCATCCCCTTATATTTCAGGCTTTATCACAAAAATTTTATATGATAATATGTTTTGTGGTATAACAGACCGACACATACACATCTTGAAAAATTTTAAAAATCATTGTTCCCAAAGGTAAAGAGGACCTTTAAATGAAGTGATAGTGATAATAGCTGATAAACAACTCCTTTGATTCTTCTGCAACCACACGGAACAGAACCAGAATGCATACAGATCAATTTGCATGAAATACATAAAGTGCTCTTAATCTTACATATTTCTCTTGCAGCATGGCACGCCCTATATCTGCAGGAGAAATGGTAGTCATGGCTTTTGATGGATCTAATGTTGATGCCCCAAAACGCTGCTCTCCAAAATAGTTGATGAATCCTTTCTCCTGAAAAGAACAAACAGTAGAAGGAATGGGAGAGAGGTGAAACACTATCGCATATCATTAAAAAAAAAAAGGGGGGGGGGGGGGGGAGTATGAGAGGGTGGGCACACCAAACTGATCAAAATCACCATAATGTTGATATCAGCAGAAAACAGTAGGCATTTAATTTCTGATTCATGGGCTACAGAGAGTGAAGTCAAGAACACTAAAATTCTGTTTAAAAGTGATGAGGTAAAAGTCTTTGAACTATAGAAACAATGTAAAAATGGGCTCTTATTTTCTCCACTAACTTCTTGGTCATGAACATAATCAGCAACAGAATTGCAACATTACTCAGAGGTGATTTTTGCAATTTGGATAAAAGGGGTTACCAGTGTGAGTGCGTACATGAACATCATTCTTTAATGTTTTACATGACATCTCTGATTGAATGTAAGGATAAGGTTACACAATGAGACGGGTAGAATGGCAAGATAGACAACCAGTTAAACTAGACAATTGCCCTAGAGAGGACTAGAAATCTCTACTCCTGTCTATTTCCATTGTTGACAAAATGATTGATATTAGGAGAGTGGCATTACTTTAAAGGGATTGTACAGTTTTGGTTGAGACCTATATATATATATAATTTAAGGTTTCTAACATTTTTTGGTGAGATAATGAGAAACCTCTTATGAAATATGAAAGAGCATGTAATTCCATGATGAATTCAACATCTTTTTGATGAAAATTGGTTTTGAAATGGCTGAGATATCCAAAACAGAGCGATTCTAGAAAGTGTGGGACCCACCCTTTTTTACGATTGCTTTGTTTTACTTTGTTTTTGGATGTTTCAGTCATTCCAAACCCGATTTTCATCAAATAAACTTTGAATTCCTCTTAGAATGGTATGCTGTGTAATGTTTCATGAGTGTTTTCTTGGTATCTCGCAAAAAGTTAAAAGCTCAATTCTCATCTCCACCAATACTGTACCATCCCTTTAAACACTGTACACTATGTGACATGATGATGTCATGTTTACCTTGGTTTCATCTGTGCCTCAGCTCTTCAATCTTCAGGTTTCATGACCTTATCATGAGGTGTGTCAGCCTTCACACATGAGAACTACTGAAGTTTGGGGATTTATCTGTATGCATTTTCATATTGCCGCTGATGACAAGGACTCGGACAGGACTAGGATTCCACATTTTCAACCTCTGTAACTATGTAGCAACTGATGAAAATTCTACTTGAAAAGTGCTGGCATCTCCCACAGCTTATCATGGCCCCAAAGTGATACATATAGAATAAACCTTCATACAACATGCATGACCATCTAAAAGTCATAACAGCTTGATTTTATTTGCCATGTTCGATAATTGGGGCATTAATGCTTTTCTTGACAAGAACACTTATAAAAGTGCAATTCCCGCAACTGCATTAAACTTCCATGCAAAGAATAACAGAACATTCTCATAGTAGTTCCACTCATCATTGCTCAAGACAGAATGTGTCTATTACCATATCTGGATAAATCTTCATCCATGGGTCTGATGGTATGGTCCATTTTTCACTCAAACTTGAAACCTCTGGATGTGTATTCATTCAGAAAGGACATCTTGTCTGTTGTGCTGGCTTCATAAACACAACTAAAGGGATATCTGAAGAGCAGAGCCTCTCCTCATTCAGTGTAGGACTATGCCAATTAACACACAACCAGAAGAAATGAAGCAGCAACCTTAACTTGTACAGTTATACACAAATGTTGACTGGGAATGCCTTTAAGAGTTGTGATATGGAGAAACCGCTCTCTTACCATTGAGAACAAGAAAAGTTGTTTTTCAAGGAAATGAGTCAGGGGTCTTATTTAACCTGTTGAGGACTGGTTAATTTAACTACAACATGCATTTCCCATAGACCTCTGCACGAGCATACTCGGGACTTGTCCTCAACGGGTGAAGGACATTCTCTATGTAGCATTCCTGAAACACACCCCCACAACCAAGCTCTATCTTGCTTAGGACAGCACCATGCCTTAGCTAACCGTAGCCTTGCATCTTCTCATCAGGAAAAGATATCAACTGAGCAAAAGGCCACTATATAAGTTGATTACCCTGGGTATAAACATGAGTGCCAGGTGTACAACAAAAACAGCACCATCGTAATTGGGAAGTTCAGCCGTTTCTCAGAAGATTATACAGTACTGAACTTTTCTTGACACATTTGAGTCTGGCTACCCTAAGTCCTCTCCATGTCAAACAAAGCATAAAGCAGAACTCAGTAGTATTGCCACAGCTCCCCTAAAAACAAAATTATGGCTAGTCTAAGACCAAAAAGAACTGGCTGGCATCCAAACTCAGCATTTCTAGACAGCACAATGAGAGAAGGCATCAGTAAAACAAAGAATTCTCACACAACTGAAGATATGCCAGCCAAAGGCTGTTCACATCTCAGTTAATGTGAACAGAGTTTTCTCCACAAATTTTGGCCTGGGAAAGCACCTACCTGGACCAGATAATTTCAACCGAAGAGTCCTGGGGGAACTAGCTGAGATCATATCTATTCTTGCCATAATTTTTCAGTCCTCTGCCAACAGCAGCATAACACCATTTGACTGGAAACTGGACAATGTGACATCAGTTTTCAAGATATGCAAGCAGTATGAACCCTCAAACTGATATAGACCCGTCTCAATCCCCGATTCATGTCTGCTGCAAGGTACAGGAGCACGTCCTGACAAATGCAATCATGGATCCGATGGAAAACCATCAAATCCTGCATCACAAGAAAGATCATAGGAGATACAACTCAAGTTCTTCCACATGGCTGAGGGAGACAGACAGATATCCTAATATTGTGCTTTGCCAAAACTTTTGATCATGCCAATTCCACTCCCAGTTGATCAATTAGCTCCTGTATACCATGTCATTTATTATAGGGATCCTCAATTGCTAAGATTTCCCTGAGGGCTGGTGGCAAGCAGTTGTGAACAGGGGTGCAAGATTGGACTTCCTGTTTCCTAGTCAGGGGTTCAACAGGGCAGCAGAGATATAAAATATTGACAGAGATAGGGTGGAGAGGACAGGATAGAGAACATTCTACTTGTTTGCAAAGACACACTTTTTATTGATTCCTACCTTTAAAAGGTCACGTAAGTTTCTACTAATCATCACACTACCAGAAAACACAGGAAGTTATACCCCATCTTTCAACCATATGCATAGTTCCTTCAGTAGATTGGTATACTGTATACCATCGATTTTATGTAGTGCACTACGTAATGAGTATTACACAGGCCACACACTAATATACTTGTAATGCCCACAAGATATGTGCCCTGTTCTGTTTATGTGTATGTAAAAGCCAAGCACTTTCACCCCATTTTCAAACTCCTTCAAGTGGACAAAGTACTGTATACGCTGTTATTTTCGTGTACAGATATTTTTGCGAATGACGAGGCCATAGACATTTTTGCGAGACGTTTTTGCGAATTGATGCACTGTTAACAGGAAGCATGGAGACATTTTCGTGTCGTTAAATTTGCGATCCAACTGTGATTCGCGAAATTCGCGAAAATTAAACCCTTGCGAAAATAACAGCTTATACAGTAAATAAGGGAAACAAAGACATTTTATTTTTTACCAGGAAATCTACTATATCATAGAATCTTATTTTGTGTTTTCAAAATTACCTTGCTACAGTTTGCCATAAACAGTCAGTTGATAGACCTTCATGTATATGGTAAAATCTTCTTGCTTGCTATATATAATTAAATCTTGGAGTACCCAAGTTCATTAAATTTGAAACATTCTGTACGTGTATGTTTTTCACCTCAGAACTGCACTTTTGCAATGTCTATCACTTCACCAAATTTGCATGTGCACACCATTACCAATCAACAAGAATATGCCAATTTCTGGAATTTTCACTGGTTTTGAAAAAAATATGATGATAAGTGCACATTACAAAAAAAACCCTAAAAGTTCTTTGCAGAAATACATCAAATAACTTACAGTTACACACCCAAGGCAAAGTTAAATTTTGTCTTTGTATGTGAAGTGACAGGCCATGAATTCTGACTGACTGAATCAATTTTAATATCAAGTTACTCTATGCATGACCTGTTGCATACAACATTTGATATGAGTCAAATGCAAGTAGAGCAGCATGGAGGTCATACGTTGTGATAAAGGGTTCCACTATCAGATTGATTACACCACCTGTGGTGTCGTTGAAGAAAGTCTTAATCAGGATTCCCTCCGATTCAAAGAAGGTTGTTTCAAACCACTGTGCCATGTTAAGACATGTCGCATAAATCAAGGTCACTGCAACAATCTGCTTTGCTCGGGTACCTTGCACGGCTTGTCTCTGGGTCACGATGAGAAACAAAGTCATCAGGGCCATTGTAACAACAGAGACACAAGAAGTAGCAACAGCTAGCCAGTAGTGGGCAGCATCCCCAATGGACAATCTCTGGCCACCTTCCCAAATGAGTTCAATAGCACTCACACTTCTGAAGATAAGGAGAGCATATACAAAGCAAGAGGAAAGCAGGAGGATCAAGTCATGTCCGTTAAAGACACCGTCTGCAATGTAGGTAGCCTTTGTTGGACGGAATTTGAAGAAAAGCCCTGAGGCACGCACATGGCAAATGAACATGACAATGAAAGGGATGGCAAGGGCTATTTCACTGGCAAGCCTGATGGCATCTTTTCCTGAATCGGTTAGTCTGAGCAAAGGCAGCTCAAGAACAAAGTGGTTCCAAGTGACATAGGCTACTGCTGTAACACCAGATAATGACACAACAGCAAAGGAGTGACATTGGGTGGCCAATGATGCTTTAGTTGATTCTGAAAGGAGCTCAGTTCCATCGTTCTCTCTTTTCCAAAAGGCAACCTTCAATTTTCTCCATATATGGATAAAGAATGTATCTCTGTGTCTGTCATTCATCCTCTCAAAAATGGCTTTTTCTTCACTTGCAGCCAGTACAGATCTTGGCAACACAGTTGCCCACAACTGCAAATAAATTGCAGCGCAAATAATTACATACTCCACATTAAAGGTGGGGGCTAGCCTTTGAGCAAAGGTTAAAAACTCAAAGCATGTGACATTGGTACAATGAAATAATTGAGAGTGACTTATAGGTTCGATATGCAAGTAGTGACATAAAGGTGTGGCAAGCCACCACACAGCAATTGAAAGGAATACTGGATATGTTTGACCAAGATACACACTGAAGACAGTTTTATCAGTAAAAACTGCCTGGTAGTGGTATTCCATTATGTGGAAACAAACCACTATGCCTGCAAAGAAACAGAGATCTTCAATAATACCTGTAATCAAGACATCCTTTTCTGAGTTTTCCTGATAACTGCAAAGGCCCTTGTACACTACATCTATTGCAAGACTACAAAGTGACAAAATACTGAACACCTGAAACACATACAGCACTGATTTATGTCTTGGGACAAACAAACACTGGGCAATGTTTCTTAGAGCAGCATGCTCTGCTCTGAGCTGTTCAGTCTCAGGGGTAGGCAGATCTGGCAAAGAGATCTTTGAGGAATGGAAAGATTCTTGTGAGGAATCCATCAGCAGAGACTCCCCCTGTTCCGAGGGAACCAAGGAAGTGTCACTATTCCTTTGGACAGCCTTTGGAGAATTGTGGGCATGACTGTCTGGTGTCTGGCATTGCTGTGCGAGAGGTTCTGCAGGCAAAGACCCTGGACTTAGTGTATTCTTTGAAGCACTGTCCTCAGATGGACTGTGGCAGTCTAAACCACTGGACCTTTTAGAAAAATGGAAAAGTGAAGACCTAATGGAACATCTTCCAGACATCTCTGAACTTGCAGGCAGCATAACGTCATTTTGTTCCACTGTAGCACTAGCACTAAGTTCTGAAGGCATCCGATATTGACTTTCCTCAGAAGTGGCAGCATTCCTACTTGTTCCTGTGTGAGCCTGTCTCAGATTCCTTGAGGACATTCCTTCACTGTTGTTGATGTGACAATGTAATGCCCTTGCACAGTGTCGACATTCAAGTGGCCACAAGATGGCCTGTTCTCCATGCAGATCTGATTTGTTGCGATAAAACCAAATGGCGAGTGTCACAGCTAAGATCACATATGAAAGCAGATTCACTCTTATCAGGTAAAAGACATACTTCTGTCCATCGTCTTGAACAAGGTATGACATAAAGCAAAGCAGGATTGCACTCTTATATTGGTAACTGTTGATCACTACCTTACTCTCAGCCATGGCTTGGAGGCACTGTCTCTCTAAAGGAAATCAGATTGAACACTTTGAAGTTGTTGTCACCTTTGTCTGGGCTACAATAGCTGCTGAAAAACATCAAATAATTTGCTTAAATAAGACATTCTCATCAGGAGCAAATTCTATGGGAACTGGACAAAGAAGACTTCACACGTCTCAAGTTTCAGCGCTATAATCTCAATGTTTGGTGACATGCCGTCATGGCACGACTCTACACATCGTCAAAGGGTGACAAGCTGAAATTAAAGTAGACTTTCACTTCTAGCTAGCTCTGAGGAATATTTGCGTAAGCTGAGCATGTCACGAGACGCATGCATGGGTCATGACTATTTATAAGTTTGCTGCAGTTTATGTACTACTCCTGTCATCAACCACTATGATTGACATTTATACAGAAGGTTGAGCGCACTTGAGTACTGAGACATTACCACTTCTCTATAATCTAGCCACAATGAACGATGCTTTAATACTTGTACTCCTTTCCCAGTATTTCATGCTGTCGTGTATTGGGATTGGGATCTTATTTTTAAGGTACATCAAATAAATACATGTAGCTTATGACATGCAGGTAATATATTTCAAACTCACCAAAGTGTGTTTTATTTGAGATGTCTCTTGTGGTATGTCCTCTCACTCCACGTGTCAAAACTAGAGTCTCTTCAATCTTAATATTCACGAGATACAGCACATACAGTTCGACCTCAATTATGAGGCCTCTTTTTATCCAGAAATCTCTATTATCCGGACGCGTTCATGCAGTGAAGGACTTTTTTTTTCATCCAAAATTGAGAAAAAACATTGACTTTAAACTCACTTAAAATTTCTACAAAACTCACACAATTTACCTACAATATTCACAACAGAACTAACATAAATTCTCACCACACTATCATCGTAAAAGTAAGCAGTCATGATCTATAAATTCACCATAAGAACATGGATGGAAAACTTGTCAGTAAATCACGGCGCAGTTTTGCGGGGTATGCTACCTTCCGAGCTGCCAGTGCACTGGGACGGCAGCTCGGACGACAGCTATATGCATTAACATTGTGTCTCTCATTAGTATCCGGCCAATTCGCTTATATCCGGATGAGCCCCGGTAACGACATGGCCAGATAATCGAGGTCGAACTGTATACAGTATACACAAAGTTCTTGGTAAACATACAATGAGGGGTGAATGGGGTGGAGTCTTCATACTTGAGTAAGATTTTCAATTGGGTAAAACTTTGATTGTCACAGAAATAAAGGTGGGACTAGTTTTGGGGTGGTTTATAGACTCTATATCAATTCTGGGTAATGAATGGGGGCCTACATTTGAGATGGGGGCTGGATGTTGTCTGATACTGTAGGGTAGGACTGACACTATTCCAAAATTTTAGGGTACAATTAAGAGATGAAAAAGGTCATTGACTCATTGGAAATGGGAAGGTAGAAGTGGGTAGAGGTCAATGACTAGCTGGATAGGTCGAGATATAGATCTGGTCCTCATAGTGAATGGAATTCGAGTATAACCAGGCCCTACACAAAAAACACTGTTATAGCCATTCTGCTTTAAAAAAAAAGGGACAAAAATATGATTGCAATGTTGAAAATTAATCAAATGAATATGAATGTATAGCTATGGAACTAATCCCTTTTAAATTGTGCACTTCGTGCGACTCCATGATCTACATTGCATACACAAATGCACACCCTTGCAGGCACACACGCACAAACACACACACACACACACATACACACACACACACACACACACACGCACACACACACACACACACACACAATAAACCATACTCTGCTTTACATTATGTAAAGTCTAAGGAAGATAAACAAGAATTCACAATAAAGTACTTGGAAACATTGGCTATGGATCAGATTCTCTCAAAGAAACAGTGTATAATTCTGGCCTTTTCCGAGCACACATCAATTTACGTATATCACTGAGGCAAACAAAACAAAGCCCTTGAGGGCATCACAACTCATCAACTAGGGCTAACACAGCACTGGAAGATTTTTTTATCAGAACATTTTGCACTTATCATACTCATAAACTCTTCTCATGTGACAGATAACCAAGTCAATTGACCACAAAAACTAACTCTATCAGTGGAAACTTTTGTGGAAGTTATTTTTTACACTTCATTTATATTGTAGTAAAGATGAATTTGGCATGTCTTTATTCCATGGAATCAAAATTTAAAATAGCATTACATATAATAGGCAATAAATTTGCAAGCTCCCTTGTCACACTAGTTTGACCATGTTGGGTGATATGCACAAAACTTCCAAACAACAAAAAATTCCCACTTTTCCATGCCAGTAATCAAAAAAAAAAAAAAAAAAAAAATCAGTTTTCAAGATAGGCACGCAGTATGAACCCTGGAACTAAAGACCCGTCTCAATCCCCAATTCATGTCTGCTGCAACGTACAGGAGCACGTCCTGACAAATGCAATCATGGATCCAATGGAAAACCATCAAATCCTGCATCATGTGAAAGATCATGTGAGACATTTAACTGAAGTTCACCCATGATTCCTTCACACATATGGCCACGGGTAACAGACAGATATCCCAATATTGCCCTTTAATTGCCAAAACTTTTGATCATGCCAACCACTCCCAGTTGATTAATTAGCTCCTGCATACCATGCCATTTATCATAGGGATCCTCAATTGCTGAATCTAAAATCTCCCTGAGGGATGGTGCCAAGCAGTTGTGAACAGGGGTGCAAGATTGGACTTTGTGATTTCCATGTCAGTGGTTCCACAGGGCAGCACAGATATATCAAATATCGACAGAAATATAGGGTAGGGGATGACAGGACAAAGAACATTCTACTTGTTTGTGAGTGCAAAGTTTTTATAGATTTCTTCCTAAAGGTCATGTAAGTTTCTACTAATCATACCTGAAAACACAGTAAGTTATATCCTCTCTTTCAATCATATGTATAGTTCCTTCAGTACATTGGTATACTGTATACTGCCAATTTTATGTAGTACACTACATGAGTATTACATCTCTGTTTCATGTGTGATAAGGTGACACAGGCCACACACTCATATACTTGTAATTCCCACAAGATATGTGCCTTGTTCTGATAAAGTGCATATCAAAACCAAGCATTTTCACCCCATTTTCAAAATCCTTCAAGTAGACAACGTAACTAAGGGAAACAATGACATTTGTTTTTTTAACCTGGAAATCTATTAAATCATACAATCTTATTTTGTGTTTTCTCAATTACCTTGCTGTGCCATAAACAGTCTGTTTAGAGACTTGTATGGTAACATCTTCTTGCAATATAATTAAATCTTGGAGTACCTGAGTTCGCTATATTTGAAATATTCTATACGTTTTTAACCTCAGAACTGCACATTTGCAATGCCCATCACTCCACCAAATTTGCATATGTGCATACCACAACCAATCAACAATGATATGCCAATGGAATTTTCACAGGTTTTGAGATGATATATAATGATAAGTGAACATTACAAGAACTTAAGGTGTTTTTTTTTTCCAGAACTTCATCAAATAACTTACAGTAACAAACCCAAAGCAAATTGTCTTTGTATGTGAAGTGACAGGCCGTGAATGCTGATCGACAGAATCAATTTCAATATCAAGCTACTCTATGCATGACCTGTTGCATACAACATTTGATATGAGTCAAATGCAAGTAGAGCAGCATGGAGGTCATACGTTGTGATAAAGGGTTCCACTATCAGATTGATTACACCACCTGTGGTGTCGTTGAAGAAAGTCTTAATCAGGATTCCCTCCGATTCAAAGAAGGTTGTTTCAAACCACTGTGCCATGTTAAGACATGTCGCATAAATCAATGTCACTGCAACAATCTGTCTTGCTCGGGTACCTTGCACGGCTTGTCTCTGGGTCACGATGAGAAACAAAGTCATCAGGGCCATTGTAACAACAGAAACACAAGAAGTAGCAACAGCTAGCCAGTAGTGGGCAGCATCCCCAATGGACAATCTCTGGCCACCTTCCCAAAGGAGTTCAATAGCACTCACACTTCTGAAGATAAGGAGAGCGTATACAAAGCAAGAGGAAAGCAGGAGGATCAAGTCATGTCCGTTAAAGAGACCGTCTGCAATGTAGGTGGCCTTTTTTGGACGGAATTTGAAGAAAAACTCTGAGGCACGCACATGGCAAATGAACATGACAATGAAAGGGATGGCAAGAGCTGTTTCACTGGCGAGCCTGATGGCATCTTTTCCTGAATCGGTTAGTCTGAGCAAAGGCAGCTCAAGAACAAAGTGGTTCCAAGTGACATAGGCTACTGCTGTAACACCGGATAATGACACAACAGCAAAGGAGTGACATTGGGTGGCCAATGATGCTTTAGTTGATTCTGAAAGGAGCTCAGTTACATCGTTCTCTCTTTTCCAAAAGGTAACCTTCAATTTTCTCCATATATGGATAAAGAATGTATCTCTGTGTCTGTCATTCATCCTCTCAAAAATGGCTTTTTCTTCACTTGCAGCCAGTACAGATCTTGGCAACACAGTTGCCCACAACTGCAAATAAATTGCAGCGCAAATAATTACATACTCCACATTAAAGGTGGGGGCTAGCCTTTGAGCAAAGGTAAAAAACTCAAAGCATGTGACATTTGTACAATGAAATGATTGAGAGTGACTTATAGGTTTGATATGCAAGTAGTGACATAAAGGTGTGGCAAGCCACCACACAGCAATTGAAAGGAATACTGGATATGTTTGACCAAGATACACACTGAAGACAGTTTTATCAGTAAAAACTGCCTGGTAGTGGTATTTCATTATGTGGAAACAAACCACTATGCCTGCAAAGAAACAGAGATCTTCAATAATACCTGTAATCAAGACATCCTTTTCTGAGTTTTCCTGATAACTGCAAAGGCCCTTGTACACTACATCTATTGCAAGACTACAAAGTGACAAAATACTGAACACCTGAAACACATACAGCACTGATTTATGTCTTGGGACAAACAAACACTGGGCAATGTTTCTTAGAGCAGCGTGCTCTGGTCTGAGCTGTTCAGTCTCAGGGGTAGGCAGATCTGGCAAAGAGATCTTTGAAGAATGGAAAGATTCTTTTGAGGAATCCATCAGCAGAGACTCCCCCTGTTCCGAGGGAACCAAGGAAGTGTCACTATTCCTTTGGACAGCCTTTGGAGAATTGTGGGCATGACTGTCTGGTGTCTGGCATTGCTGTGCGAGAGGTTCTGCAGGCAAAGACCCTGAACTTAGCATATTCTTTGAAGCACTGTCCTCAGATGGACTGTGGCAGTCTAA
This sequence comes from Diadema setosum, assembly GCA_033980235.1. Lineage (NCBI taxonomy): Eukaryota > Metazoa > Echinodermata > Echinoidea > Diadematoida > Diadematidae > Diadema > Diadema setosum. Next base: position 35,605,344 of record CM067060.1, read on the forward strand.
ACCTCTGGACCTTTTAGAAGAATGGAAAAGTGAAGACCTAATGGAACATCTTCCAGACATCTCTGAACTTGCAGGCAGCATACCATCATTTTGTTCCACTGTAGCACTAGCACTAAGTTCTGAAGGCATCCGATATTGACTTTCCTCAGAAGTGGCAACATTCCTACTTGTTCCTGTGAGAGCCTGTCTCAGATTCCTTGAGGACGTTCCTTCACCGTTGTTGATGTGACAATGTAATGCCCTTGCACAGTGTCGACATTCAAGTGGCCACAAGATGGCCTGTTCTCCATGCAGATCTGATTTGTTGCGATAAAACCAAATGGCGAGTGTCACAGCTAAGATCACATATGAAAGCAGATTCACTCTTATCAGGTAAAAGACATACTTCTGTCCATCGTCTTGAACAAGGTATGGCATAAATGAGATACACACTCCCATTGTAGACATAAAGCAAAGCAGGATTGCACTCTTATATTGGTAACTGTTGATCACTACCTTACTCTCAGCCATGGCTTGGAGGCACTGTCTCTCTAAAGGAAATCAGATTGAACACTTTGAAGTTGTTGTCACCTTTGTCTGGGCTACAATAGCTGCTGAAAAACATCAAATAATTTGCTTAAATAAGACATTCTCATCAGGAGCAAATTCTATGGGAACTGGACAAAGACGACTTCACACGTCTCAAGTTTCAGCGCTATAATCTCAATGTTTGGTGACATGCCGTCATGGCACGACTCTACACATCATCAAAGGGTGACAAGCTGAAATTAAAGTAGACTTTCACTTCTAGCTAGCTCTGAGGAATATTTGCGTAAGGTGAGCATGTCACGAGACGCATGCATGGGTCATGACTATTTATAAGTTTGCTGCAGTTTATGTACTACTCCTGTCATCAACCACTATGATCGACATTTATACAGAAGGTTGAGTGCACTTGAGTACTGAGACATTACCACTTCTCTATAATCTAGCCACAATGAACGATGCTTTAATACTTGTACTCCTTTCCCAGTATTTCATGCTGTCATGTATTGGGATTGGGATCTTATTTTTAAGGTACATCAAATAAATACATGTAGCTTATGACATGCAGGTAATATACTTCAAACTCATCAAAGTGTGTTTTATTTGAGATGTCTCTTGTGGTATGTCCTCTCACTCCACGTGTCAAAACCACTGTATTGATAAAAGATTGTTCATCCGTTTTCGCTCCTATTATTTCAATGATTGTGAACCTAAGTATTGATCAGTGTTACGTCCCCTCATGTTTGAAATCTGCATAACACCTCTTTTGAAAAAACCTTCCTTAGACCCAGATTCACTCCAAAATTACCGCCCCGTGTGTAACCTTCCATTTTTGTTTAAAATTTTGGAAAGGATTGTTTTCTCCAGACTTACAGATTATCTTGTCGTCAATAATTTATTCGATCCTTTTCAATCCGCATATTGTCCTTACCATAGCGTAGAGACCCTTCTCCTCAATGTGTCGAACTTCATCCTACAGGAAATGGATCGTGGAAATGTCACTGCTTTGATTTTACTCGATTTGTCCTCCGCCTTCGATACTGTTAATCATGCAATTTTGTTAAACACCCTCCAATCTCTTGGTGTAAAAGGTCAGGCATACGAATGGTTTAAACTTACCTTTCATGCCATTCACAGGCAGTGTGTGTCAACAGCTGTAAATCAAATGCTATGCCTCTCAAATGCGGTGTTCCACAGGGCTCTGTGGGCGGGCCCACCTTGTTTTCCATCTATCTTATTAGCCTGGGACACATATTGCGCCAGCACAAAATTAATTATCACATATACACTGATGACATTCAATTGTATTTGTCTTTCAAACCTAACCAGGCCGATGCCTTACATGCTTTGAGTCAGCTTGAGAATGCAATGAACGATGTTTATTCATGGCTGAACTCACATTCTTTGAAATTGAATACCGGTACGGATAAATCTGAGTTTTTAATGTTTGGTTCGAAGACACAATTAGGTAAACTTGACATTAATTTTATCTCCTTTTCCGGCATGTCAATTAGTGTGTCCCAAACCTGTCGCAACCTGGGTGTAATGCTAGATTGTAATATGACTATGTCTCATCAAGTTTCTAGCATTTGTAGATCTGTAAGATACCAACTTCGTAATATCAGCTTCATTAGAAAATATTTGAACCGCTCTTCTACCGAAAAATTAGTCCATGCCTTGATATCCTCTAGGCTCGATTTTGGAAACTCTGTCTTATTTAACTTACCACAAACTCAGCTCTCCATGCTACAGAGGCTTCAAAATGCGGCGGCACGCATCATCACACTATCCAAGAAGCACACTCACATCACCCCTATTTTGAGATCACTTCATTGGTTACCAGTCAAAGATCGCATTATTTTTAAGATTTTACTTTTGACTTTTCATTGCATTCAGGGCGCTGCTCCTCAGTATAACATTGACTTACTCCATAATTACATCCCTGCTAGATCTTTACGCTCATCCAACTCCGGTTCTCTGATAATTCCAAGATTCACTACAATATGGGGCACACGTGCATTTGGTCATGCTGCTCCCACCTTATGGAATAACTTACCTTCAGCCGTAAAAAATTGTTCTTCATCAGACTCCTTTAAAAGCAGTCTAAAAACTCACTTGTTTAAAGCCTCAATTTGATTACACATTACATGTATTTGATATTTGTATGTCCTTTATCTCCTTCACTTTCTCTTCCTTCCGCGCCTAGAGCAATCTGCAGAGTGGATTTGGCGCTATATAAATCATATCAATTATTATTATTATAATTATAAAACCAGAGTCTCTTGAATCTTAATATTCACGATATACAGCACATACAGTTTGACCTCAATTATGAGGCCTCTTTTTATCCAGAAATCTCTTTTATCCGGATGCGTTCATGCAGTGAAGGACTTTTTTTTTCATCCAAAATTGAGAAAAAACATTGACTTTAAACTCACTTAAAATTTCTACAAAACTCACACAATTTACCTACAATATTCACAACAGAACTAACATAAATTCTCACCACATTATCATTGTAAAAGTAAGCAGGCATGATCTATAAATTCACCATAAGAACATGGATGGAAAACTTGTCAGTAAATCACGGCGCAGTTTTGCGGGGTATGCTACCTTAATAGCTGCCAGTGCACTGGGACGGCAGCTTGGACGACAGCTATATGCATTAACATTGTGTCTCTCATTAGTATCCGGCCAATTCGCTTATATCTGGATGAGCCCCGGTAACGACATGGCCAGATAATCGAGGTCGAACTGTATACAGTATACACAAAGTTCTTGGTAAACATACAATGAGGGGTGAATGGGGTGGAGTCTTCATACTTGAGTAAGATTTTCAATTGGGTAAAACTTTGTCACAGAAATAAAGGTGGGACTAGTTTTGGGGTGGTTTATAGACTCTATCTCAATTCTCAAGACTTTGTGATTTCCATGTCAGGGGTTCCACAGGGCAGCACAGATATATAAAATATCGACAGAAATATAGGGTAGGGGAAGACAGGACAAAGAACATTCTACTTGTTTGTGAGTGCAAAGTTTTTATAGATTTCTTCCTAAAGGTCATGTAAGTTTCTACTAATCATACCTGAAAACACAGTAAGTTATATCCTCTCTTTCAACCATATGTATAGTTCCTTCAGTACATTGGTATACTGTATACTGCCAATTTTATGTAGTACACTACATGAGTATTACATCTCTGTTTCATGTGTGATAAGGTGACACAGGCCACACACTCATATACTTGTAATTCCCACAAGATATGTGCCTTGTTCTGATAAAGTGCATATCAAAACCAAGCATTTTCACCCCATTTTCAAAATCCTTCAAGTAGACAACGTAACTAAGGGAAACAATGACATTTGTTTTTTTAACCTGGAAATCTATTAAATCATACAATCTTATTTTGTGTTTTTCTCAATTACCTTGCTGTGCCATAAACAGTCTGTTTAGAGACTTGTATGGTAACATCTTCTTGCAATATAATTCCTAAATTATACAAGTAATAAGAAGTATAATTAGAATTCTATTAGTAATAATGAAGTATAAGTCGAAGAGGTTAGCATTTCCCAGGTGTTTAAGGCAGTGAAGTCACATAATGAAATTCAAAGTAGGTAAAAATTCCAGGCAGTCCCAGTTGGCTATAAATACCCGTGTCAGTGAGCAGTAAGCATCTTTTCAAAGAGAATACGGCTTTAAATAGACAGACCAGCAACACCATGCAGTATTGGGTGCAATGCAGACAATTAGCTCACTGGTCCTTCTCATCATACAGACAAGCAATAAATAAAGCAAAATCATTGCTGTTCCAAAGGCACGGAGCATTCTTATACGTATGGACATCTTAAGTCAAGCAATTAAGCAGAACATCAGCATACAGTATAGGGGCCCACCAGTTTTGACTTCTGTACAGTGTTGTAAAGGGAGGGTTCAGAACTGAAGAGTATCGATCAAATGAGATGCTGGGTGGGAACCTCTTCGACTTATACTTCATTATTACTAATAGAATTCTAATTATACTTCTTATTACTTGTATAATTTAGGAATTCTATTACGTAATACTCGTATAAGACTTCAGAGGTTAGCATGTTCAAAGTTCCGTACAGAAGTCAGTCTAGTTGCATGAGTGAGGGCAAGAGGACAAGAAGGATGATGGACAGTTTTTACAACAAGGTTGAAACTTTGGTCATGACTCCTCATGCATAGAGAATGTCTATCGATGGTGACACACATTGTCGCAAACAAGAGAAGAACTCGAGCAAAGTTTGCTTGAGAACCTACTAGTATAAGGTGCAAGGCATAGGTTTTGAGTAAGATATCATTTAGATACCTTGCGTGCTTTAACTGGAGCAGGATTAAGCATGATGGCGCACAGACAAATTAATCAAATACAATGGACCTCTTGTACCGATTTTCCAATCAAGACATAATCCTAATCATGTTCCTTAATATTCATGTACATTTGAAGGAGGAATTAGACATTAACCAGTTCATACTCGGCATAGTAATATTGCAGCAATAATTAGAGGCAAGTCCATTGCATTTTGGGTTGATATTAGAGTTTAAATTCATCAGTTTGGTGGACCGAATCTCCTAAACGAGTGGCCGAATAATGTGTCGCCATTTTCCAATGCACAACGTAACGTGATTTATGGTCTTGTGTCTTATCTGACTCGTATTATGACATTGTTCTTAACTGAGATACTAATATACAGGTATACACATACTATCACAATTTACATGTATCTTTCTAACTCAGCAGAACTGAGAATTGTTGAACTAATGTGGAATCAATTGTTAGAAGGTAGAAGGTTCAAAATGTACCAGCATTCGTCCAGTCAGTTGTGGACAAGATTTCATTATGACCTTTATACTTCATGCGCGAAAGTTTAGAAGTTGCGGCGCTTCTGTAGCTATGAGCTGAGAATGTAATACAACTTTCATATTAGCATCCATGGATGTCTTACCAGACCAGAGTCTGGGATGAACGCGGGATGACTGTGCTCCCAAATCCTTATGTATATGAACACGAGGTACGTCCTGTGGTACCCTTTCATACTGATCTCGAAGACAGAACAAACTCGGTACATGTTCCCGTAGCAACAATCCATTCATACCTAATTGTATGCAGCAGTCAGTACAGTGTACAGGGATGTATACGTACAGCTATTGACAGCATATTAGTTATATTTTAAGTGTTTATACAAGCAGCTGCGAGGGGCTGGCTTTCAGCCTCCGCTCCAAGATGCTTGTCGTCACCGATTTGTTGGGATGTTTCGGAGAAATTATGAGTTTGCTTTCTGAACTTGCTCGTTGGAGATGTTCTGTGCATTTAATATACTCATGAAGAGTTGATCGGAACACAGAGTTTAGGGTTGGAGGTAAAAGAAGGCACTTTAATTACCTGGTTAGAGGTATACCTTCCATATCTCTAATGTGCAAACGTGGCATCATCTTCCGGTAATGTCATAAGAATAGATGTCTCAGCATTTGTGTACGTTTTGCCGAAACGAGCTAGGAAAATTGTTTTTGGCTCAAGGCACTGAAGGAATCTATAGTTCATAGGTATCTTGAAACGATAAAAAGTGATTCAAAACAATTGAAACATCCAAAGTGTTGTTGTATTTAGGCTTGCGAGGGTCGGAGTTAGATACGCCCTTCATAAGTCTGACTATAGGGGCTGTTTGCCTATGTCATAGCTCTCGGTTTCAGGTAGTATGGAAGACCGAGCAGGTCTATGAGTAAAAAAAAAATCGTGGGGTGGGCTTTGTTGAAAAGCTATGCTATAGGCTTAGATGTTGACAACGTGTTCTGTAGACGGGTTAAAAAGGATCACAAGATTGTTCAGAATACAGACATTGCTACTGTCTTCAAGCACCCTCATTTGTTTTGTTTATTGGTATTGTCTCGCCATGATGATGAAAGGAGCTTTGCAATGTGCTGCGATGTGTCTGCCACTTGTCATCGCTAGCAGAGAGCACCCATGCAGGCGGCTAGTGTGAGCTGGAGGCTCGTCGGTGGGTGAGGGTGTGGGGCAAGAATTTTCTCTTGGAGTAATAGAGGTGGGGCTATTCGCATTTTGAGCGATAATGAGACCCATGGCTGCCGCCACCATTGGGACAGTGAGGATTGCTCAGGTCACCTTGTTCAGTTGAAGCTTGTGGAGGACTGAAAACGTTCTAGGGTAAGGAAAAAGGCATCAAAATTCAGGGCAATAAGACTTGGCTTCCATTTGACATGAGAAGTGTTGCTAATCCATATGTAGAGTTTGTGGATTGTGTGGTGAAGAACATGTAAAATAGTAATTAGTTGTTCATGTCTCTGCGAGACAAGCAGAAAAACTTCAGAATTATCTACATCTGTTGAATGTGAAGCTGATATCCAATTGCTAGACACCAATTCCAATGTTGGTCGTGAATTCGTTCGGGTCAGGTATGCTACTAGCTGTAGAAATGTCTGACCGAATTATGAATAAGCACATTTTTTGTTCACGAGCCACACAGGGCTTCAAGACCGTTCTGAATTGCAAGAGGTTCACACACATTGCTATGCGGGGAATTCTGTTTGGCACTCCAGACTCTCTGAGCAAAGGAATTGTCATTGTTCAGAATTAACTACTCTCCATACTGAGATGCAAGCATCGCTTGAAATTATCATGCTAATGAAGGTGGAAAATAATTCTTTGTCTTGCGAGACAGCCACCACCACAGAATGTTTTGTATCGCATGACTAGATAACGACACCAAACTTCGTGTCGACGTCATCTTCTGCTTTACGCAGAGCATTAGTTGATTTATTTTTTCTAGTACCAAGTGACGAAAATGTAAATTTCTTTGTGGAAGGCATTAAAATCCCGAAATTTGGTTTCGTTGCCATACAAGATTGGATTTCCAAGGGCAGTAACCTTGTCAATCTTGTTCTGAGGAAAAAACTGAAAATCATTTGCTGGGAATTAATATGAGAACCAAGGAAGGTCTCGAAGTGCTTTGGGTTGAAACTGGATTTGTCGAAATCCTTACTGAAACTCTTTAAGGGTGACAAGTTGATCATTGGCTTTGTCAAGACACTCTTCTCTGGTGTGAGAAAGAATATGGATATCATCGAAATAGGTGACTGTTCTAATGCCACTACTCACCGAGGCAAAGACAGGAGTAACTTTAAGGAAATTCCATGGGGTCGAATTAAGGCCAGATGGAAGGCACTGAAGGAATGCAGTGAAAATACTACTTAGTATTTCCTTTCGAAAGACTATGCTTGATGAACAAGGTGAACGGATACGGATAAATATGCACCCTTTGGAGGGGCAAAATTAAGGCCGTAATCAAGCGAAACTGTTCCACTCTGAAGTGTTCGTATCTTACAAATTTGTTTAAGTTTTCCAAATTTATGATTGGACTTAGACCGCCAGTCTTTGGTAGCGCTAGAATAGAGTGATACTCCATGTGAGGAATCTCTCTAATAGCTTGCTTTGCGAGAATGTTCGGAGACAATTCTTCATGGGTTGCCTTTTCCTCCTCGGTAGAATGTACACTTTGTAGAGGAAAAATTTATTGGTATGGGGTTGAAATGAAATTATTGGCTTCATAGCCAAATATTGTGGCCAATATCCAAGGCTCGGGAATTATTTTGACCAGTCATCATTGGAAAGCTTGAGATTTCCAGCACTGAATGGTTTTGGACAGTACTCATCCTTTTTTTTTTTTTTTTTGCTGGCTTGCGTAGAGACATTCATGACACACGGTGTATGCTTATGTGACACTTGTCAATTTTTCTCAGATGTCTTTCTGAACAACTTTCTACCAAGTGGAATCGACTTGCTGCGCAAGTGTTGTTGAGAAGGGTTGAGAAGGGGTTTCAAGGTACGTCGATGGTGCATGCTCAGATCATACGAAAAGCAAAGCCCGGGAGTGTCGGGCCATCGATGGTGACGTGAGTTGTTAAAATTCTCGTTGTGTCAATTGCATGGATGATTATCCGTGCATGATCTGTGGATTTCAGAAAGGATTTATCTATGTGGTAGAAGTCCCTTCACTACATTTTGTTGTAGAAGTTGGGAGCTCAGAAGACCCAAGGCCTCGTGAAGGAGGATCGCCCAAATTTTGCTCTCGATTTTTGGTGTGAGAACTGCTTGGGCATTCGATAGCAATTGAGCATTTGCTTCGCGATTTTATAGAGCACATACCTTCTGATATGGGCAGTGTGACTGCATTCATTAGCAAATCAGCCAATTTTTAAATTTAGCCCAAATGAGATCAGAATTTAAGTTAAAATCAGATTTGGTACCAGGCTTTGAAAGAGTTTGGCTGTAAGGACATGCGGCATCCGGATCAATTCGGTTGTCAAAATGACCATAACCACAAGGGCAGAGTCAAGGCCACCCATACAGGGCAACGCAATCAGTTTTGCCAGGAAGGAGGCTGACATGAGAATATCGTCGTCTGTTGAGCTGCCGATGGAGATGGCTAGCTCGCTGAAGTCTTCGATGGGCGGGGCAGCGCCCCTGTCCCCGCGGACATGGCTCGCATGTCCGGACTAATCGCCGGGAGGAGAAGCTCTCCTGCACCAGCTGGCATGGCTCGCATGCCGTTTGCATTACCACGGTGTGCCGCCGCCCTATCCATGAAGCAGGAGAGTATCGGTCTCTCTAGTTGAGCTTCAAGGCGGCCTTCCATGCCCTGATCTCCCCGCGGGGATGGGGGCTGAGAGGTAGCGTCGTCTTCCTGATCACTAGACATTGGAGTTTGAGATGTATAATCAGGGAGGTGTCTCACCTCCCTGGTATAATTCACTGCCGTCACACTTGAAAAAGATGCTTACTGCTCACTGACACGGGTATTTATAGCCAACTGGGACTGCCTGGAATTTTTACCTACTTTGAATTTCATTATGTGACTTCACTGCCTTAAACACCTGGGAAATGCTAACCTCTGAAGACTTATACGAGTATTACGTAATAGAATTAAATCTTGGAGTACCTGAGTTCGCTATATTTGAAATATTCTATACGTTTTTAACCTCAGAACTGCACATTTGCAATGCCCATCACTCCACCAAATTTGCATATGTGCATACCACAACCAATCAACAATGATATGCCAATGGAATTTTCACAGGTTTTGAGATGATATATAATGATAAGTGAACATTACAAGAACTTAAGGTGTTTTTTTTTTCCAGAACTTCATCAAATAACTTACAGTAACAAACCCAAAGCAAATTGTCTTTGTATGTGAAGTGACAGGCCGTGAATGCTGATCGACAGAATCAATTTTAATATCAAGCTACTCTATGCATGACCTGTTGCATACAACATTTGATATGAGTCAAATGCAAGTAGAGCAGCATGGAGGTCATACGTTGTGATAAAGGGTTCCACTATCAGATTGATTACACCAACTGTGGTGTCATTGAAGAAAGTCTTAATCAGGATTTCCTCCGATTCAAAAAAAGTTGTTTCAAACCACTGCGCCATGTTAAAACATGTCGCATAAATCAAGGTCACTGCAACAATCTGCCTTGCTCGGGTACCTTGCACGGCTTGTCTCTGGGTCACGATGAGAAACAAAGTCATCAGGGCCATTGTAACAACAGAGACACAAGAAGTAGCAACAGCTAGCCAGTAGTGGGCAGCATCCCCAATGGACAAACTCTGGCCACCTTCCCAAAGGAGTTCAATAGCACTCACACTTCTGAAGATAAGGAGAGCATATACAAAGCAAGAGGAAAGCAGGAGGATCAAGTCATGTCCGTTAAAGAGACCGTCTGCAATGTAGGTGGCCTTTTTTGGACGGAATTTGAAGAAAAACTCTGAGGCACGCACATGGCAAATGAACATGACAATGAAAGGGTTGGCAAGAGCTGTTTCACTGGCGAGCCTGATGGCATCTTTTCCTGAATCGGTTAGTCTGAGCAAAGGCAGCTCAAGAACAAAGTGGTTCCAAGTGACATAGGCTACTGCTGTAACACCAGATAATGACACAACAGCAAAGGAGTGACATTGGGTGGCCAATGATGCTTTAGTTGATTCTGAAAGGAGCTCAGTTACATCGTTCTCTCTTTTCCAAAAGGCAACCTTCAATTTTCTCCATATATGGATAAAGAATGTATCTCTGTGTCTGTCATTCATCCTCTCAAAAATGGCTTTTTCTTCACTTGCAGCCAGTACAGATCTTGGCAACACAGTTGCCCACAACTGCAGATAAATTGCAGCGCAAATAATTACATACTCCACATTAAAAGTGGGGGCTAGCCTTCGAGCAAAGGTAAAAAACTCGAAGCACGTGACATTGATACAATGAAATGATTGAGAGTGTCTTCTTGGTTTGATATGCAAGTAGTGACCTAAAGGTGTGGCAAGCCACCACACAGCAATTGAAAGGAATACTGGATATGTTTGACCAAGATATACACTGAACACAGTTTTATCAGTAAAAACTGCCTGATAGTGGTATTTCATTAAGCGGAAACAAACCACTATGCCTGCAAAGAAACAGAGATCTTCAATCATACCTGTAATCAAGATATCCTTTTCTGAGTTTTCCTGATAGCTGCAAAGGCCCTTGTACACTACATCTATTGCAAGACTACAAAGTGACAAAATACTGAACACCTGAAACACACACAGCACTGATTTATGTCTTGGGACAAACAAACACTGGGCAATGTTTCTTCGAGCAGAGTCCTCTGCTCTGAGCTGTTCAGTCTCAGGGGTAGGCAGATTTGGCAAAGACATCTTTGAAGAATGGTAAGATTCTTGTGAGGAATCCGTCAGCAGAGATTCCCCCTGTTCCCGGGGACCCAAGGAAGTGACACTCCTTTGGACAGCCTTTGGAGAACTGCTAGCATGACTGTCTGGTGTTTGGCATTGCTGTGTGAGAGGTTCTACAGGCAAGGACCCTGGACTTAGTATATTCTTCAAAGCACTGTCCTCAGATGGACTGTGGCAGTCCAAACCACTGGACCTTTCACAGGAATGGGAAAGGAAAGACCTACTGGAACATCTTCCAGACATCTCTGAACTTGCGGGCAGCATAACGTCATTTTGTTCCACTGTAGCACTAGCACTAAGTTCTGAAGGCATCTGATATTGACTTTCCTCAGAAGTGGCAGCATTCCTACTTGTTCCTGTGCGAGCCTGTCTCAGATTCCTTGAGGACATTCCTTCACTGTTGTTGATGTGACACTGTAATGCCCTTGCACAGTGTCGACATTCAAGTGGCCACAAGATGGCCTGTTCTCCATGCAGATCTGATTTGTTGCGATAAAACCAAATGGCGAGTGTCACAGCCAAGATCACATATGAAAGCAGATTCACTCTTATCACATAAAAGACATACTTCTGTCCATCGTCTTGAGCAAGGTATGGCATAAATGAGATACACACTCCCATTGTAGACATAAAGCAAAGCAGGATTGCACTCTTATATTGGTAACTGTTGATCACTACCTTACTCTCAGCCATGGCTTGGAGGAACTGTGTCTCTAAAGGAAATCAGATTGAACACTTTGAAGTTGTTGTCACCTTGGTCTGGGCTACAATAGCTGCTGAAAATCATCAAATAATTTGCTTAAATAAGAAATTCTCATCAGGAGCAAATTCTATGGGAACTAGACAAAGAAGACTTCACACGTCTCAAGTTTCAGTGCTATAATCTCAATGCTTGGTGACATGCCGTCATGGCACAACTCTTACACATCGTCAAAGGGTGACAAGCTGAAATTAAAGTAGACTTTCACTTCTAGCTAGCTCTGTGGAATATTTGCGTAAGCTGAGCATGTCAAGAGACGCATGCATTGGTCATGACTTTTAATAAGTTTGTTGCAGTTTATGTACTACTCCTGTCATTAACCGCTATGATTGACATTTATACAAAAGGTTGAGTGCACTTGAGTACTGTTTCAAGAGACATTACCACTTCTCTATAATCTAGCCACAATGAACGATGCTTTAATACTTGTACTCCTTTCCCAGTATTTGATGCTGTCGTGTATTGGGATTGGGATCTTATTTTTAAGGTACATCAAATAAATACGTGTAGCTTATGACATGCAGGTAATATACTTCAAACTCACCAAAGTGTGTTTTATTTGAGATGTCTCTTGTGGTATGTCCTCTCACTCCACGTGTCAAAACCAGAGTCTCTTGAATCTTAATATTCACGAGATACAGCACATACAGTTCGACCTCAATTATGAGGCCTCTTTTTATCCAGAAATCTCTATTATCCGGACGGGTTCATGCAGTGAAGGACTTTTTTTTTTTCATCCAAAATTGAGAAAAAACAGTGCCTTTAAACTCAATTAAAATTTCTACAAAACTCACACAATTTACCTACAATATCCACAACAGAACTAACATAAATTCTCAACACCTTATCATCGTAAAAGTAAGCAGTCATGATCTATAAATTCACCATAAGAACATGGATGGAAAACTTGTAACTCACCGGGCAGTTTTGCAGGGTATACTACCTGCCTAGCTGCCAGCGCACTGGGACGGCAGCTTGGATGGCAGCTATATGCATTACCATTGTGTCTCCCATATCCACCCAATTCGCTTTATAAATCTGGATGAGCACCTGTCCCGACATGGCCGGATAATCGAGGTCGAACTGTATACAGTGTACACAAAGTTCTTGGTAAACATACAATGAGGGGTGAATGGGGTGGAGTCTTCATACTTTGATAAGGTTTTCAATTGGGTAAAACTTTGATTGTCACAGAAATAAAGGTGACTAGTTTTGGGGTGGTTTATAGACTCTATATCAATTCTGGGTAATGAATGGGGCCCTACATTTGAGATGGGGGCTGGATGTTGTCTGATACTGTAGGGTAGGACTGACACTATTCCAAAATTTTAGGGTACAATTAAGAGATGAAAAAGGTCACTGACTCATTGGAAATGGGAAGGTAGAAGTGGGTAGAGGTCAATGACTAGCTGGATAGGTCGAGATATAGATCTGGTCCTCATAGTGAATGGAATTCGAGTATAACCAGGCCCTACACAAAAAACACCGTTATAGCCATTCTGCTTTAAAAGAAAAAAGGGACAAAAATATGACTGCAATGTTGAAAATTGATTAAATGAATATGAATACATAGCTATGGAACTAATTCCTTTTAAATTGTGCACTTCGTGCGACTTCATGATCTACATTGTATACACAAATGCACATCCTTGCAGGCACACACACACACACACACACACACACACACAATAAACCCATACTCTGCTTTACATTATGTAAAGTCTAAGAAAGATAAACAAGAATTCACAATAAAGCACTTGGAAACATTGGATCAGATTCTCTCAAAGAAACAGTGTATAATTCTGGCCTTTTCCGAGCACACATCAATTTACGTATGTCAATGAGGCAAACAAAACAAAGCCCTTTGAGGGCATCACAATTCATCAACTAGGACTAACACAGCACTGGAACATTTTTTTATCAGAACATTTTGCACTTATCATACTCATAAACTCTTCTCATGTGACAGATAACCAAGTCAATTGACCACAAAAACTAACTCTATTAGTGGAAACTTTTGTGGAAGTTATTTTTAACACTTCATTTATATTGTAGTAAGATGAATTTGGCATGTCTTTATTCCATGGAATCAAAGTTTAAAACAGGATTACATATAGTAGGCAATAAATTTGCAAGCTCCCTTGTCACACTAGTTTCATCATGTTGGGTGATATGCACAAAACTTCCAAACAACAAAAAAATTCCCACTTTTCCATGCCAGTAATCGAAAAAAAAAAAAAATCAGTTTTCAAGATAGGCACACAGTATGAACCCTGGAACTAAAGACCCGACTCAATCCCCTATTCATGACTGCTGCAACGTACAGGAGCACGTCCTGACAAATGCAATCATGGATCCGATGGAAAACCATCAAATCCTGCATCATGTGAAAGATCATGTGAGACATTTAACTGAAGTTCATCCATGATTCTTTCACACATATGGCCACGGGTAACAGACAGATATCCTAATATTGCCATTTAATTGCCAAAACTTTTGATCATGCCAACCACTCCCAGTTGATTAATTAGCTCCTGCATACCATGCCATTTATCATAGGGATCCTCAATTGCTAAATCTAAAATCTCCCTGAGGGATGGTGCCAAGCAGTTGTGAACAGGGGTGCAAGATTGGACTTTGTGATTTCCATGTCAGGGGTTCCACAGGGCAGCACAGATATATAAAATATTGACAGATATATAGGGTAGGGGAAGACCGGACAAAGAACATTCTACTTGTTTGTGAGTGCAAAGTTTTTATATATTTCTTCCTAAAGGTCATGTAAGTTTCTACTAATCATACCTGAAAACACAGTAAGTTATACCCTCTCTTTCAACCATATGTATAGTTCCTTCAGTAGATTGGTATACTGTATACTGCCAATTTTATGTAGTACACTACATGAGTATTACATCTCTGTTTCATGTGTGATGAGGTAACACAGGCCACACACTCATATACTTGTAATTCCCACAAGATATGTGCCTTGTTCTGATAAAGTACATATCAAAACCAAGCATTTTCACCCCATTTTCAACCTCCTTCAAGTAGACAATGTAAATAAGGGAAACAATGACATTTGTTTTTTTAACCTGGAAATCTATTAAATCATACAATCTTATTTTGTGTTTTTCTCAGTTACCTTGCTGTGCCATAAACAGTCTGTTTAGAGACCTGTATGGTAATATCTTCTTGCAATATAAGTAAATCTTGGAGTACCTGAGTTCGCTATATTTGAAATATTCTATACGTTTTTAACCTCAGAACTGCACATTTGCAATGCCCATCACTCCACCAAATTTGCATATGTGCATACCACAACCAATCAACAACAATATGCCAATGCACTTTTCACAGGTTTTGAGATGATATATAATGATAAGTGAACATTACAAGAACTTAAGGTGTTTTTTTTTTCCAGAGCTTCATCAAATAACTGACAGTAACAAACCCAAAGCAAAGTTAAAGGGACTGTACAGTAATGGTTGAGATGGGGATTCATGTTTTGAACATTTCAATTTGAGATAATGAGAAACCTTTCATGAAATATGAAAGAGCATGCAATTTCAAGAAAGATTCAATGCTTTATTTGAAGAAAAATGGTTTTCAAATGGCTGCGATATCCAAAAAAGTGATAATGATAAAAGGCGACAGGCCACGCCTTTTATTAGGATCTCTTTGTTTCACCTTGTTTCTGGATATCTCAGCTATTTCCAAACCGATTTTTATCAAATAAACTTTTGATACCCCTTAGAATTGCATTCTCTTTGACATCTCATTGAGTGGTTTCTGAATATCTCTAAAAACGTTGAAAAGCTAAATCCTCACCTCAACCAGAACTGTACACACCCTTTAAATTTTGTCTTTGTATGTGAAGTGACAGGCCGTGAATGCTGATCGACAGAATCAATTTCAATATCAAGCTACTCTATGCATGACCTGTTGCATACAACATTTGATATGAGTCAAATGCAAGTAGAGCAGCATGGAGGTCATACGTTGTGATAAAGGGTTCCACAATCAGATTGATTACACCACCTGTGGTGTCATTGAAGAAAGTCTTTATCAGGATTTCCTCCGAATCAAAAAAAGTTGTTTCAAACCACTGTGCCATGTTAAAACATGTTGCATAAATCAAGGTCACTGCAACAATCTGCCTTGCTCGGGTACCTTGCACGGCTTGTCTCTGGGTCACGATGAGAAACAAAGTCATCAGGGCCATTGTAACAACAGAGACACAAGAAGTAGCAGCACCTAGCCAGTAGTGGGCAGCATCCCCAATGGACAAACTCTGGCCACCTTCCATAAGGAGTTCAATAGCACTCACACTTCTCAAGATAAGGAGAGCATATACAAAGCAAGAGGAAAGCAGGAGGATCAAGTCATGTCCATTATAGAGACCGTCTGCAATGTAGGTGGCCTTTTTTGGATGGAATTTGAAGAAAAACTCTGAGGCATGCACATGGCAAATGAACATGACAATGAAAGGGATGGCAAGAGCTATTTCACTGGCAAGCCTGATGGCATCTTTTCCTGAATCGGTTAGTCTGAGCAAAGGCAGCTCAAGAATACAGTGGTTCCAAGTGACATAGGCTATTGCTGTGACACCAGATAATGACACAACAGCGAAGGAGTGACATTGGGTGACCAATGATGCTTTAGATGATTCTGAAATAAGCTCAATTACATTGTTCTCTCTTTTCCAAAAGGAAACCTTCAATTTTCTCCATATCTGGATAAACAATGCATCTCTGTGCCGGTCATTCAGCCTCTCAAATATGGCCTTTTCTTCACTTGCAGCCAGTACAGATCTTGGCAACACAGTTGCCCACAACTGCAAATAAATTGCAGCGCAAATGATTACATACTCCACATTAAAGGTGGGGGCTAGCCTTCGAGCAAAGGTAAAAAACTCAAAGCATGTGACATTGGTACAATGAAATGATTGAGAGTGACTTATAGGTGTGTTATGCAAATAGTGACATAAAGGTGTGGCAAGACACCACACAGCAACTGATAGGAATACTGGAAATCCTTGACCAAGATACACACTGAAGACAGTTTTATCAGTAAAAACTGCCTGATAGTGGTATTTCATTATGCGGAGACAAATCCCTATGCCTGCAAAGAGGCAGACATCTTCAATCATACCTGTAATCAAGATATCCTTTTTTGAGTTTTCCTGATAGCTGCAAAGGCCCTTGTACACTACATCTATTGCAAGACTACACAGTGACAAAATACTGAACACCTGAAACACATACAGTACTGATTTATGTCTTGGGACAAACAAACACTGGGCACTGTTTCTTGGAGCAGCGCGTTCTGCTCTGAGCTGTTCAGTCTCAGGGGTAGGCAGATCTGGCAAAGACATCTTTGACGAATGGTAAGATTCTTGTGAGGAATCCGTCAGCAGAGATTCCCCTTGTTCCGGGGGAACCAAGGAAGTG
Source organism: Diadema setosum (assembly GCA_033980235.1). Taxonomy (NCBI): domain Eukaryota; kingdom Metazoa; phylum Echinodermata; class Echinoidea; order Diadematoida; family Diadematidae; genus Diadema; species Diadema setosum. Next base: position 35,622,847 of record CM067060.1, read on the forward strand.
TCACTATTCCTTTGGACAGCCTTTGGAGAATTGTGATCATGACTGTCTGGTGTCTGGCATTGCTGTGCGAGAGGTTCTGCAGGCAAGGACCCTGGACTTGGTATATTCTTTGAAGCACTGTCCTCAGATGGACTGTGGCAGTCCAAACCACTGGACCTTTTAGAAGAATGGAAAAGTAAAGACCTGCTGGAACATCTTCCAGACATCTCCGAACTTGCAGATGGCATACTGTCATTTTGTTCCATTGTAGCACTTGGCTCTGAAGGCATCTGATATTGAGGTTCCTCAGAATTAGTCGCAATATTCCTACTTGTTCCTGCGAGAGCATGTGTCAGATTCCTTGAGGATATTCCTTCATCATTGTTGATGTGACAATGTAATGCCCTTGCACAGTGTCTGCATTCAAGTGGCCACAAAATGGCCTGTTCTCCATGCAGATCTGATTTTTTGCGATAAAACCAAATGGTGAGTGTCACACCTAGGATCACGTATGAAAGCAGATTCACTCTTACCAGGTAGAAGACATACTTCTGTCCATCATCTTGAGTGAGGGATGGCATAAACGAGATACACACTCCCATTGTAGACATAAAGCAAAGCAGGATTGCACTCTTATATTGGTAACTGTTGATCACTACCTTACTCTCAGTCATGGCTAGGAGGCACTGTGTCTCTAAAGGAAATCAGATTGAACACTTTGAAGTTGTTGTCACCTTTGTCTGAGCTCACATACTTGCTGCAAAGTCAAATAATTTGCTACTATGGCATTCTCATCAGGAGCAAATTTTATGGGAACTGAACAAACAAGATTCCTGCACATCTCAAGATTCAGCACTATAATCTCAATGTTTGGTGACGTGCCATCATGGCACAACTCTTACACATCGTCAAATGGTGACAAACTGAAATTAAAGTAGACTTTCACTTCCAGCTAGCTCTGTGGAATATTTGCGTATGTCACGAGATGCATGCATGGGTCATGATTATTAATAAGTTTGCTGAGTATGTACTACTCTTGTCATCAACTCATATGATTGACATTTATACAGAGGTTTATTACGGTTAAGTGCATTAGTTTCAAGAAGCATTACCTCTCCTTTATAATAGCCACAATGAAGGATGCTTACTTGTACTCTTTCTCAGGTATCATGTCGTGTATTGGATTGGGATCTTACAAGGTACATTGAATAAATAGTTTGAGGCATGCAATGAATATATAGTATTTTATTTGAGATGCCTCTTGTGGTATGTCCTCTCACTCCAAGTGTCAAATCCAGAGTCTCTTGAATCTTACGATTCACAAGATACATTTACATTTATATACAACACAAGACAATTAAGGGGTGAATGGGGTGGAGTCTTCATGCTAAAGAAGGGTTTTCAATTGGCTACAACTTTGGTTGTCATGGAAATAAAGGCGGGACTCGTTTTGGAGTGGTTTATAGACTCAACACCAATTCTGAGTAATGAATGGGGGCCTGCATTTGAGATGGGGGCTGGATGTTGTCTGATACTGTTGGGTTGGACCGACACCATTCCAACATTTTAGGGCATACTCGAAGGATGATAGAGGTCATTGACTCATTGGAGATGGGGAGGAAGAAGTGGGTAGAGGTCAATGACTAGCTGGATAGATCTAGAGATAGATCTGGGCCCCATTTCATAAAAGATGTTAAGATGGCAACTCTTGCTGAAATGACAACTTCTCATAGCAACAGCCAATCAGGAAGCTGAATTCTTCTCGTTACCAGAGACTCCAACTCTCCCACTTTCGACGGGAGATCTCCCGCCCAAAGCCCATTTTTGCAAAATCTCCTGTTCTCCCGCTTGAGATTTAATTTCTCCCTCCCTGGCTTTTTGTCTCCCGCTTGAAATGATTTCTTACTTGTTGTCATCACATGTTGAAAAATGAGCTTTATCTAGCACGAGAGAGCATCCAGAACCCTAGAGCTTGACCCCTGCCGTAAGGAACTTTGTGCTTCGCGCACATCAAGTGGGAGTCTCCAGTTTGCTTGAGGTTTCAGGCAGGAGATTCTTCAGATCAGAAGGTGCTTGGGGTTGGAGTCTCTGTGTTACCATGACAATCGCTTTCCAGCAAGAGTTGCTATCATATTGACTTTTTATGAAATGGGGCCCTGGTCCTCATAGTGAATGGAATTTGAGTATAATTACACAAAAAATACACTACTATAGCCACTCTGCTTTAAAGGAAAAAGGGACAAAAACATGATCGCAATGTTGACAATTAATCAAATGAAACTATGGAACTAATCTCTTTATAAATTTTGCACTTTGTGCGACTTCATGATCTACACTGTACACACAAATGCACATCCATGCAGGCACACATGCACACACATACACAAACACACACACAAACACACACAATAAACCAATACTCTGCTGTGTACTGTATGTATAAGGAAGATAAACAAGAATTCACAATTGATAAAGCACTTGGAAACATTGGTTCACATTCTTTCAAAGGAATAGTGTATAATTCTGGCCTTTTCCGAGCACACATCAATTTGTATCACTGAGGCAAACAAAACAAAGCCCTTTGCCCCCCCCCCCCCCCCCCGACACATTGCACTCACTGTACTTCTGAGAAACTCCTTTCAGAGCAACCTACATACATTGTAATAACTTCTACTGCGTATCTGTAACATCAAGAAAGCTATATCCCTAGATGGTGGTTCCAAGGTCAAGAGCTTAAAGAGAAAAGGTGTCTTGCAAAGCAAATTACACAAACAAGAGAGCAGTTTTATCATCTGTACATTACTGTCCAGGCATAAGTACAAAAAAGACACTTTTCATGAGGCTTCCATACAGCAAACAACCTACAACAGCCACAGTGTAATAGAGAATGGCAAATACAGTACTGTAGTCAATAAACCAGCATTTTCTGTCAGACATATCTCTGTGGTTAATACTGTACTTGTCTGCACTTAAAAAAACAGTCACATTTGTCATTACACTGCAAAGCTCAAGCATAGACAATGACATAAAATCATAATTTATTACAACCAGTAGTGGATGGTTTCAGTTTCATGGTCATGCTGTCATATGGTGACTTGTTGCTCAACTCTCATTTGTAAGTGAATATTGCCTTATCTTTGCATGTATTCATTCGCACAGTAAGCCCCTTATGTATCATTTGGATTGGAGCCGTGACACGGAAACAAATTGAATATAGACATGCATAATAACACTTTCAATACTACACTACAATGTCTTGTGAAGTCATCGCGATCCTAAATATTCAAGCAGGGAATAGTTTGAGCAAAGAACAGAACAAAAATCACCTGTGATATCTAAGCATTTTCACAATTACAACATTTCAATATTTCATTTAAATTACCGGTACCTAACATGGATAGCACTGAACAAGAAACACAGAGACTCCAACCCAAAGCATCTTTTAAATGGGAGATCCTCCCACCTGAACCCTCCTGCAAACAGGAGACTCTGACCATGTGAACATGAGCACAATACTGTGTGTGCCAGCACACCTTCATGAGCATTATTCAGTGCAACGTCCCTGGTGGCCTGGGTCCAGGACCTACTGGAACGGTCCTGGAAATTCTAGTGCTGTATGCTCTCTAGTGCTATCTTAGCCTTATTTTTAAACTTTTATAATAATAGGAATATTGGGTAGGAGTATATATGCTCCATATTCTTAAGCACTGGGAAACATACATATTGAGTAGAACTCCAGCTGTTGAGCTTTAAGAGCAGAAGATTCTGAAAAAAATATACCAAGGAGGTAATGCAGATCTCCTACAAAAGCAAAAAAGTTGGAGTCTCTGTATACATTATACCCAAAATGCCTGAACAAAACAACAAAAAATTAAGAAATTGAGTTAACATGTGTCAATGATTGTGTCGCTAATAGTAATACTTGTCTAATATTAACACAGCAAAAGCATCATTTAAATATCTACCTTTAAGAAACATATTGATACATGGGGCTTGAACATGTCTTTCTTGCTAAAAGAAATGAAAATTAATGCCCATACGTGTATAGCAAATATGTCATAGTGACATGATATAGGAAACACCGTAAAGCGTTTATCAGTGTATAAATGCAACAACAATGATAATATAATAATGATATCACAGTATATACACTTGTATATTTCGTTTAATTGTGGATGCCAGCTCAAGAGTAAAAGAGTGTCAAGGATAAAATGCTAACAAAACATCAAATAATTCAGCTTATGACTCTCAAACAGCCTCAAAATCACGCCAGTACAATTTTTCCCTAAGTGCAACAAATGTCTTGTTTTGGTGACAGCACAAGGTCAAGGATCTAGAGAGAATTCAATGTGAATTAAGAGAAACTGATGCATTTCCAAATTTGGCAAGTCACAGATTAAACCATAGAGTCTGCAAGAAAACCCAATTGGAAAATTTTACATAGCAATGGCAAGGAATACATTGCTGTGACAGATCAAACTGACTGTCATCCAATACTGGAACAGATTGGATCTCACACAGTAAGATGAAAGGCTGGAAGACAGGGATGCAGTTCCTGCTGATAATGAAGGGATGCACTCAGTAGGATTTTGTGCATTGTGTTAGCAGAGGAACAACTTGCAATGTGATGTCATGCTTGGGGGATTGCGTGCAATTTTGATGAGACCAAACAAGCCACCTCCCCAACTCACAAATTACGGTTTACATAATTTTGATGTATCTCAGATATTGACTATGCTGTTTGAAACACAAAGTGTTAACTCATTGCCAGGAAGTAATGAACTTGGGGAGAAAATTGATAGCTTAGCTATCGTTACACTCCAAGTTCTAGGTAGCCAGTGCAGGTCGCCCCACAGCGCCCCCTATTGAGACAGGTGGGCACATGTTGAGGGGCAACAGACCTGGCAAGTCATCTGAAGGCTCAGATAGAATAGGGGACTAGCTCACAAAAGTGTCATATAATTCATCCAATTGTTTTACAGCTGGAGGATACTGAATAGAGAAAGAAGGGGTCAGGCATCTCCATGCATACCATGTACTGACGAGGAGGCACCTGAAGAAAGTACAGACACGGTAAGTATGAATCAGTATTCCTTCTGGATTAAATTCAGAATGATTCAATTTGCATTTGTCATCCCTATTTTGGGCCTCATGGGGGGAAAACCCGGTATATTAAGTAATAATGATACTAATACTCACTTAAGTCATCAATGTGGTAATGACAAACTTTCCATACTGGCCGATATGGAATATGATGCGAGCAATCCATGCGCGGATTACTGTATGGAATCAGACGGGGAAAGTAGAGCGGTGTCATGTAGCAATGACCTCCCACACCTAGCGGCAAAGTTTGCAGCAGGCAGTGGGGGTGGGGAAGCCCTAAATTTTGAACGTGCCAGCTGCATCGATTATATGCTAACCCACAAGCTTGATGGGAAGAGCCTTGAAGAGACAGCCGAACGATACGTCACGCCTGATAATATTAACTGTCAGGCTCTGAGATGTACGCAAGGTAAACTCAACCTTGTGGGAAAACCTAAAGGCTCCCATTCATGCCAAGGGTGCAAAACTTCAACATGGTCAAAAGGTCCTAATTAGAGGGATGACAGCAATGGCACAGTCACTGGACATAGACAACATGTCTGGCCCTTCGCACTGGATGCGCTGGCCCTTCTATCGCTTACTAACTTCGAGCAGAACACGCAAGGAGTTCATTAACCCAAGATTGACCCCAAGTACGCACACCTGTGCAACTACTCTTTCCCCCAAATTATTGTTTGGGGAGGATCCGGGTAAGAAAATCAAAGACTTGCATGAAGAACATAAAGCCACAGCGGGATATCTTATACATCCAGCTGCACTAGAGCACCTGAAGAAGCTCTTTGAACACTACCAAGATGTGCACATCATACCAGTTACCAATGCTGCCTGTAAGTTGACAATATTTCATAAAATTTCATCACACATTCTACTTACTAAAAGAGGTCCAATGGTTTACAATATTTGTATTCACAACACTATTTTTGTGATGATTCAACCTGGAATCACGGGAGTTTCTTCACCTGATTTTCTCAGAAAATTCCCAATAGATATCATTTACATTTGTATAGCAATATTTCAAGTGGTTTCACAATTTGTGTCAAAAGGTAAAAGGTGTATCACTATATACGAGGTGTAGGTATTGAGTATTTGTAATCAAGGTGGATGTAGCTTTTCATGCATTATTCATGTGTGATTGATAATGTAGGACTGTTAATTTGTTGTTGTTTACTTTGGTGCATTACTGGTTCGTCTACTCTCCTTTTGTTGTCAGTCTAGACCTTGTATTAATTTGCATAAGTTTGCTTTTCAGCACTGCCTTGCAGTCTGACATTAATTCAGTTAAGTTTAATGATATTCCATTGTCAGCTCCATGACCATTGCTTCAGATATCTTTCCTCTTCTTCAGTTTTGTCACCTTCATTCTTTCTCTATTCATGTGTGTTCATTCATTTCATCCCACACTTGATTCTTTAATTGAGCCCAGACAGCTCCCATTCTTACGTAATTATCCCTTCTACTTCCACCATTTCATGCTCCTCTTTACTCATTGGTTGATTTATTGAATTAGACTCTTCCACTTTATTGAAGTCCTCCATTCCATTAAGTTCTATTGGTTGTCGAAGATAATATGAATATATGTAAATATTGGTTATGTAAATTATGTTCATGCATGAGTTAACTGAGGGGGAGTTGTCTTCAAAATAAAGCTGAGCTACAAGAGCACTACCAGACTTCATTGACTTCAGTTCTTATTTGCATCTTCCCTGAGTTCTCAACATTATGTTATCTCCCCATCTTTAATACAAGTACATTTCTATTACAGGATCGAGCGACATCTTTTACTTATTCACAAAACTTTTATTTTGACACGCTACAACTGGTGGCAGCGGTGGTCATATTTTTCCATGCCTGGTTGTGCCATACTTCAGTCTCTCGTCCTCGACCATTTTCACCTTTGGGAGATAATTTTCATCACTGAGCTCCAAGTTTGCTACGTTGGCCACATTTACGCTCTTCAAGCCTTTCTTCTGATGCTCTTCCGGTGAGTAAATGATGCTGAGTGTAATTGTACCTTTCTATGTGCAGCTTTACTAGCCTCATCCATAATTGAGAACTTCATTTCAGTTGTTCAAATGTTTATTGATGCCCAGTTTTCTGAAGTGAAACCAACAAGACATTTGTTCTGCCATAGTCTGATACTGCCTCATTTGTGGGACTCTCCTTGTGTGTTGAGAAGCCAGATTTCATTTTCTGTTATTCAGACAAGGCATTCTAACCTTGATTCGCTTTATCTGTCATCATCTTCGCTTGGGCACACGCTTCGTGTTGGACAATCCGTGCATGCGGTGGACCCCAAATTAGGCATATAACTTCATGCCACCATCATAGGAGTGTCTGCCGATGAACAGCAGTACAACATGTAATGGAGGGATTACCTATCTAGCAGAAGGCCCCTCATGTCCTCAACTGATGTTTGTCTGTCGGTCCAACCATGGAAACTTTGGACGGAGATTTGACTCCGTCTGAAGACTGAGACTGGCCGAAACCCAGCCTAGTCCAAAGAATCTGCAAAGAAGAAACCACATACAGTATCGCCTCAACAACAGCTTTTTTGAAGCAGTCTAAACCATCGAGACCAACACTGGTTTCAAAAGGGAGGTGAGTAAATGCTGAAATAACTTCTTTTTTTTTTTTTGGGGGGGGGGGGCTGTATACATCATACACTAGAACCAGGGAGATGGAAAATAAAACCATTTCCCATGCTGTAACAGTGACTAGCATTTTAACACCTGTACACAGTTCTGCCGAGAGTTATGTTACAGTAATTTTGACAAAACCTGACAACTGCTTTCAATTGTCTTTGTGTGTGTGTGTCTATTTGTACAAATCTTTTACCCCTAGTATTCTCCCTGTTTCATCTCAACAGACCAAGGCAATGTATTATGGCTATGTGTCTGATGTATGGTATGAGCATGTCATCAAAGCTACCTAAGCATCAGCTCGTCAACAAGGTCTCTTACCCCATCCCAGTCTCTTACCCCATCTCAGTCTCCAGCTCAACCTTGATCATCCATACCTGTCCAGATGCCGACCGCGTCGTTTTTGCCTTCCAAACCTACACATGATACTATGTATCTTAGCCAAAAGGCCAAGAAGAGATGAACCTTGCACCCTGCATTTTGAACCGGATGATAGTTCTCCCTCAAGGCGGGCAAATGGGTGACCCCACCTCTGGGAATATCCCAGTGTCGGTTTTACGGGACACGGGATGCCGCACCGGTGTAGTGAAGTCAGCGTTAGTCAACAAGCAGCAGTTGACAGGTACATTCCAGACAGTAAGACTCATCTATGGTACGATAAAGCAATTTCAGGTTGCTAAGGTGGAGTTGGATTCTACAATTTTTGGGCGTAGTAGAGGCACTATGTATGCCTGATGGTCTGCGTGAGGTTATCGTAGAAAGCGTGCAAGGAGCATGAGAACCAGGTGATCAGAACTTCAGTGGTTTTATTTTTCTTTCTCTCTCTCTCTTTCTCTTTCATTAGATGGATGAATTACAGAAATATGATAACGGATGTTCTAACAAGCGATGTGAGGGAGGCTGCGCTGAAGAGGCTCCTCCCCAGACAAATCAATAGAGACCTGTGACCCGCTGCGACACCGTTCACACTACAAATAGGGGGACAAATGCCAACTGATCGGTGTGGACGGTTCGCGGGGCGAAATTGTCACCATCTATATGAATGACCCATTCAAAGGGATGGTAAGTTACTAAGCAAATCATCGACTGTGAGGGCCATTGTACAATAGCTAACATCGCTCATGGTAATCCGGGAGGTGTCTATCAGGCCAAGCCGAAGACAAGGGTTGATAGACAGCCCAAGGATTACAGAGGTGATGTTAGATTGCACCTATTGCCCGAGAAATAGACGATTATTTGCTTTATATCCCACATTGACAAACTTGAGATTTGACCAAAATGTATTCCATTAACAACGCAGATTTTTACCTGTGCTGAATATTACAACACAGGCTGTACAACCGTGATCAGCAGCAGTCCAATGAACAAGACTAACATTGGATCAAAATGATAACAAGCGACACATAGCACATAGCCGGGCAACATCTTACATTATTTTCTTTGCCTTTCACCCAGGTAATTACCACAGAGCACAAAGAATGGGAGTTCAGATACGAACACATCGCTGAGGCACCACTGCGGCCACCATCACCTCGACAGGGTCCAGAACCTCCACCGCCACCAAGGCCACAGCCACCGGCGCCACATCAGGCATCAGCATCTAGAAAGAGGCCTACTACTGTGGGAACAATTTCATGCCAGAAACCCAAGAGGACATGCAATGTAAGAAAGAAGGTGGGACATTTTGGTATATCGTAGTATTTTTAGAAACTGCTCATACAAGATTAACCTCATTACACTGAGCAAAAAACTCCAAAAGTCAACTGGTGTCATCGGATATGTCGAGGCGCCTTGTCAAACTGATACATACTGGGCAGTGGTGATGATGATGCACTTACCGATGCAGTGAAAGCAGGCCGGTAAACAGACGCCCCAGCCCTAGGATGAGCTCAACATGCAGGCAAGAACCTCATCCCACAACCATTCATTAACGTTACACTTTCAAAACAGTCTACATGAAGGAATATTCTTCTCATTAAACAGCGATCTTGAGATGTCGTGATGATGCTACGTTATCATTTTTGACGTGATCTTGTACACATTCGAACCAATTTCAGGCAACCCACTTCACAGGCCCCCCCCCCCCCCCCCCCCCCCGAGTAAAACACATGCGCAATCGTTTGGTGGTTTTATTTTTCTTTCTCTCTCTCTTTCTCTTTCATTAGATGGACGAATTACAGAAATATCATATCTGATGTTCCCACCAGCGACATGAAGGAGGCTGCCTTGAAGAGGATTCTCCCAAGACAAGTAAACAGGGACCTGTGGCCGACTGCGACCCCTCTCACACTACAAACAGGGGACAAATGCCAACTGATCGGTGTCGGTGTGGACGGTTCGCGGGGCGAAATTGTCACTGTCTACACGAATGACCCTTTCAAAGGAATTGTAAGTTACTGAGGAAATTATGGTCTTGAGAGGGCGATGGCACAATAGCTAACATCGCTCGTGGTAATCCGGGAGGTGTCTATCAGGCCAAGCCGACAACGAGACAGCTCAAGGATTACAGAGGCGATGTTAGATTGCATCTATTGCCCGAGAAATAGATGATTATTTGCTTTATATCCCACACAGATTGACAAACTTGAGATTTGACCAAAATGTATTCCATTTACCACAAAAATTTTTATTATATAATCATGCTGAATATTACAACACAGGCAGTACAACCGTGGTCGGCAGCAGTTGAACGAGCAAGACTAACGTTGGATCAAAACGATAACAAGAGACACATACATGTAGCACATAGCCAGGCAACATCTTACATTATTTTCCTTTGCCTTTCACCCAGATAATTACCAAAGAGCACAAAGAGAGAGAATATCGCTATGAACACATCGCCGACGCCACCGGCGCCACAGCCACCGGCGCCACATCAGGCATCAGCATCTAGAGAGAGGCCTACTACTGTGGAAGCAATGTCATGCCAGAAACCCAAAAGGACATGCAACGTAAAGGAAGAAGGTGGGACATTTTGGTATATCATAGTATTTTTATAAACTGCTCACAAAAGATTAACCTCGTCATTACAATCAATGTATCCAACTTGAGAAGCACCCAGAGAGCACAGACCTTCGCCAAATCAACATTTTGTTTTCCATACACGCATGAAATTCCCCAATATAGCTAAGCTTCCTCTTACAATGTGTAAAGACATTTACATGCTTTGAATGATCTACTCCCAGAACTCTATCACTAATGTATGTGAGAAAATTTATCAGCGGCATAGTTTCATTAAATGTCATAACACATTAAATTAACAACGATATTGGTAGTATATCTCATGAGCAGTGATAATGCAATTGAAAATGACAATAAGAATGATGGGAGCTATAACAGTGGTCCCATATGATACATGTATATCATTGTGCTAAAAATTTTACTCAATCAACAGCATTCTGAAATTTCATTCAAAGTAACGATGAGCAAATCATTATCCTTATTGTGATTCTAATTTTGCAACTGATATTTTGTATCAAACACAAATTTTGCCTGAAATTTCATACGGACATTTCATTATGCTATTAGAGAATTTCTTGCGCTTGATTCTTACAGCGAAAAAAAAATGTTGATTTTGTGTATTTGCTTTTCAATACATGGATAATTAAAATTGTGAAAATCAGTTCTCTGATGTTTTTGTCATTTCGTATTGTGTGTTTACCCAGGTGCTGTGCACATTCGACTCAGTCGACGGCGTGCAAACTTCGCATATTCTGCTCAACAAACAAAGCCGCCAAGACCGATCGATAAACCGCTAATTACTGCTAATCCCGCGGCACAATGAAAGCGTTTCTTGTGCTTTTGTTCCTCTCGTATACGACTTGCATTCTATGTGGTGGTCGACTATCAAGCAATGTTCCCAACTAGATTTGCTTGTACATTCTAAGTTTCTGTCACGGTTTTATGTGCAAAAGTCATATCTTTACAGTAATGTAGCAACTGGTCATTCAAAAGAAAAATTGAAAATAGATTCGTCATACAATTTATATCGTAACAAAGCTTGGCATTCCTCCTTGACTTTGCCTACTATTATGCCCATCTTAACAGAAATGTGTAGAAGTTATACAAATCGGAAAAGCAGAATTCTTTCTCAACGCATGACTATCTTCGTGTCTCAGACCCCGTTTACAGTGCGAGGCTCGGCCGCGGCCGAGCCCAGCCCCGCTTCAGTGTAAACGCGCAAAAGGCCAAATGCGAGGCCAAAATTGGCCTCGCATTTGGCCTCGCTCTGGAGGTGGTCTCGGCCGCGGCCGAGCCGCGGCCGAGCCCGGCCTCTTCTTGGTGTAAACGCAAACTGGGCCAAATGCGCGGCCAATTGCGCGGCCAATTTTAGTCTGGCTTCCAAACCCTCTGCCTGTATCTTTCGCTATTCACGATATTAACCCCCTCACATGGAAAACTAGTATAGTTTAAGGTGGTTTTGTCCTGCAAAGGATTTTTTCCTTCGGCAAAGGCCTTTGCCCGAACGGCGACTTCGTCGCCATGGAATTCATTTGGCAAAGGGTCTGAAAACCAGACAATACCAAATTACGTTTGTTTACAAGCAGAGCGCCACTACGACAAAATATTGAAAGGTTTGAATCAAAAGCGCGGCCGAGCCCAGCAGTGTAAACGGACAAAATTTGCGAGGCTCGGCCGCGCAATTGAGGCCGGACTCGGCCGCGGCTTGGCCGCGGCCGAGCCCGGCCCCGCACTGTAAACGGGGTCTAGGAATAGCGTAGCACACAGGGTGTTTCCACCATGGCATATTTAAAGGGAGGCAGGAATAAGAGGACAGCCAGTGAGAATCAGAAAGCTGGAGAGCTTCCTAATGCCGATAAAGATGCTGATGAAGATGATGAATCACTGACACTGTGACGGACTCTGCACAGCTCCCCCTCCCGAACATCCGCCGGGCATCCTCCTCACATTATACATCCCTCCGTAGTGATCCGATGAGTGGAAAGGTAATACCTTGGAATTGGGATCTTTCATCCTTGCGCAGCCACCTAGATACCTTCCGAGGAGCAACGCTGCTACTAAAGAGGAGGTAAAGAGCTGTGTTACAAAATTCCTCTATAATTCAAGTGACTTAAAGGGAGGCAGGAATAAGAGGAGAGCCAGTGAGAATCTGAAAGCTGCAGAGCTTCCTAATGCCGATGAAGATGATGAATCATGGACACCGTGACGGACTCTGCACAGCTCCCCCTCCCAAACATCCGCCGGGCATCCTCCTCACATTATACATCCCTCTGTAGTGATCCTATGAGTGGAAAGGTAATACCTTGGAATTGGGATCTTTCATCCTTGTGCAGCCACCTAGATACCTTCCAAGTAGCAACCCTGCTACTAAAGAGGAGGTAAAGAGCTGTGTCATAAATTTCCTCTATAATTTTAGTGACTTAAAGGGAGGCAGGAATAAGACGCAAACCAGCAAGAATCAGAAAGCTGGAGAGCTTCCTAATGCCAATGAAGATGCTGACGAAGATGATGAATCACGGACACCGTGACGAACTCTGCACAGCTCCCCCTCCCGAACATCCGCCAGGCATCCTCCTCACACTATACATTTCTCCGTAGTGATCCAATGAGTGGAAAGGTAATACCTTGGAATTGGGATCTTTCATCCTTGCACAGCCACCTAGATACCTTCCGAGGAGCAACCCTGCTACTAAAGAGGAGGTGAAGAGCTGTGTTATAAATTTCCTCTATAATTCGAGGGACTTACAGGGAGGCAGGAATAAGAGGAGAGCCAGCGAGAATCGGAAAGCTGGAGAGCTTCCTAATGTCGATGAAGATGCTGACAAAGATGATGAAGAACTTGAGTAACGTCATATATACCTTCATGTAGGTTGATTTGAAAGGGGATCGAGATTTACGCAAAAGTTAGTCTGGAAAGAAAGAGTAATTTGAAGTGCACAATACATAGTGACATTCACCCAAAATGGGAGTAGAATTATGGAAACATACGTATATGAAGACATACAATTGTATATGAAGACAAACAGCCACAGGCATTAGGCTAATCAGCTGCATGCATGCCTGTTGGAAATCAAATGCCCTTGGATGGGTATTGGAACGTTGAGAAGCTTGGCATGACTTACGGACAAGTATTAAGCGAGAAAATGTGTGTTTACCCAGGTGCTGTGCATCAAAATCTGAGGAGCAACGTTGCTATTAAAGAGGAGGTGAAGAGCTGTGTTATAAATTTCCTCTATAATTCGAGGGACTTACAGGGAGGCAGGAATAAGAGGAGAGCCAGCGAGAATCGGAAAGCTGCAGAGCTTCCTAATGCCAATGAAGATGCTGATGAAGATGATGAATCACGGACACCATGACGGACTCTGCACAGCTCCCCCTCCCGAACATCCGCCGGGCATCCTCCTCACATTATACATCTCTCCGTAGTGATCCGATGAGTGGAAAGGTAATACCTTGGAATTGGGATCTTTCATCCTTGCGCAGCCACCTAGATACTTTCCAAGGAGCAACGCTGCTACTAAAGAGGAGGTAAAGAGCTGTGTCATAATTTCCTCTATAATTCGAGGGACTTAAAGGGAGGCAGGAATAAGTGGAGAGCCAGCGAGAATCGGAAAGCTGGAGAGCTTCCTAATGCCAATGAAGATGCTGACAAAGATGATGAAGAACTTGAGTAATGTCATATATACCTTCATGTAGGTTGATTTGAAAGGGGATCCAGATTTACGCAAAGGTTAGTCTGGAAAGAAAGAGTAATTTGAAGTGCACAATATATAGTGACATTCAACCAAAATGGGAGTAGAATGATGGAAACATATATGAAGACAAGTTATGAAGGCTTGCTAATGTTTGCCAAAAAGATAATATGAGTAAGCGAGTGAGCTGATAATGTTATCCTTCACAATAAACTGCTGTAAAATCTTTATTTATCAGCTTTAAAAGTGTAATACATGCTGTTCCTACGGGCTGAATAACATCAAAATCATCGCTGAGGCCCACTGAGGCCACCATCACCTCGACAGGGTCCAGAACCTCTACCGCCACCAAGGCCACAGCCACCAAGGCCACAGCCACCGACGCCACATCAGACATCAGCATCTAGAAAGAGGCCTACTACTGTGGGAACAACGTCATGCCAGAAACCCAAAAGGACATGCAACGTAAGAAGGAAGGTGGGACATTTTGGTATATCGTAGTGTTTTTAGAAACTGCTCACACAAGATTAACCTCATTAAACTGAGCGTGTTTCTACTGGGACACCTTGCATTACCTCGTAACACCTCGCATCACCTCGTAACACCTCGCATCAAATCCTATTTTATGATAGTCCAGCCAAAAAGAAACGGGGTTTCACTCGCCACTAACTGCAACAGTATAGGAATGCCTCCGCAGTGTAGCAGATCGTGAGTCCCAGTCCCCGCCCCCGACATCATTTACGCCACGGAAAAGAGACTGGTGCTGGTGGAGATGGCGCAACGAAGCATTACCGCCCTACAAAGCCAGAAAGACCAGCCTCCACCCAGAGAGGTGGGAGCCCACCTCCCTGCTCCACCCCAGCCTCAACCCGTCTCTCAAACGCCTGCCCCAAGCCCCCTACAGCAAGAACCAAGTCCAGAGGACAACTGTCTTACAGGAGATGCTGCCGTTTGCTTCCTGTCACAAGGATGTGGCCAGGCGGTTCGTGAATTTTCTGTTCCTCAACTAGGAGAGGGCAAACAAACATGTCAGGGGGAAGAAGAATCCTCCTATGGATCCACTAAGAATTGATGCCATTAAACGAGGAACGTTTGCTCTCTGCCCAGCAGGTGGAGAGTCAAAGGCTGAAATCTGGAAATGATGTGTTCAGGCAATCGATGCCCAAAATAGGAACTTACGGAGAAACTAGAGGGTCTGATCAAAATATCAAGGGACCGTGACGGGACGGAATTTGATTTTATAAGTATAAAGCTTACCCCTTTTTTGGATATCTCAGACAGTTAAAACCAATTTTTCATCAAATAATCTTTGAATTCCTTCTTAGAACATATATGCTCTTTCATATTTCATAAGAGGTTCTCATTATCAAAAAAAAAAATCATCAGAAAACGTTGGAAACCTCTAGCCCCACCACAGCCAAAACTGAACCATCCACCCCAAAAAAATAAACTTTAAAAGAAAGAAAAAAATATTCCCTACAGAATGATACAAAAATGACATAAGAAAAAAGAAGATATGACATTTTCAAATTTCACATTTTGTTCGGAAAACATTTCTTGGCCAGTCCTTACATTCATGAGCGAGTTGGCGATGTCATACCCCCACCATTTGTGTGTGTGTGTGTGTGTGTGAGCAACTATCTTTGACAAGCTGTCAGGGAGGAGGCCAGAAGGAATTTCCATCCATGGCATCTTCTCCAATCCTTTCTGTTGCTGAGGAAAAACATGTGAAAGACTGGTCTCTAAGAATGAGTGCCATTGGGTATGGAAGAACAAAAGCTCAACTCCGAAGTGTAAGAAACAATAAAAATGATGATGATGATAATGATAATAACAATGAATAATTTTAATAATAATACTGATAATGAAAATAATGAGAATAGTAATAATAACGATAATAATGAAAAGTAATTAGTTAACATTTGAATCTAATTGTTATACATGAAAAATATGGAAACTTCAATATAGGGTCTACATGACATTTTTGTGCATACAAGTATTCTATAATCACTCAAACTTTCACTGATGTGTTCTACTAATATTGTTGCATTCACTCGACCCACATGTCTATGAAGGTGAACTTGTCTTTTAACATGAATTAGACCAGATGGTAGAAATGGGTGTCATTTCTCCGGTGGAAGAACCTACAGATTATGGGTGGTATTCTGAAAATCTTCTTAAGTTTCTTCCTAAGTTTCTTCCTAAGTCAGAAACTTAGGAAGTGCCATCCTTATCCCCGCCCGAGTCCTTTCCTGAGCCAATACGAAATACCGTATCATAAGGAACTAACCAATGACAATCGCATACTACTATGACGTAGGGTCAAAAACACGAGTGCGCGGCATGTCCCCTTTCTCACACTCATTTCGCGCATCAAAGTACATGTGCGCGCAATGAATGACAAGCGCGTCTATCACGATGCTTGCAGTTTGCTATTCTTAACAACGTACTTAGGACAGGGGTGGAGCTTTCCTAAATATTTTCCTAAAATTCCTTCCGAAGTGCATTCTAGAATACCAACTTCTTCCCAAGTCAGAAATTTGCATATTCCCGCCCCCTTCCTAAGTTCTTCCTAAGTCTACTTACGAAGAAACTTGGGAAGATTTTCAGAATACCACTTAGGAGAAAATCCTGACTTAGGAAGAAATTTCTTAGCAGGAAGGATTTCAGAATACCACCCTAAGTATCCAGTTTGGTTTACACAAAAAAACCCAATGGGAGATGGAGAATCTGCTTAGATCCAAGAGAGCTCAATAAAGCTATCAAACGCAGTCACGTGCCTATTCAAACATTGGATGAGGTTAGACATAAATTCATCGGCGCCACAACCTTCTCCACATTAGACGCAAAGCACAGATACTGGTCCGTAAAACTTGATGACCAATCAAGCAAGCTAACTAACTTTAACAGCCCCTTCGGAAGGTATTGCTTTAAGCGATTGCCATTCGGTCTATGCACATCCCAGGATATCTTCCAGGCCAAGATGACACACATCCTTGAAAGATGCCCTGGTGTAATTGCAATAGCAGACGACATCGCAGTCACAGGCAAAACTGAGGAAGACATGACGCAAATCTGCACAACCTGATGGAAGTTGCTACACAGCATGGACTCATGTTCAACTGGGAGAAGTGCCAGATCAAACGTGACCGCATACGCTTCTACGGACTTGTCTTTGACAAAGATGGGGCCCATCAAGATCCTGAGAGGATAGCTGCCATGAGAGCTATCGAACCACTTAGAAGCAAGAAAGAACTACAAGAGTTCTTGGGCATCGCCACATACATGTCGCCCTTCATCCCAAATATGTCAGCCCTGACAGCACCCCTACGGAACCAGTGAAGCAAAATCAAACTAGAAATGTTGCTACAGCGACTGGTTATACCCCCGCCAAACAACATTTCATAAGCTTTGGTCAAAACAACATTTCATAACCTTTGGTCAAAAAACTGAGGAAGTAGTTAAATCCGCAAGATCTTTCCTTGATCTTCTGCCATTAATATGCCGTTACCATGGCAATGTACTTTCGGGTACTGTCGGAAAATGCGTCTTGCACATCTACAACCAAAGGCACACATCTGTACCAAGTTTCATGGAAATTGGGCAAAAACTGAGGAAGTAGTTTGCAACACAACATTTTCCATCATTTTGGCTCATAATATGTGAGCTGTTACCATGGCAACATACTTTTTGTCACTGTCAAGAAATGTGTCATGCTGACCTATATCCTAAGACAAACATTCAATATGAATTCCATGAGAATTGGAAGAACACTGATGAAGCAGTTTTGCCATGAAGCATTTTGCCCTATATTTTACCAATAACATGCCGTTACCATGGCAATGCACTTTTTGCCACTGCGGAAATATGTGCCTTGCACATTAACATATTCAGATGAACATCTGTACCTAATTTCATAAAAATTGATCAAAAACTGTGGGAGGAGTTCGCGACGCAAGATTTGTACCCATTTTTGCCCATAATATGCCGTTACCATGGCAACGTACTTTTGGGTACTGTCAAAAAATACGTCTTGCACATCTACAACCCAAGGCACACATCTGTGCCAAGTTTGATGGGAATCGGTTGAAAACTGAGGAAGTAGTTCGCGACGCAAGATTTGCAACGGACCGACCGCCCGACCGCCCGCTGATTCCTATATACCCCCTTCAAACTTCGTTTGGCGGGGGTATAAAAAGAAGGAGACTGCTACTGCTACGAAGACAAGTTCAGAAGTCCCAGTCACATGTTCTGTATCTCCACCCTCTTCTCCTGCTCCATCACGTTTGACAAAATGCTGATATATAAAAAGAATCTTCTATGTTGCTATGGTTACTGTAATATATGTTAAGTTTACAATGGTCAAACTGCATTAGAAACCAAGAGTGTACAATGCCCTCTGTTGTCTACTACTATGTACTATTATGTAATACACCCCTGTCACCATCCTGTCAGCACTTTCTTTGTTTTACCCGAATAAACCCTCACTCCTAATCTGAACGCCAACTGAGTAAGACCGAGTTCTTTGTCTGAGACATCACATGGTGTCAGGAGTCAACTTTAACTGAATTTGATTGATATGAACTTATGAGCTGAGAATTGCATGATGGCAGGACTACGCCCACCTGGACCTTTGTGCTTCGAAGGGAACATATCCCGAAATTGGACGGAGTGGATTCGAGCATTCGAATTTTATGAGACTGCAACTGAACTATCGACAAAATCGAACGGTGTGCGATACGCAACATTTTTACAAGTGGCGGGACCTGTGGCGCAGCAAATTGCAACAACATTTACATTCTCAAGCGATGAGGTAGGCAAAGTTTCGTCGTTGAAGAGCAAATTTGAAGCGTACTGCCAGCCCAAGAGGAACATCGCTGTGCTTAGATACTTTTTCAACATGAGAAACCAAGAAGACGGGGAAACGTTCAATAAGTACCTAACTGAACTCAAAGCACAAGTCAAAAACTGCGACTTCGGAGTCCTGGAGAACGATCTCCTCCGGGACCGAATCTTTTGCGGAATCCGCGACCACGGTCTCCGCGAGAAACTTCTGCAAACTGAGAAATTGACACTGCAAAAATGTATTGATATGTGTGCAGTGTCTGAAAACAGTGCCATTCAGATGACGCAACTTTCGCAGGATGATAAAACCAAAGCCGTTGACCGCATCGACCACGTGTGCCGGAATCGTCAGACTCAGAGCACACCAAACAGAGATCGTGGCCCGCAACGACAAACGAACCCCACTGCCGAGAACCGCTCGCAAGAAAACTCGATCAAGACGTGCCCTGACTGTACATATGTTCATCGAGGACACTTTTGCCCAGCAAAAACCCAGGAATGCAGAACATGTGGGAAGATTGGACATTTCAGTAATTCTCCACGATGCCAGTATCGACGACAGAACGACAACCAGCGAAGACGACAAATCTACTCTGGTCGACAACAATACAGGAATGTACGCGAGGTGGAAGCCGACGACCATGCACCGACCTATGACGACGGAGAGACGTGTGAGCTGCCCACAACCATGAGCGATGACGAGCAGTACACGGACCAATTCTACATCGATGAGGTGATTATCATTGATGACCTCGACCTTCAACGAGATGACGAATGGACGCAGTAATGTATGATAAATGGACTTGATGTACACTTCAAATTAGATTCTGGAGCACAAGTGAACATCTTGCCTGAACATGTATCTAGGAGTGCTAACCTTAGTCTTGATAAGTCATTGGTCACACTTCGCTCATATTCTGGACATACCATGAAGCCTATCGGAAGAACTACATGTGACGTGCTGGTGGGTAAGAGAAAATATTCTCTCACTTTTGAGGTTTTTGTTGGTAATGTGAAGCCCCTGTTGGGTATGAAAGCATGTGATGATTTGAATTTGCTGAAACGATGTGAGAGCGTGAATGACGTGGCAAGCGAGACAACGCATGATCTTACAAGCAAAACCACTGCTAGGAATCCCCACCCCACCCCACACCCTGCGAGTGCACCCCTGACCCCCTCAGCAAATGCGCATGCCCCACCTAGCCAAGACCAGGCAAATTCTGCCCCTCCACGCAAAACCGCCGACCCACCTGCGATGTATGAAGATTTGTTTCAAGGGCTTGGGTGATTACATAACCATGAGTACAGCATATCGCTACGAACCGATGTTGAGCCAGTCAAGTGTCCGCCACGTACGGTCCCTCATAAACTGCGAGATAAAATCAAAGCAGAGCTTGATAGCATGGAAGGAATGGGCATAATCGAGCGTGTGAATGGCCCAACAGAGTGGGTCAGCGCGATGACTGTCGTGCATAAACCAGACGGTCCGGCCGAGAAACCAGGCTCCTATTTAGCGGTTTCTCCTGCCGTTAGACCCACCAAGACTAATCTGGCCCCGCCGACCAAGTCGGTAGGCTCCAGTGTACTTACGAACGTCAACCAGCCTGCTAGCATTGATAACAGCAGCTCGATTGATTCCACAGCGGCCTGCAATTTCTTCATGCAGGCCCTACAATTGGTTCTTCTTACACAAAACCAGGTCCCTCGGTTGATTGTGTATCAGAGTATCAAACTCACATAAAGATCGCTATTAGTATATGTGAATACTGTGCATCTGTATTGATATGCAAAAGATTTGTGTCAAGTCTTATTCTGACAAGTTGTGTATCATTTGATCATATCAGTGAACCGCTGATTTGAGAACCTAGTGAATAAACAGAAAGGCTGTTGTTCAAATGTCTCCTCATTTCGCGCTTTTACATCAAGTTCACGACTGTTTGCATCTGAGAAGGTTCCGAGTAGCAGGCTGCCTGAGGGAGCAGGGTCTGGAACAACTAGGGCCGATGTGGAACAGGGTGCGAAGGCAACAAGTCCAGAAGAAAGGGCAGCAGTAACCAGCTCACCAGACGACGTCGAGGTGAGGTCGACTGCGCCGTCAAGGGTTTCCAGAACAAATGTCACTTCAAGAGTGAGACTGCGAGAAGTGCAAGTGAAGCAGAGGCTAGCAAAGCTGAAGTTGGAACAGTTTCAACAAGAACAGAGATTGAGAAAGGAACAATTTGAAATGAAAGAAAAACTGGAAAGACTAAAAATGGAACATGAACTGCAGAATGCCACAGTAGCAACTGAAATGTGGCAAGAAACAGCTGGATGTGGTGAGGTGCATGAAAACTGTGACAAACCACCCTTACCACCAGATGATGATATCACACAAAGAACTGAAAGGTGGTGTGATAAGATTAAGGTAGAAAAGGTAGAAAATGTTGAAAATAGGTCTGTTCATAATGTATCTGTAACTGTAAGTATGCCTGTGTATGGGGTTCCAGTGCAGTCAGTACCTGTTTACACTAATGCTGATACACAATTGTACAATATGATGTTGATGGCAGTCAATCTGTCAAAGCCAGAAATTCAGAAATTTTCTGGTGACCCAATAGAATATTGGAGTTTTACTAACTATACACAGCCAAGTCGCTGTACATGATACGTCGCGACAGGGCTGTACTGGCGGGACCACCAACCACTAGGAGAGCGACGTAATCGGATTCCGACAGCTTTGAATTTTGATACTTAAGATCATTTTTGTCACCTCAAACTCATCCAATATACTCTTCAATAATGAGACTCTATATCTATGCTATCAGTATTTAAATGTACGTTATGAAACTTACCGAAATTGATCATCATATCCAGCATGCCCACACGGTACACAATCTTTCACACCAGGCCAAGTTTAGATATCGGGTGGTCACGTGATGTGAATGCCCTTTCAAAAGGTCGCGCTGTCGACCGTGCTGCTACACTCAAGCAGCGCACGCACAAGCAGACGACGTTAGGCAGTATGTCATACCATAGGATCTGTAATACGCTCTCAAGCGTACACGTACACCACTCTAGTCCCTTGTCTTCTTCTTCTTCTTCTAGTCCTGCGTCCTTCATACTCGAAAATTATTACAGGCGTGAATACATACTTCTCATGCACATTTTAGACATGGATAATCAGTCATGTATTTGCAAAATAGCGACCGAAATGTTTGGTGAAAGTTTTGCTCTCAAAAACAAAACAAGCGGAGATTATCGACAGTCTAGCAGGAGGAAGTCACACCTTGGCCATTTTGCCTACCGCATACGGCAAAAGTATCCCATACGTTCTCTTTGGGCCCCTCATGGACAAGGCAGCGCCAGTATGTTTTTTTTTTTTAATAATGTTGTTGATCTTAGCGCCATCTATCGGCAGTTGATACCGAGCCGACTTGAGCCGGGTAATAAAAAACCTCACCACTAAATACCTTGAGTCTTTGGGTGTTTTCCTAGTTAATGGCGTGGTAGCAGCGCTGGATCGAATCTACAAGCCAATGAAAATAAGCTCGTGTAGTGCCGAACCTGAGGAACTCTCGCTCTGTACATAGAGGCCCAGAGTTCAGCTGTAATTGGTTGTGATAACGACAGGTATTTATCCTAGGTTTGGAAGTTTTGGTTTGGCTGTCCCGTGCATTCATTATGCCGTATGCGCCAACAAAAAGGTGCAGCCCTATTAACGGGCCCAAGTCCGCTACCCCCGTGCCGACGAAGTGGCACAAATCGGCCCCACCCATGCAAGGGTTGTTTTCCAGTTCGGAAATCCGTAGTGTAAAGTCTGCTAGTAAGATTGCTAGTACTGATTTTACCCCTTACTTTCTCGGAGAGAAAGATGATCATGTGGTTCACGTGAGTTTGAAAAGTGGTTCACAGTTCAATTTGATAAGCGAGTCAATGGTTGTTGAGCTTGATTGCAACGTGTATGTGGATGAGTATAGTGAACAGGTTGAAGATGAAATAGGATGCAGTGTTTTAGGCCTCACAGAGTTCAGTTTATCTTGCAATGGCCTACAGCTACAGTTTGAAGGTGTTGTTGTGAATCATCTTGAGGGTGACATTGTGGCAGGTATGCCATTCATGGAAACAAATGACATCCTTGTCCGACCAGCAAGAAGGCTTGTCACATTTGGCGATGGCTCCACTTTCCAGTATGGTAGTGGAGTTCCAAATACAGGTACATCATCTGTTGATGTGAACTACCCCCTTCCTGATCATAGTGATCATGCTCATTGTCTCATTTCTGGTGTTAGTGGCAAAGAGGCGGAATGATAGTGTGAATTTTTCTGATGTTAGTAGCCCAGTGTCAGATAACAGTCATAGCCCTGAGTTAGCCGCAAGTCATTTTGGTTACTTCATTGAACATCCATGTGTGCTTGGTGAGACTTCTGAAGTTAAGGTCCAGTCTGTTATCTGTGCACATTCACAGGAAATCAAAGGTGACTCGTTCTGTTCTTCGAACACAGTGATGGTAGAGTCCAATGGTAGTTCTGGCTGTGAAAGGCTGTGGTGCGTGTCGGTTGAATAGGCACACGCAGCAACCTCCCTGAATGGTATTCCAGTTGCCTGTGATCTCCTGACCGAGGATGGCGAGACGTCCCTAGGCGATGTTGGCTTGCCTCATAGCAACCACAGCGTCAACATCTGTACCACCCCCGTAGTTGACTGCAACATTCCTGCAGATCTTGATAGTCCATCTACCACAGACAGTCATTCATCACTCAAGAATGACTCCCACACAGAGGATGACCCCCTGATCACCAATCGCCGGATCTGTACATATCAACCGCATGTTTCATCAATGGTCTTGACGTCCTCAGTACTTCCCCCATCTTCTCCAACGATGGGAACCCGATCATCAACGACGACCCCCCTGTTCAAGATGAGGATTCCCAAGTTGATAAAGACAGCTGCCAGTCTGTAGGAGACACCCTCCTGCATGACCGTAAAGACAGCATCAAGACTCCTGGTACCAGAGTGATGTCTGATGACATCAGCATGCTCAGCAACGATCCTGTACCGTCATGTCACCTGGTTAGCCATGCTGGTGATCGTACCCGCACAGACAAGAGTCTCCTGCTTCTAGAGTCTCCTGGACTTCCTCTCACCGATGATGACCATCCAGTCTATGAGGATCCACCGGTTTCTGAGCACCACCCCGTTGCTCCTGGTGGTCAGCCGATTGTTGATGGTGAGCTCCCACGCGATCATCCCACATCACTGGCCGATGATTTCTCGGTCAGTGATGATCATGCCCTGGTCGCGGGATACGACACTGCTCCGAGGAATCTCCCACCTCCAGCGCCACTGTATGATGTCCCTGCACCCAATGACCATGAACGACCCCCTCTGCATGACCATGTGCCACGTACTGGTAGACATTTTCCCTTTGGTCATCTACTGTGTAGCCTAGGCCACATCGATGCTCCTCCTTGCTCTCGTGAGCTTGGTTCTACCATTTCCCCTGGCTAGCACCACCCCCCCCCCCCCCCCCCCCGTTTTTGGACATGAACTGATGTGAACTGCCTTTGTTTTGTATCATTTATTTTCCTGTTGTCATTTTTGCTCCACATGCGTAATTAGGTACTTATCTACATGTACATGCTGTTTTCCTGATTTTGGTTGCACAGATTTACTAGTTGTTAGGTGTGTTTGAGTTCCTTCTGATATAACTCAGTTAATTTTGTATCCATGTTATAATGTACCTTCCTACAGTGTATGCATTCCTCACATCCGTGGAATACTATATTATTTTTATAGATATGCACCATGTTTGTTCACGTTGTTGATTGGCTGTTGTGCACAGTATATTTACGCTAGAAAAGAAAGGTAAGATTATAGGCTATTGTGCTCCTATACTTGTGTTTAATAATAGAAAAAAGGTCACATTTTTGTTCAGTGGGAAGGAAGGATGGTACATTGTAGTTATGCACATTATTTTTGTGTTGTAGTGAAGACTGATGACAGGGAATTATTTTTGTCTTATACAATGTTACTGTATGTACTGAAAATTGTGCCTTTTTTCATTTAACAAACCAATACAGTGTGTATTAGGAAGTGTGTTTTGATGGGCATCAAGGCTTTTATGCAGCATATTATGTGACTGTGTGTCATGACTCATGATGTCTGTCAACATTGAATATCAAAATGTGTGTGGTTTGAGTACACATCATTTTTTGGATATTTATTGTAATATAGTATACACATGTAGTACAATGGTACATAATCAACTTGCATATCATATCTACAGAACATGTTACGTACATGCCATTCTCTTTATGGGCCATCTCAGATTAAGTGTTCAATTCCATGTGAGTAAAACCGAAAAATCAACCACAAAGTAATACAATCAAAGATGTGTTTTCGGTAACTTCAAAACCAGTCAAATACGAAACAAAAAAATTGGAACATTCTAATGATGGCCATTCAATTAGTAAAAATGAATTGAAATAGAGCATCATATATAATTTTTCATCACCAATCAGATACGTTACAGCAAATTTACATGTTTTAATGGACTCCTAACTTTGAATTAAATCTATTGCTTTGATCCAATTTCTGTTCAGGAAAAGACATCTGTCCCCCCCTAAAGATATTGGAGGTTTTCAAGAGGTAAAGATGTTGTAATCCCTTGTTAATCGATAGAAATTATTTCTATGTGGTAGGTTGAAATATGTTTTTTGCTGAAATGAAATATAACCTTAAGATTCACTTTGTATTTTTAACAAAGTTCGCCTACAAATAAAGTTTCGAATCCCACAAATCATGCAAAGGGAACGATCTGATCTGGAATTTGCACAGGAAGCAAATATGAATTGCTTTCCTGGGGAAATAACTATTGAAAAACATCGAATCGCCTTTGGTAACGTATCTGGTAAAATAAAATTTTAGTTGTGTATGAATTAATAGATATCACCTGTTTGATTATTTACCTTATGAATTGATGTAAAAATGAATGATGTAAGCCCAAATTAACCATTTTAAACATTGTACATAATATTTAAACTATGAAATGTTATAGTGCAAAAGAGCCCTAAATGTGAAAGCTGAAATCTTCATTCACAGAATATTCTCATCTCACGTCTGAATGTATTTATCCATCTGACTTTGAATATTCATTAAGTTTTGATGGATAATGCAAACAAGGATTGAAAGATATATTTTTGCAGGCACTTAGAAGGAAGTAGGTACAATCTCTATGAAATTGATGTACTAAAAAGTTGTTTGACCTATGGTAACGCATCTGGCTCACCCCTTTTAATGAAAATGAATAAATAATTGTTTAACTTACCAATGAATCTTGAGTAGTTCTTCATATGTTGAAAAACACTAGAATAAATATGCAAAAGAACATGAAACTTTTCTCGGAAGCTTTTCATAAACGACTTTTTACTCTTTCAAAGTTAGGTAATGTATCTGGTGTACCGTAAATGAATCTGTCGATGAAGTTACAGAACAATTTCTACTGAATATTCTTCATTTGAACATAACTTTAATTTTTTTTATAGAAGCGTCATTCTATGCAGAATTGTCTTATGAACACTTTGTTTTATAAAACATTATTTGTCACCGTGGGTGCCCTGAATTATACTTAACGTATCTGCTAAATCTGAAAAGCAAAAAACTGATATGCTGAATCATAGCTTCGTCTTGTAAGATAAACGTTAAAAGTTTTTGCATAGAATATGAAAGTGGCTGGGTTTTATAGAATAGAACTTTGGAATTTGTGAGCACACAACGATTTGTTTGTCAAACATTTACAATTTTTTTTTTCAGCATTTCGATTTAGTGGTAACGTATCTGTCGGAAAACTTGGCATTCAGTTGCGAGACACTGACGCAGAAAGAAAAATCATGGAGAGTGTTGCTCTTTTTCACTTCCCTGTCCTTTTGGTGTAAGAGTATAATCCTGAGGTCGAACAAAACGAAGCATGTAATGTGTAGGGATGAATTTTGACCAGATTTGAGCCCCTGAAAGCACAAGACCAATGAGCAAAATTCGGTCACGTATCTGTGGTAACGTATCTGTGGTAACGCATATGGCCGATCATGTTATTATGAGAGCGATATCTACCGAATATTTCTCACTTGTACCAAACTTTAATGTTGAATCGATGCGTCATTCCGAGGAGTATTGTATAATATACAATTTGTCTGACATTGCAATATCTGTCGCAGTGGGTGGCGTGAAATGTATGTAACGTATCTGTCCATATAAAAATGTAGAAAACCGACATTTCAAACACCGTACCGTATTCTCGATAACAAGCTGTTGCACAAAAAAATCTAAATACTTGCAATGTATGAAGTATATCCTCAGGGTTTCATATACACAGGGTCATTGCACAGTCTTGTTATTTTTGCAATGCTGCAACACTAAAGAAACTGGTAACGTATCTGGCGGTGAACTTGGCGACAGGTTTCAAAGGCTATAAAAAAGAAGTCAATAAAAATTTTGGAACTTTTCGAGTATTGTGATTAGCACATATGATATGCTCATCGTCGGTGCAAATGATATTTGGAAAGTGTGTATGTGGACGGAGAGGAGCAATAAAACATAATTCTAAAATAGCTGGCGACACTGCGTTTTGGGGGTCTTAACGAAGTTCCACAGCAAAATTTTGTACAAAAAGGCAGACAACCGCATTTGATCGCTTTTATTTTTAACAAATAAAGTCCTCGTGATATATTATAAACATTTAAATAGTATCTAACAGGTTTCAGGGAACTGCAAACTGTCATGGAATGTCGGCGATACCAAAATTCCGTATTTGCACACTTTTTCTGAGAATGGGCCTTATATCTTGCTTTGATATTGTAGTAAATGTGGAAACATTCAAGGTTGTTAGCTGATCCGGATTTATGCATCATAGGTTTGAAGGTACAGTTTTCAGGCATTATTGAGTATCCTTGTTTATGCCAACCTTGTTGATACTATAGGCGTATACACACACACACACACACACACACACACTCACACACACTCATATATGTAAAAACAGTGTACATACAAATGCATTCATACACTTACTCACAGGCAACTCATAGGCACACACTCATGAAACACGTGTACCGGTACATCATCATTTATAAATGCTATATACACGTTTATTTGGATTCAGACATACACATTGAGTAAACATGTATCTTGTATTGTGTTCCATACAGTATGTTCTCGATAATTGAATTATTGCCAGACGTGTAATACAAACTGTACATATACATGTACACTGTACTTTTTGTTAGTAAAGGTTCTAACAGCCACTTTACTGTAACCAGCATTGTTACAATCTACTACAGCTGTACTGATTGTTGATTTCATGCCTATTGTTGTGAGTGTGCCTCCCTTTTTGTTGAATCTTGGTGGTGAATGTATCACACTGGATGTGATATACTTGTAATCTTGCAAAACAAAAATAGAGGTTTGTTTTATTCATATACATGTATGTTATAATCATGGTTATACTGCACTCACCTGTGTGCAACACATTGTAGGATTTGTCAAGGTTAAACACGGTCTGTGCTGACTTGTTTATGTATTTCAATACAGTATTTAAGGAAATGTTAATGTTGTGCATGGTATATGTGTCAAAATATGCAGCATCAAGTTTGCCAGCATATACATGTAGGTTCTTATTTTGCTTGGTTTTGTTTAACTGATCAGAACAGTGAATATAGCTTGTGCAAGTATTTTGGTCAGGTATGTTTTATTTTTAGCCAAACAACACTTTTTGTTCAGTGTTTATTGGATGCCCAGCTTTTGTTTACTGGCTCTCTACAGTGTACTTTGTATCTTCACTGTATAAGAAAGAGGATAATGAGTCAGAAGGAAAGAAGTGATGAGTCTGAGGTGTGTGATCATAATTCCTTAAGGGTTAATTGTGTTATTGTGTAATACAGTTGTTCATAAGATTTTTGTCATCTGTTTCCAATTTAGGTACTGTATACAAAGTGTAAATGTCCAACATTGTATTTATGTCATGAAACAGATACGTTGTATTCGCAAGTTCACTTATGTTGTACATTACATACGTGCATTCGCATCAGACCTGTGTCTGGGTACTCTTTTAGCCTACACAGTGCATCTGTAAGCACCAGTCAGTGATATTTTATATCCTAGGTGTTGATTGCTAAAATAAGATTTTATTTTTTGTTTTACAGGTGTTTATGTATCTGATGTGAGCTGTAACTCTGTTAACAATGGTTAAGAATATATGACATGTCTGTGAATGAGGAACACAAGTGTTATGTTGAGTGTTCATGTCTAGTTTACCTGCATTTTGAATTTATCTGCATTTGCAGGTGCATCTATTAGATACCTATGTAAAGAGGGAAAAAGAAAAAGGCAGCCACGCCAGTATGTTGTTTATTGTTTTAATGTTGTTGATCTTAGCGCCATCTATCGGCAGTTGATACCGAGCCGACTTGAGCCGGGTCATAAAAGACCTCACCACTAAATACCTTGAGTCTTTGGGTGTTTTCCTAGTTAATGGCGCAGGTGTTGTTTTAATTTGTTTTTTATGTGTGTGTGTGTGTGTGTGTAGATTGACGCTACTCTAATTTATTAGCTTGCCGTGGTTTTACGGTGCAACCTGTCATGTCTGAGTTGTAGACATATTTCGCACGGTTGATGGAATATTTTTCTTTAATCATATCTCGATCGAGTTTGTAAATCGATGTTGGATATAAAGCAAATACATGTAATCATCTATTTCTCGGGTAATGGATAATATAGTGTAGTAACAGCGTCTGGTCGGGCTAAGTTTTACTAACAACTTTGAAGTTAATGCTGCATGTAAAGTGTCTGATGACAGGGTTAGATTGTCACATCTTATCCAGTTTCGTACAGGGAAGGCCATAGAGGCCATTGAAAATTGTGCACTTGTAGATCCATCAGTGCGATACAGACAAGCATCCACGGGAGATTTTGTATGATCAGTTTGGGCGCAATTACATTGTTGCTCGTGCCCATATTGAACGTGTCCTGAAGCGCCCCCCATTAGGGGATGTGAAGGTTTGTGGGACTTTGGCACGTGACATGAGAAGATGTCAGATGACCCTGTCACAGATGAGTTATGAAGGTGACATGAACACAACAGATAACCTGCTTAAAATTCAGCAGCTACTGCCAGTGTACCTGCAAGGAAAATGGGCTCAGACAGCACATGCATTGATGGAAGCCAGGGTTGTGCACAATTTCACTCATATGACAATTTTCGTGGAAGAGCAGGATAAGGTAGCTAGCAATGTGTATGGTAAGAACATTGCATAGTCGTCCAAGTCTACAAGCTCAAGTGCTTCAAAGAGCAAGAAAGAGAAGCAAACCAGAGCTTCAACTTTCACTGTGCAGGGAAAGAATGTCGCTCCACCTCCAAAGACAAATGCATGTCAATGTTGTTCTAAAGGTCATGCATTGCAAGCATGTGATAAGTTCAGAGGTTGGTCCCAGAAGGATAGTTTTACATTCTTAAAGAAGAATGGTCTTTGCTTCTTTGTAAGTATTGAGTGTGTGTGTAGAGCGACACTTGGTAATGCTACATGAAGTGCAATCTTCTCTCTGGCTCAAAACATTTTGTTCCCCCCCCCCTCCCCCCAGCTGTGGTAGTCATGCATCATACAAGTATCACATGTACGTATAGTACTCGGTAATCGTGAACGTATACATACCATGTATTCCGATTGGATTGTATGCGTTTAGGTGGTAAGTATATGTGATCAAATGTGCGTACCCGGTACCGGTACTTGTGTGTCTTGTGTATCGTGTACGGTATGCTGGCTGTGCTTTAATACACATGCTAGGCGTATTAGTATGTGGTGCGGTATGCGGTATGCATGCAACATGCATGCAAGAGTGTTTGAAATTTTCCTGGGATTTCCTTCCGTTGGTATTCCGATCTTCGCAAAAATGCTTCACTATTTCAAGCCAGTTTCAAAGACCGACAATTTACAGCTCTTTCCAAAACCTGCCAACAAGGTCTTGCAAGAGAATGGACTTGATCCAGTATCAATCCGATCGGCAAATGAGGAGATTTGGAAGAAAGTTGAAGGAGAAGATCCACTGAATCAAACTCTTGGGTCTATGTTGTCTGCAGCTAGTTCTACTAGTGGCAGCAAAGTGAAACCCAAGCATGGTCCGTATGGTGTCTATTCCAGCCAGCTTCGTGGGAAGATTGGTGAGGTAAGACTTAATATTATTGGAAAAGCAGTGATGTGTATGATATGTGAAAGTTTATACAGGTATCACAACTTTTCATGAAGAAAGCACTCTAAAACGTAAGTGAATTTGTAAAAACATTTTGTGCATAACAGGCATGACCTATGTGACTTTGTCATGATCCATACTTCATGTGAACTAGTAACCAGAACATGACGTACATAAACCCAAATAAACAGGGCTACACCCGCCGCACCTAAACACTACGGTGGGCAGTGTCGGCACTCGCACGCAACACAACATCTCACACAGTAAATATTGATTCACTTCCCATCTCTTATTCAGGGTTCGAAATTGGCGATGGTCCGCTGGCCATTGGCCACCCAAAATCACGTCGGACTAGCTAAAAATCATAAAATTCTGTAGTAACTAGTCCGTTTGGCTAGCCAAAATATTGCTTCAGTGTCAAAATTGATTCTAAGTAGTCCGCTTGGCTAGTTAAAAAAAAAAGTTAAGTGCGACCCCTGTTATTCTTTTTTTCGTGTTTTTTTAATATACTTATCGATTTTTCCAGAGGATATCTTGTATGCTCTGTGATTCGGTGAGTTTTCTTATCATTTAAGTGCATTTGCTTTCATTCTTAATTTTTTTTTGAATGCTGGTAGGGTATTCCAAAATAAAGGGACCCCAGAGGCCAATACAGCAAGATATCTACATCTTATCAAGATAGCTGCTTGTGTCTGAGTTGTTTTACAGTACATTTGTCGTCTTTGAAGACAGGTGTGATGAATCAAATGATCAATGGATCAGCATACTGAGCATTTGCAGTCACTTTTGTCGATTCTGTGGAAGGAGGACAAAGTCATGTGCCAACACAAAAGCTGTGCCTTTCAAAGTATCTGATTATGTTGGTGCTATAAGAACTGCTATTCAAATTGATGCCAGCACAGATGAAGTAGACGTCCACCCAAAACACTTCTGCCACAGTTGTTACTGCCAGATAATAATCAATAGGCCGACTGCAACTAAGTGGCAACCAAAGAATGACTGGAGACCACATAGTCGATTGAACAAATGTCACACATGTGATCTGTATGAGCAGACTTCAAAACCAGGACGGCCAATCAAAAAACGAAAGCACAACCCTGGTCGCCCACCTAATCCAAAACCTGATGGAACCACAGAGAAGAAGTCAAAAGAACAATGCAACTACCAGACAAAGAATAAAGCAGTTTCAAAAATTTAAAAAAGAAGGCATGTATACCAAACTAACATTTAAGCATTAACTGGTGAATGCCAAATTTTCATCACGAACGCCGGACCAGAACAAAGTGCCGCCTAATGATGGATAATGATCTGAAGCACTCTAGCAACTACGCCCGTGATTTCATGCAACGAAACGACATCAACTGGAGGAAGACACCGGCAAAGAGTCCTGATGTGAACCCAATAGAGCACCTTTGGGGACATATGAAGGTGTATATCAGAAGACGAGTCAAGCCCCGCACCAAACAACAACGAGTAGACGGACTTAAAGAATACTGGAGGGTGCAGCTCACTCACGATCACCTGCAGCTCGTCAACTTGACACCTACCACAGCATCCTGGAGGTGATTCGACAGGGCGGTGACCGAACGAAATACTAGAAGCCACGCAAACATTGGACATGGTTGAATGATTATGACTGCTGTTAACCCCCACATGTGAATGGTTTTTATTTGAAGTTGCAATAAATTCATCAAAAACAGAAACACTCGCCTGCAGAATCAGCTTGACAACTTTTAGTACAGTATCCCAGAAGTTCATCGAGAGGGCGGTGACCGAAAGAAGTACAAGGAGCCACGCATACATTGGAATCAGTAATCAGAATATCGTCAGGGCCCGCCGTGTGGCGGTGACGCATAGAGGTAAATACAGAGCTGGCCGATATGGTTCCAACGTCATTTATAATATGCATAAGGTCTATTGTGAAGATTCGAAGATGGCGACATCACGTCCAGGAAGTAGCACTAAAGCCAGAACCATGAATTGCTTGGTAGTTGAAAAGTTTCTCAAGAAAAGGAAATCTGCCAGAGAGTTTGTGCATGGCTATGTGCTCATAGAAAACACTTCAGAAGTGTATGAAATTTATTTCAATGACATGATCAACATGGAAGACCTGACGAAACTGCAAGAAGTGCAAGAAGGTCAATTCATTGGCGTCAAACATGGACTGATAGATAAAGCAAATAAGAAAATGAGCGTCAATCTTGGAAAGGCCAAGATCTATTACAAGGTTCCTGGATTTAAATATCCAGAGGATCTGGTTCAGCAGTTCAAGAGCCCTGATCTTATGACATTTCAAGACATCGGGAAATCACCAAGTAAGAGAAGAGCAAGTGTTAGAGGAGTTGTCGACAGATTGGTCCAGTTCACAGTGTGGCAGGTGGAAATAGAGTACGAACCCTATGTCTTCGAGAAGGAGGTGAAATGCTGAACTTGTCTCTGTGAGGGGGGGGGGGGGCACTGTGATCTTGAAGTGAATCTGAATGATAGGATTGAGGCGAGGTCTGTGATGGTTTCTGAATACAACTGTCAGAAGCAGATTGAATCAACCCCATCTTTTGAAATTGAGTATCTGACAACAAACAAAGTAATAGATGGAGTAGTCATTGCTGTATCGAGTGAAGGGTTGAGAGTCCCGTACGAAGTAGTGTTTTTGCAAAGGAGAGGATGAACATGAAGTGCTGATAACTGACAAATCAGTTGTTGAAGTCGAACTGTTGAATTTGCCAGCCAAGGCGCAGATCTGCGTTACCCACTGTGGAACAATCCTGCAATGTGTTTGGTTGAAGAAGCCACCGGCAACAAACTGATGATGATAGAGATTGAGTTTTGTTGTTTGATAGGATTTTGTTACCTCATAATGTTATGCCCTTCAAGAAGCCATATTTGCAGTAATTCACATTGATAGTAATTAAGTTGCATGATTATAATCATTTTGTGTGTTACAATTCATTTTCATGGTATTGTATTACAATGTAAAAAGAACATTGAATGTACATTGTATACTTGCATGATATGCCATATCTTCCTAAATAACTGTAAATGTTTACTCTCAAGTACGTTTGTCAAGTGACGAAATATGAAATCAAAGTTTCCAAATTGTATACTGTTAAGATAGTTGTGTCCTGTTCAAAAGAGTTTTTAGCATCCTCAAAATCTGATCAAAATTATGCATTATCTACAGAAGCATTCAAAGATGAGGGAGGAATAATGTCTCAAAGCCTGCAGTGTCTGTTACTGAATGAACAATGTTCAGAAGTGTAATGTATATCGAGTATGTCACGGTGTTATGGTGCATAGTTTTACTTATTTTTTTTTCTTTTAATCAATGCATTATGATTTCAATCATGTCTTGTTTTATCTTGAAGCTCGTCTAGTACATACCTCCTTTATCAAATCTTGTTTATAATACATGTATAATGAATATTTTCACCCTTTGGAGACCATAACAATAAACCCTTCATGAAACAGTAGATGATTGAATTAGCTGCTGTAACCTAAGAGATCTCTCGTCAAACCATGTGACTTTTTTTTTATCAGCAAACACGAAACGCAAAGCAAGGTTTGCTCATGTGCACTTAAAGGCATAATTTACCATTTGCAGATGAAAGCATTAGTGCTATAAAATAGTTCTAAAATGTGAGTTAGGGATAGAAACAACCACTGTCAAAATTTGAATCCGTATAATCGATGTTAAGTGTTGTTAAATACACAAAATGTGAACAATAGTTATGATAAAAAATTTTCCAGACTAAACCGTATACAGTTACGGTTTATTGAGAAAAACCCTGATTATCTCCTTATATTTTAGGTTTTATTGCAAATATTTTATATGGTAGGATGTTTTATGATACAACAGACCTACACATATGCATCAAATATGATATCTTGAAAATTTTTGAAATCACTGCTCCCAAAGGTAAACTGGACCTTTAAAGCGATCGTTAATTTTGTAATGAAAAGCATGTTACATGAAATTTAATTCAGCTCAGATGTCTTCTTTTATGCATTTCTTTATTCTTATTCTTGTAGAGTGAGTGTTTTTGCCATGGTTGCTTTTTATTTCTCTAGATTTCTTGGCAGCTTTCCTGCCCCAAAACAAGTTCACCCCCCCAAAAAAGCAAAAAAACAAAACAAAACGAAAAACAGAAGCATTTTTAGTGCTTAATATTTTTCATCCCAACTTGCAGGTCAGACAATCAAGGAGGAGCGTCTCCATGCAATAAAATCATCATCTGTCTTTGCCGTGCCTATAGATGAATCAACCGACATAACAACTAGCGAGCAGATGTTGATTTACATCAAATATCCAGAGACTCCAACCCAAAGCACCTTCTGATCTGGAGATTCTCCCGCCTGAAACCCCTAGCAAACGGGAGACTCCAACTTGATGTGTGTGAAGCGCGAAGTTCCTAGGGTTCTAGATGCTCGCTGGTGCTATCTAAGGCTTATTTTTCAACATACGATAGAAATAAGTAAGAAATCCTTTCCAACGGGAGACAAAGAGCCAGGGAGGGAGAAATTTAATCTCAAGCGGGAGAATGGGAGATTTTGTAAAAATGGGTTTTCGGCAGGAGATCTCCCGTCGAAAACGGGAGAGTTGGAGTCTCTGAATATCTAGATGACCATCACGACACAAACATCACATTCCTGGAGGCAGAAGAAGTGAGTATATCATTATAATAGTTTTTATTTGATGCATTGACATTCACTTTTAATTTTGTTTATGAATGATCATATATAAATTTTCTTAATTTCTATGGGAATACTTCTATTTGTTATTCTAGATGTGATCCGTTACAGCAGATGCCATTACATCAAGAGTGGTGTCCTTCCTGGAGGACAATGGCCTGGAAATCAATAATCTTGCTGGATTTGGGAGTGATGGAGCAAGTGTCATGGTCGGACGAGTCAATTTTGTTGCAACTCGGCTGAAGAGAGTAAGCGTTCATATTATGTAGAGGTTGACATGAAAATGTTATTCTCAATGAAAGCAAGACGAGAAATCTTGAAAATCATTTCAAGTTTTATAAATATATTTTTTGTTTTTATTTCAGTTGTCTTAAATGATCGTCAGTTGCCACTGTGTCGCACACCGTCTAGCCCTTGCTATGCCCGATGCTGGAAAAAGAGTCCTTTACATGAAGAAGTTCAATGATCTTCTATAGATGCTCTACCAGTATCATGATGCATCAACCATCTGCACTGCAGGGCTTCGGACTATTCAGGTGAGTCCCTCAATAAGTGATGCCCACTCCTTCATTTCAAAGTATTTGATATTTTTTTAAAAGAATATTCTCTGAATCTTGATATCACTCATAATGGTGTCATTTCATCTTACAGGAATTGCTCAAAGATCCAGTGTTAAAGCCCAAGGGTGCGTTCGAGCACTCTACAGCGAACCAAAGCGAACTGAACCAAAGTGTACCGTACCGTACCCTGCCAATTTGGGAGCGTTCGAACGCTCTGTGGAGAAAGCGTAACTTGTGCGCTATATTTAGATTCTACCCAGAGGGGGGTCAGATGTTGCGTAGCAACAGGGTCATCTATCTATGAGTCAAGCGTTCACGCCTCGTTTATGCACTACACATTGTAAACAAGTGTGTGAAATACATACTGTAAACGCAATGTCACTAAACATCAAACAGTCATTATTATTATTATTATTATTTTTTTTTTTTGAGAAGTGTGCACCACCCCCTGGTTGCCCTCTCTTTCTGCTCTTCATTTTGTTGTTGCTCTTGCTGTATTTCATCGTGCCTGTCTTCATTTGACTCTGCCACATGTTAGTATATATGTCATAGATCCTGCTGGACAATTTTTGGATTAAGAATTCACTTCCAACCTTCAGATTTCGTGGAAAGATGTTTTGCCCTTGCTACATTGCAAGGCATTGGCACTGTACTCCATGTTTTCTCAGCATTAGAGCCTGCTCACTCAACCTTCCCTGGGATACAAAAGGCCTTGGACAATAACATTCCTGTTAACAATGGATCTGGTCAAGTTCTCGCTCTTTGTCTTCTTTGTGCTGCAGTGCAAGGGGACTTGCCTGAAAGAGCACCATAGCCAGTGCACTGAATATACCAAGGTAACTTATGTGAAGAAATGCTATGGAACACGTGTTGTTTATTATGCAAATTCTCCAGCCACCTTTGAGCTCTTACTTCTGAAATCTGGAGATGTCAGCACCAACCCTGGTCCATCAGACCCTCATGATGGATCTCATGATAGTGTCTATCCCCTTGCTCCAAAGCATAACCAGCGTATCATATATACTGGTACCATTCTACGAGATTTACAGCCTTTTCCACGTGTGCTCTACACCAGACTGCCTGATGAACTGTTCAGTAGAATCAAAGCCTTGGGTATTCATTGCAGAAGGAAGACTCATCGTGGAAGCAAGGGCTTCAGAAGGAGAAGAAGACAGCAGCAGCATGAACATCAACTATCCAAAGAGAGATCTCCTAATCTCTCCCACGAAACCTCTTCTGTGGAAGCAAGACACGATAAGTTGAATTTTTGTGTTCTTAATTCTCGCTCACTCAGGAATAAATCTTCAGAATTTCAAGATTTTGTCATAGATAAGCACCTTGACATGGTATGCGTCTGTGAGACATGGCTTACTCCATATGATGATGCAGTGGTGGCTGACTTCTGTCCAGATGGCTATATCTTCAAGCACCGACCCAGACCTGGTAGACGAGGTGGAGGCATTGGATTCCTTTATCGCAATGAACTAAACGTGAGTGTTAAACCATCTTCTGTCTATGACAGCTTTGAAGTGATGTCAGGTACTGTTACATCAAACAGCATCAGCACCGATATTGTCGTTATCTACAGGCCACCTGGGACTCGATCTTCTTTCACTAAGTTCTTAGATGAGTTCTCATCCATGCTTGATGATAACATTTTTCGTCCGACACCTCTTTTGATATGTGGTGACTTGAATGTTCATCTGGACAATTTGGCTTCTTCCAACACTAAGAAATTCAATGAATCGCTCTCTAGCCATGGTCTCATCCAGGTTATAGATGTCCCTACCCATGAGAAGGGACATATTCTCGATGTATTACTGTTTCGCTCGTCCGAGTGTGAATTTCATTCCAATGTTCAAGTCATACCTGGCATATCTGATCATTCTGCCATTACTTGCAACCTCCATCTTGATAAACCTCGCCAGACTAGGAGATACAAGGTTGTTCGAAATATCAGATCGATAGACAGGATTGCATTTGCTGCTGATGTTTGCAATGCCTTTAAGTTGTCTTCATCTGACTTGGATGTGTGCAGTGCTGTTGACAATTATAACTCGCATCTAGGCACCATTCTCGACACTGTCGCACCTGCTAAGATGTGCATCAGGAGGGATCAGTCCACAAGTCCATGGTATACTCATGAGATCATCCTTGCTAAGCGTAGCTGTCGAAAAGCTGAACGGAAATGGCGTACCAAAGGCAAACTGGAGATAGATCGGCAGCTGTACTCCCATCAGAGACAGATTGTTCATTCTCTTGTTCGCAAGGCCAAGCGTAACTACTATGTTAGTCTCATTGAAGACTGCGGATCGGATTCGAAGCGTCTATTTAGTGTGGCTAATCGTCTCCTGAATCGTAAGAAGTCATCACCCCTTCCAGCTTATGTGAATGCTCAATCCTTGGCACAGCTCTTCATCCAGTTCTTCAAGTCAAAGATTAGTAACATATATAGCAAATTTCATGCAGATGTCACCCCTCAACCACCCTTGCAAACAAGTGCATCTTTGTTATCATTTGAATCTACCACTCCAGCTGAGATTGAGAAACTTCTGCGCAACATATCACCAAAGTCCTGCGAGTTAGATCCGATTCCTACCATCTTAGTGAAAGAGTGTGCTACAGTTTTTGCACCTATAATAGCCAGCATTGTTAATTTGAGTCTTCAGCAGGCATCAGTCCCAGTCTCAATGAAGTTGGCTTACATTCACCCTTTGTTAAAGAAGCCATCCCTTGATCCTGAGGCTCTGCAGCATTACCGGCCTGTATCGAACCTTCCATTTCTGTCCAAGATCCTTGAGCGTGTTGTCTTTTCACGATTATCAGACTATCTGCTGGAGAATAATCTCTTAGATAACCGTCAGTCAGCATATCGGCCGCATCATAGTGTTGAGACCTTACTAGTTAACTTATCCAATGATATTTTGAGAGATATGGATGATGGAAAGATTACTGTTCTCTTACTGCTTGATTTATCATCAGCATTTGATACTGTTAATCATACGATTCTGGTGAATACTTTGAAGTCATTAGGTGTTGATGGTAAAGCTCTTGAGTGGTTCAAGTCATACCTATCTGAAAGGTTTCAGGTTGTTTGTGTTAATAATGCAAAATCTGATCCTGCTCCATTAGACTGTGGTGTCCCACAAGGATCTGTCGGGGGCCCAACGCTTTTCTCGATTTATCTGACTGGTTTGAAAGAGATTTTACATTGTCATTCTTTTAACTATCATTGTTATGCTGATGATATCCAGATATATACATCATTTCTACCTACCCAAACAAATGTCGTTGACATCATTCAGAAACTTGAGGCTTGCATCCATGATATCAAAAAGTGGATGAGCTCGCATTCATTGAAGTTAAATCAGGAAAAGTCAGAGTTGTTATTTATTGGTTCCAAGGTTCTACTTGACAAGGTTAGTCTTCCTTCTTTGACGGTTGACAATGATGTGGTTATTGCTCCATCTAAATCATGTAGAAATCTTGGAGTATTATTTGATTCTACAATGTCCATGTCTGTTCAGATCTCTGCTGTCTGTAAATCCGTGAGATATCAGTTACGAAATTTGGGCATTATTCGCAAGTATTTAACTCGTTCAGCCACAGAAAAAATAGTTCATGCTCTTATATCATCACGACTTGACTTTGGTAATGCACTCCTATTTCAGCTACCACAATCTCAACTTTCACGGTTACAACAATTGCAAAATTCAGCAGCCCGCGTTGTTACCCTTACCAGGAGAAATACTCACATTACCCCTGTTTTGTCCTCATTGCATTGGTTACCTGTTGAATCTCGCATTGTATTTAAACTATTACTATTTGTTTTTCATTGCATACATGGATCTGCCCCAGAGTACAATGTTAATTTACTGACATTTTATAATCCTTCCAGATGTTTAAGGTCATCTGATAGTAGATTGCTTGTTGTTCCAAAAACGAAGAAATCATGGGGGGATCGGTCGTTTGCACATGCTGGACCTTACCTGTGGAATCAGTTGCCTCAAGCTATCCGTCACATTTCGAATGTTGACTCCTTTAAAGTTGCCCTCAAAACTCATTTGTTCATGACCATTTTCCAGTAGAATTGTATATTATGATGTATATTTTTTCATTATCATTATTGTGTCATTCATTTTCATGTGCATGTTTGTGTAAGGATTTTTGTATTTCATAACTTACTTCTTCTACTGCGCCTTGAGCACGTTAACTATGTGGAACTGGTGCATTATAAATACCCTGTATTATTATTATTATTATTATTATTATAGAGAAACATTGAAATAAATCTTCATGCAACCACTTAACATTCATAACAAGTTCTGAAGTCTGATTTCGCAGCTTTCAGATGGAGATGGATTGAAGCTCTCTCGGTCACCATCTCAATAACTTCATCAAGCTGCAAGCTCGAAGATGGCGCAAATTTGTAAGAAAACTGATGCAGCGTCGACAACGACTTCTTTGACTTTTGTTTATAGCGTGTGGACTATCAATTCGGGAGGGCGCCTTGTGTCCGACACCGCGGACAGGGGCTTTCTGGGACATCGTAAACCATTCATTTTCTGATGAAGACTGGAAAGCAAATTTCCGAATGGACAGAGCTACCTTCAACTGCGGCCGGCTCTGGCGAAAGAAAAAAGAGACTGCAAAAATCGGAGAACGCATTCCATTGAGAAACGGCTAGCTATAACGTTGTGGCGGCTTGCTACTATAAAATGCCGAGTTTCGCACAATCGGACATATTTTTGGAGTCAGTA
Source organism: Diadema setosum (assembly GCA_033980235.1). Taxonomy (NCBI): domain Eukaryota; kingdom Metazoa; phylum Echinodermata; class Echinoidea; order Diadematoida; family Diadematidae; genus Diadema; species Diadema setosum. Next base: position 35,664,291 of record CM067060.1, read on the forward strand.
AATCTTCTGCATGTGAACCCACTCACGAGATGTGTAGTGTTATCGTCAATGAACTCGGTCCACACGTGATCGTGTAACCAAAAAACGAGCGTCTGCGTGAAGTTGCCGATGGTTTTGAGAGAAAGCACCGATTCCCTCAGTGTGGGGGTACCATCGATGGGACGCACATCCCAATAATCGCCCAGCCTGAATTTCCTTGGGACTATTACAACAGAAAAGGTTGGCAAAGAATTGTGCTACAGGCCGTTTGCGACGATTCGTATAGTGGGCACGATAAAGCACATCAAGAAGCTGAATATCAGGAGGTGAAGTCCACTCTTGGCATTCTAGGTCTGGATCTTGGCTGTGATGACGAGTCCTCGGATTCAGAAACTGAAGATTTGCAAATGGTACTGCAAAATGTTAAACAATTTAAAACGTGTTACATTAATAACTTGGGTAAACATTTGCAGTTTTTTTTTTTTGAATATATATTGATTTATAACTTTATTTATAGTCAGATGGCACAAGTCTCATTTCATCTATCTTGTTTATCTCCCTTTGTTCCTATTGTTTTTACATATCATAGTTTAAAGCCAAAGTATAGTTTTGGTAATGTATGAAATATCAATTAACTCCATAACTGGTTTAATTATAGAGCTTTATGAGCTTTAACAGCCCTGTAAATTATTTTCTCTTAATCTATAAAGTTTTAGAAACATCAGCAAAAATGTTAAATCTCAGGGGTCCCCCAAGATTTTTACCATATAGCATTGTGTACATTGCTCCCTCTAGTGGTTGTTCATTTAAGATGATAAATTTGCCATTTACACTAACTTTATGTGTGCATGATTTTTTTCCTGGTCAGGTGTCTGTAGTGATAATACTGTCATTTTCAACAGATTGATGAAAACTTTTTTTCAATCATACCAAAACTATACTATACTATGCTTTAAAACAGTAAGTTTGGCGTAGTCATTTGAAATAGACCAAGTCTTAATTTGACTTTTGCACAAATATCTCAAATTTGTACTTTAACATGTTTCCCGACTAAAAAATTGCCAAGGAGTTTAGCTCTGCGCGGACAAAAACAAATGTCAATTTCATGTTGATTTTTTGTAGTAAATATTCTGGATATAAGTCTGGATTGTGTAATTATATATCATTGAGATTTATGTTCCATTTTGCAGTTTGAAAATACCCCCATGTTCATATCATGACATCAAAAAGTACTGTAGACTAGTTCATGTAGTTAGAAATCTAAAGCAGTAGGAATAGGATGTAGCAGGCACATCATGACATGGTCATTGGAGATTGTAAAATTTTTTGCCTGCAGTTTTCCTTCTAAACTTGTGTATTTTTGTATGTCTCACAGTCTGTAGAGAGTGTAATTCTGGTGTCATTTTAAGCCACCAATGGCCCTCCAGAATGCTATTTTCCTTTCAGCCCCATCGGGGCGCTTCCCCTGAACCCCGCCGGGGGCTTACAATAGGTGGTTCCCTGGACCCCCAGGAAACTTGGTGACTGCCTGTCTCTCTCTTTCTCTTTCATTAGATGGATGAATTACAGAAATATCATACCTGATGTTCCCACCAGCGACATGACGGAGGCTGCATTGAAGAGGCTCCTATCAAGACAAGTAAATAGAGACCTGTGGCCTGCTGCGACCCCTTTCACCTTACAAATAGGGGACAAATGCCAATTGATCGCTGTGGATGGTTCGCGAGGCGAAATAGTCACCGTCTACATGAATGACCCTTTCAAAAGAATTGTAAGTTACTGAGGAAATTATGGTCTTGCGAGGGCGATGGTACAATAGCTAACATCGCTCATTGTAATCCGGGAGGTGTCTATCAGGCCAAGTCGACAACGAGGGTTGATAGACAGCTCAAGGATTACAGAGGCGATGTTAGATTGCATCTATTGCGCGAGAAATAGATGATTATTTGCTTTATATCCCACATTGACAAACTTGGGATTTGACCACAACGTATTCCATTAAAGGGAAGATAAACCCAAAGAGCAATGTGGATTGAGTGAAAGCAGCAACATTAGTAGAACGCATCAGTGAAAGTTTGAAGAAAATCGGACAATCGATGCAAAAGTTATGGATTTTTAAAGTTTTAGTGTTCGAACCGCTGGATGAGGAGACTACTAGAAGTTATGACGTATGAGTGGACAACAATACAAAGAAAATATAAAGGAAATTGTAAAAAAATCCATTTTTCTTGAAAATTACAAATTCCGTCAACTTGATTCTGACATATGGTAAGGATAGCAATTATTCCCCCTGCTCTCTGAAAGCGGTTGGTCAAGTGCTCTTTCATAATGGTAGAAAAATGAATTTTTGTTGAATTTCCTTTATATTTTCTTTGTATTGTTGTCCACTCATACGTCATAACCTCTGGTAGTCTCCTCATCCAGCGGTTCCAACAACAAAACTTTAAAAATTAATAACTTTTGCATTGATTATCCGATTTTCCTCAAACTTTCACCTACCTGTTCTACTAATGTTGCTGCTTTCACTCAATCCACATTGCTTTTTGGGTTTACCTTCCCTTTAAGCACACAGATTTTTATTATATAATCGTGCTGAATATTACAACACAGGCGATACAACAACGGTCAGCAGCAGTCGAATGAAGGAGACTAACGTTGGATCAAAACGATAAGAAGCGACACATAGCACATAGCCGGGCAACATCTTATATCATTTTCTTTGCCTTTCACCCAGATAATTACCACAGAGCACAAAGAAAGGGAATTTAGATATGAGCATATCGCCGAGGCACCACTGCCACCATCCCCTCGAAAGGGTCCAGAACCTCCACCACCACCAAGGCCAAAGCCACCGGCACCACATCAAGCATCAGCATCTAGAAAGAGACCTTCTACTGTGGGAACGTCATGCCAGAAACCCAAAAGGACATGCAACGTAAGAAAGAAGGTGGGACATTTTGGTACATCGTAGTATTTTTAGAAACTGCTCATACAAGATTAACCTCGTTACACTGAGCAACAAACTCCAAATAGTCAATTGGCGTCAACAGAGATGTCAAAGTGCCTTGTCAGACTGATACAAAGTGGACAGTGGTGATGATGATGATGCCCTTACTGAGGCAATGCAAGCAGGCCGGTCAAAAGACGTCCCAGCCCTTGGACAAGCTCGACATGCAGGCAAGAACCTCATCCCGCAACCATTCATTAACATCATGCTTTCAAAACAGTCTACATGAAGCGATCTTGAGATGTCTTGACGATGCTAAGTTATTATTTTTGATGTGATCTTGTACACATTTGAACCAATTTCACGCCCCTACTTCATAACCCCCCCCCCCCCCCCCCCCAGCCTGAAAGCTGCAAAACATTTTGAGCTTTACATCTATTTGGTACGCGTAACAAGACCGTCAAGTAAAACACATGCGCTATCGTTTGGTGGTTTTATTTTTCTTTCTCTCTCCATCTCTTTCTCTTTCATTAGATGGACGAATTACAGAAATATGATAACGGATGTTCCAACCAGCGACATGAGGGAGGCTGCCTTGAAGAGGCTCCTACCAAGACAAGTAAATAGAGACCTGTGGCCTGCTGCGACCCCTTTCACCTTACAAATAGGGGACAAATACCAACTGATCGCTGTGGATGGTTCACGAGGCGAAATAGCCGCTGTCTACACAAATGACCCTTTCAAAGGGATTGTAAGTTACTAAGCAAATCATCGACTGCGAGAGCGATGGTACAATAGCTAACGTCGTTTATGGTAATCCGGGAGGTGTCTACTATCAGGCCCAAGCCGAAGACGAGGGTCGATAGACAGCTCAAGGATTACAGAGGCGATGTTAGATTGCATCTATTGCCCAAGAAATGCATTTATCAACTTCAAAAGGCTTTTACAGTTAGTTTTCTGAAAACCTGTTTAGAAAACCTGTTTGGAAAGCCACAAATTTGCGGCTTTCGAAAAGGCTTTCCGAAAGAGCTTTCAAAACAGCTTTGCATTTATCAACTCGTAAAAATTCCTTGAAAGCTGTTTGGAAAACCTGTTTCTGCCGAGAAAAAGAGTTGATAAACACAGCCTAAAATAATGTTCTGGACATACCCGAAACAGCTGTGTCCATTGTCGAGGAGCTTCTGTACCTAGTTGAACATCGAGCGGATTCGGATACCACCTTTTGGTCCGAAACAAAGCGAGGAGGACTTCTATGGTCCGTCCACGTCACTTAATCCTGCCCAGCTTGCTCAGTGAGCTGCCCTTCCCTATACTCTCCTAGTACTTTGTCTAATAATCATTCGTATTTGTGCATGGTGTGGTTTTGATACGGCCACTAATGGCTTATAAATTGCAGGCAGGCAAATAACGTGAAGATACAGACCTTAACGGCCCCTAATTCGAAAATGAGACCTGCTTACACTTTAAAGTTAATACTTGATAGCAACAACAACTACGACGACGACAACAACGAAACATTTGGAAAATAGAATGTTCGAAACGTTGTTTACCTTCGAATGCTACGCATTCATCTTCGCATATGTGGAAAGTTTCCATTGGCCCGATGAAATCGCTTGCTATATTTCGGAGAGCCCGATAACTGCCTGGTAGTGTATGGTCAGATGGCAATATCTCTTGCATGACTCTCAGTATGCCGTCAATCGCCGCCTGACTAACCTGCGCCCGACGAAACAGACAAATTATATGTCGTACATCTGTTGAGATTGAATGCTATTAGCTCACTACAAGGATAAGGCTTATACAGTATTAACCTGTAATAATCATGTCGGCCATAATTTAGAAGTATAGGAAACAACATTGTGTTGTTATGCAAATGTTGTCACTTTTTGAAATGATGTCATGAACAGAAGAGAAAACTGAAATCACATACTATTATTATCACTCTTCCTGATTTTTACTATTGCATTCCTGGCAACGCGATCGGATAATTTAAAACTAAACACATCCACAGCATCGTGCATTGCTGAATCTAAATAATACTGTCGGTACATGAAACAGTGCATCACTATACAAGATTCGGGCCATGTGTTTGGATTTTACCGGACGCATGGCTCAGTGTGGATCAGTAAAAATCTTGCACAAAGAAATCTGTCTTATATCTTCAATATGATTGATTTTCGTGTTTCGTTGTTATCTTATAAATCTATAATACAGTCACATTTTGACTACTGTAATGTAGTCTGGGGGAATACAGGAAAGCGTAACTGTGATAAATTGCAGGTTCTCCAAAACCGTTCCCTAAGAATTGTTTTGCAGTTGGACTCTATGTTTCCTTCAAACGATTTGTATGACACTTTACATATTGATTGTCTAAACGTTCGCAGGTCTAAACAATTAGCTCACTCTCTCTTTAGAGCTGTGAGGCAGATTGGTCCCCCGTGCATCAGTGAACTTTTTATTCGTCGTGACACTAATTACAATACACGTTCTGGACATTCTCAGCTGAAGCTTCTTAGACCCAAAACCAATTATTGTAAGCGTAGGTTCGCATATAGAGGCACTAAACTGTGGAACAAAATTGAAAGATCAGTAACTCCGTCCATGTCATTGGAGGCATTTAAGCGTTATATAAATACATTGACTAAAAAGATGTTTTATTGTTTTTTGACTATGTTTGATTTATGGTATCTGTGTTTTATGACTGCTCCATTGTTAAACTGAAATTTGTTTTTATCATTCTGTTTTATATGGTTTTATTCTTTTTACTTTATTTTAGTTTAGCGTTCGCTTTTAAAGTTGTTTTCAATTGTGCAATTTCTGCATGATTTTTATTTAAATTTTTGCTTGCTGTATTTATAATTCATTTTTCTTTTCTCTCTTTCCATTCTGTGTTCTTCTTAGCGTCTGATCAGGGACATCGTCAGGAGCCGGAGCCTGACGAGCCTACGCGATGGAAAGCTCCACACAGTCATCATGGAGGTCATGGAGATGCATGGCATCGCAAAAAATTGGGAGGCGTACGACAAAGTGCGGTACGATGTGAGAAACGCCATCTTCAACACAAAGAACTATCGAAAGCCGAGGTAATGTATTATTTTGCATCACTATGCAATCCTATATAACAGACTCTCTCTTTTCAAATTTATATGTGAATGTATATATATTGCAACTGATTGATAAATTGCCCTTCATAATATGCCTGTGCGACTTTTGTATATCTTCATCTTCCAACATTACATATCACGCATTGTGTGAATTTTGATTTGTTTCTCTACCGTAATTCTGTTTTTCTTTCTGTTTATTTTACTGGAATTTGAAATTTTGTTGTTATTGGGAATAGAATAACTTAGTATAAGAAATAACTAATAACTTAGTATAAGAATAACTTATACTTAGTAATATGGCCCCGTGGCAGATTTTGGCGTATCACTAATTTCTTCCTGGCTAGATGTGATGTCTATACAAGCTCGCATGTTTATGTATCACTTTTACTTTTTTTCTTCCGAACTACACACAGTCTTATGTAACATTTTCTTGTAAGGGGGTGATCAATCTTTGTTTTCACTTTCAGGACTCCTGTCTTGATGGAGTTGCAAACGGCCGTGACACCTTCAACCCCCATCCTCGCCCAGTATCCGGCCCAAACACAGCCCACCAAGCCACCGGCCACGAGACCACCCACTCTGGTATCCACCCACCGCCCAGCCCGGACTCTGCCTGCCCCCGTCTTGCCCAAGCCAACAGCCCGGACACCGCCTGCCCCCGTCGTGCCCAAGCCAACGGCCCAGACACCGTCCACTCCCGCCATCATCCGGTCAACGCCGCTCTCTGGAGGCAGCACGTGTCCGGACAGGAAGAGCAGGAGAGCAGTGAGGCTTCCTGCCCTTTTCAGCTGATAGTGTTGTCACGAATGTATATTCTGTTATGTCTGTTTTCCTCGTTCGTTCTGAAATAAAATTTAATGTCCAATTCCGTAGATACCTCAATTTCCATCATATCGTCTTCTGTTACGTGGTGAAATGTTTTGAGAAAATTGAAAGCGGTATACATGTATAATAGAAAATGCGTCGCACATATGTGTGTATGTGTGTGTGTTTGCGTGTGTGCGTGCGTATACATCACTGATCGTCCGAGACCAATGGTATGAAAACACACCTTTTGTCCGAGGACAAAATCTACGTCCGAGGACGTAACATGCTGTCCTCGGAAGGAATAGACGTGCAAAATGATATTCTACGTCCGAGGACGCATCTGACCCGATATTCGGCTTGTCCTCGGACGTTCGAAAAGTATGAAGTTGACACACATAACACTCCCGTCGATGCAGCAACGTGTGTGAAAGAAAAAGTTAAGAGCGCCCCCTGTGAACACACAGATCCTGGCGATCGCGCACGCGATTAAGCAGTGCTGCAGCTAGCTAGCGCTAGGGCGCTAGCGCACGCTTCGCTAGCGATCAGCGATAGCGCTAGCGTGTAGCGCGCGGTACGGTATAGGTGAAGTATGAGCAGCATGCACCGTATGGATCCGGATCGTAATGTGTGAAAAGAGGTTATTGAGCTCGCCTTCGAGGACCGCTTATGTCAACGATGTCAATGGTAAGAAAACTAGCGGTACCGTCCGCAGATCTATTCATTCTTTTATGTTTTAATGTCAAGTTTAAGATCATAGTCATGGTGAAAAAAACACGTGGCTATATCGTGATTTCTGTCACCACTCACTCGCGCCCACGTCTTTACTGTGTGCAAAGTCTATGGCGGTGGGAGTTTGTCACCAGCAGCTACAAAATGCACGATAGTGTATGGAGCATGAAATGCGTGGTGACAGAAACCACGATAATGCTGGTGTCCACTCGTTCCTTTGCACTCACGCACCTGTGTACAACATGAATGACGCCTGAGGCTGAGTCTGAAGCTGTGAACGCCTGCTGCTAGTCTAAAATGTAATGGATGACGAACGACGTTACCAGCAGTTCACAAAGGAGACTCGATCCACTGCTTCGAAAATAATTTAAAATTGTGGGTATCAGTCAATGGAAAAGGGGTGATGATAATCACGTAATTTACGGGTAACTCAGGGAGTCATTGGCATTGGTATGCTGAGCTGTGCAAATTTAAGTGACATGCGGCCCTCTATATTTGGAGATAGAAATCACCAAGATAATCAGCAAATTCTTGGAACATATATATAAAATTTTTTGGCATATACACCTGTAATGATAAAATATCCTATATCCTATTTTCAGTCCATACCTTCAATTGGATCTAAATTACCATGATCAAGTGAATTTTGAACAATATTTTTCTGATCACTGCTCTTGTTCCTCTATATTGGAATTCATATAGAACGTCTAGATCTAGAGAACGCTACTTTTCTATTGTGAGCAATTTGCACTATGCTAGACCTGAGTGCTAGGTTATCTGATGATAACCTGGCATGAGTGTTAGTGTGCTACAGTGCTTGTGGCACAGCTCTGTAGACTGGAGTTAGACTAGGCCTACAGTACAGTCTGTTTTTACACTTATGATATAAAGACTATAGGCTAGATCAGGGGAAAAATACAGGAGGGTAAAGGCGATTTGCCCCAAAATGTGAAAAATAGCCCTTGTAAGTTGCAAAAGAGCCCCCATAAATTGCTATTAGATTCAATAGAGAATTTAATTTGGAATGAACAGAGGTAGGAAAAAATAGCCCCTCGTACAGAAAATAGAGGGTTTTTTCCCCTGGATTAGATATGAATAGATATTTATTAAAGATATGTTTATGTTTTAGATTCTAGAGAAAAAGTGAAAAGAAAAGAAAAGAAAAGAAATGAAATTATATATTACTTTACATATAAGTATGCAACTGGATGTTCATGTACAGCATTTCATAATCCCCTATTGACAGAGTATTCCAGGACAAAAAAAGCGGCGTGTCCGCATCTCACCCAGTCTTATGGCGGAGCATTGGTGCAAGCTGGGAAAAGATCAAGAAGGTTTCAGGAAGGTTTTTCTCAACGACGACATAGGTACACGTAGATTATCTCTTTGTAGTTTAAGGAGTGGTAGTATTGAACTGGTCAATGAAGAGGTTTCAAATTTTACTGTTTCCCTGCCAACCTGTACCATATATGAAACACTTTATGTGCTACTTGTGTCAAGGGCTACTTAAGGAGGGTAATCTTTCTCTGTGTAGACCCACAGGGGATCATCCTTTGTGGGGGGGGGGGGGGATGTTGAATGTCAAGCAATCTGCACGTTTATGCCTGAGGTGCATGTATTAGACTGTCCAGGTGACCTACTTTTTGCTATCTAAACAAAGTGCAATTGCACTCATTCACCGACATTGTTCGGGGGGGGGGGGGGGGGGGATGTACATTGGGTTTGTGGGACTTTGCATTCCTAACTCCTCTGGGATGAATTAACAACAACAACAAAAATTACTGTACTAAAAAAGCACTTTTACTTTAGGATGGTATTGTATAAGGCCTCTTGTCTTCCCCTAATAAAAAGGTTACAAAAAGAGCTAGAAATTGACAGATAAGATAGTATATATCTACGTGTATCAAAAGGCTTATCTTGCAAGAAAGCATCATACATGTAAGTCCCTGTATTTATTTAGAAATCTCAGTGGAGTCAATGACAACATTATCCACTGGAGTTGGCTAAGTCTTTAGATATGGTAAAGTTCTTATGTTATCACAGTATGAATGGTCTCAAGAGAGGTTTCAAATTTTACTGTTTCCCTGGCAACCAGTACCATATATGAAACACTTTATATGCTACTTGTTAGAAACTGGAATGGTATAAATAAATTTGTAAAGGATGAATCACTAAGGACTGTCCAGGGAGGCAGAAATTTCTCCTTGCCAAGGGCAGCGGGCTGTACAAGCAAGGCAAATGACAATGACCACATAACGATTTAATACATGCAAGGCCATACACAGAATTTTTTTTTTTTTTTTTTTTTTTGGGGGGGGGGGGAGCAAAACACATACAAATTTTGAAAACCTGAAAACGAGGGAGCGAAGTGACTGAGCTGGTCACAAGGGTGCTTTTGCATTTTTAAAAGTGAAATTTGGTGCACACTTTTGATGGATTGTCTGAAAATTTTCAGTAGAAACAAATGTCAGTTTTCAAAATTTCTGGGGGCAACACCCACCCCCCACCTCATTTCTGTGTATGGCCATGATTGCTTGAAACAGTATTGTTGAAAACTTTGTTTGCCATAAGTTTTATAAAAATATAAATGTGTTTTAAATGTAGTTTTCCTTCTCCATTTCTAGGACATGGACTTGTGACCACAAGACCATTTCTTAAGGGAGATTTCCTGCTTGAATATCGTGGAGCTCTGTCCATTGCTAATGACGAAGATGAAGAGAATGTGGATTACATTTTCCATTTTTCTCACAGAAATACGGAGTATCGGTCAGTAATTTGAAATAGTATATTGACTCTTATATGTTCAGTGTATGCTGGTTGATATTTGCATGCTGTAAAATTTATTATTTTAGTGTTTTGGATAGGTCAATTCTCAACAGAGCAAATAAATGCAATCCGTTAGCTACCTACCCAAAACAAGAAGAGCAAAATCCCCCCCCCCCCCCCCCCCGCCATCACCAATCTGAAAGGGAAGATTTGATGCCATGAAATAGTTTACTAATTTATTTTACTAATTTGATTGCACTGTAAACAGATTTTCACTAGTTCATGGATAAATGTTAAGCACCTTATCAAAAGTCAGAGCCCATTTGGAACATGTTTTGTTAGTGTCTCTCCTGCACAGCGTCTTGCTCAAGCTCCCAAAGCTCTATGGACAGACAATAGGGGATCGGGAAAGCCGATGTAAGTAAAAGAAGAAGACGATTAAAGACGCAAGACGAGACTTTTGATAAGGTTCCTGATTCAGACATACAGACTGTGTTTCCTAAAGTGCTATGATTACTCGAAAAATGGATATGAAGAATTATTCTTTATTCCCTTTATTTTGATGTGTATTGTCTGTCATATGGTACAAAGCTAACGAATGTCCTGTTTGTTTAAATGTTGTTGTTTTTTAGGCCTCTGTAGATGAAGTCTTGAGGGAGCATTAAAACATTGCACCTTTTTATCCTTCTGTCCATCTGTCCTTCCATCTCCAAATTGGGTTTCCATGGGATATCGGTCTGATTTCAATAATTGTTGGTTTGGGGGAGACGAAACTAACATACAAAGGTCACACTTCATTATATTTACAAATTGGTCAAATGTGGTTTCCCATCCACATAACTGATTAAATGATTGATGGATATTAGTATTTTTTGGTACATGTATATCACTTGTTGTTTTATAATGACCCCCCCCCCCCACGAAGTCTGGAGAGTGAATTAACTTTTGCACCTGTTAGTCCGTCCATCCCCCAAATTGGTTTCCACCCGATAACTTGAAAAATATTGGACAGATTTGAATAATTTTTGTTGTGTAGGTACATCACACTAAAATACAGGTCGTTTGAATTTGGAGTCAGCAGGTCGCAACTCATTCTTTATGCGCATTGGTTTCCACACAATAAATTGACAAATCTTGGACAGATTTAAGTAATTTTTGGTTTGTAAAATATCACACTGAAATACAGGTCAAGTTCGAATTCAAAGTTGGCAGGTCAAAGGTCACAGGTCATAATATATGCAAATTTGTTTCCATGCAATAACTTGAAAAATATTGGGCAGATTTAAGTAATTTGGAGTATAGGTAGAGCACACTAAAACAGGTCAATTTCTAAATTCAGAGTTTGCAGGTCAGAGGTCTGAGGCCAGAGGTCACAGTCCTATATATGCAAATTGATCAACATTTTTGATGAACTTTTTCACACCAAAGAACTAAGAAATGCTTACTAATCACATTAACTTGGGCATCCATGTCCTATGGACACAGCACAGCTTTTCTAGTTAATTTTTCATTTTAGTGCAGTGATTTACCATTTGGGACAGATAGGGGAGTTGAAAACTTCCAGTAAAGTTCCTGTTCTGGGTATGTTCACTCTCTCCAGGATTGATGCATCAGATAGCAATTCTTGCCTGGCAAGGTGGGTCAACGATGAACACATCCGTCCAAATAGCATCATGAAAAAGGTCACATTTGATGATAGCTTCCCCCATCTGTGCCTGTTTGCTTTGGTGGACCTTAAAGAAGGTGTTGAACTGACATACGACTATGGAGTAGAGAATTTACAGTGGCGACAGGTAAGTGAATATATATGTTTTTGTTGCTATTCTAGTGTATGCACTTGTTAAAAGGTGGACCTTAAATGTGAAAAACTTGCTTATAAAGTAACCTAACATTAGTAGACCTTTGACATTCAAGGTAATTCCATTGTAAAAGAAAAAAAACCCTGCTGAACTTACGTAATACAGGTGGTCCTTACAGTGTGTAAATGACTAAACTTAGCTATAAAAAAAGGATCTCACTTTGATAGACAGGTCCACATTTCAGAATAAACCCTCAGAAAATGTCCTTTAGGAATATTCTGTTAAGTGGTAATTTATCAATTGTTTCAAAAAATTCCAGGGTGCTTAATGAAAAAAAATTGTTTGCCAAACTTGATTCTCAAGTCTTCCTCCCCAATTGTCCCCCCCCCAAAAAAAAACAAAACAAAACACAAAATGGCGACAATTTTCTGCATAAATAAAACAGTGGAGGATTAAAAAAAGCGAGAGGAAGAGAAATAAGCAACTCAGCAATATAATGCCCTCAATCGTACAAGTATTTTAGGAGAGAAATAATAAATTTGACCAGTTGATATTTAAGAATATGACCGTCTTATTTGTGCAACTATGAAACTATCACAACAATAATGAAATGTTTTATGCCTTTTCCCATGAATTGCAGTCCACTCTGGCCAAGGACACCCCAGTAAATAGA